>JANAVB010032819.1:1685293-1717563 GCA_029216955.1 Iris pallida | reverse complement strand
ACACACACCACGCACACACACCACACACACACGGACACACACACACACACACACACACACACCCACACACAGACACACCCACACACACGACACACACACCACACACGGACACACACGACACAGACAACGGATCACACACAACACAACATATATATATATTATATATAGGCATATATTTTAAGTAATTATATTATAGATTATATATATTTATTATATATATCTATATATAATATATATACACAGACACCGTCGTGAAGTCTAGTATATATATTTGATTAGCTAAGGTAGAAGTTTAGCCTAATTAAGGTTAGTTTGACAGAGTTGACTTGGACTCCTAATTTGACCTAGAACTAGCCTAGTTGACCTATTTGTATTTCGATTGATATCATATGAATAGTTTGCCTAAGATTTGATTGGGTTGGTTTTAATGGTGGGTAAATTAGTTTACCTTATTTTAGAGTATGACTACGTAGCTAGTGTAAGTAGTATATGGTTCTAGATCCTAGTGTAGAGTAGTATGTAGAGGATATGGCTACTAGTGATTAAGATAGTAGGTCCATGTGTATCTGTATCGAACTATCGCTATCGGTATCGAACTATCGCTATCGGTATCGGACTATCGCTATCGGTATCGAACTATCGGTATCGATCGAACTATCGGTATCGGACTATCGCTATCGGTATCGGACTATCGCTATCAGTATCGATCTATATACTTAGTATCGGGCGTAGCGGATTAGTTCGATCAGTATATAGGTTTGGGTTAAGATCAAGGTTCAAAGTATCGGTATCGGAATAGTAGGCCGAATAGGAGCCGAGATAGTCGAATGAGAAGAAGGGAAGAAGGGAGGAGCAGATGGGTCCAGAGCCATGGTGAGGAGGAGAAGTAACATGAGAGCAGTTTCCGCCGTAACATCTCCTGGCTCTGCTGGCAACTGAAGTCCAGATGCTACAAAGGACGATCCTTCGCTGAAATCGACTACAACACCCATCAGTTCAAGTTCATTCCTATATGAGTAGATTCCAATGCCATAGAAGCCATCAGTTTGTTGACCTTCCTCTATGGCATTGGAATATACTCATATAGGAATGAACTTGAACTGATGGGTGTTATAGTCGATTTCAGCGAAGGATCGTCCTTTGTAGCATCTGGACTTCAGTTGCCAGCAGAGCCAGGAGATGTTACGGCGGAAACTGCTCTCATGTTACTTCTCCTCCTCCACCATGGCTCTGGACCCATCTGCTCCCCTTTCTTCCCTTCTCTCATTCGACTATCTCGGCCTCCTATTCGGCCTACTATTCGATATGCGTTTGATACGGTCTACCTAACCTATATACTGATACTAATCTGATATTAAGTACATCCGCTACTAGCTAGCGGATCCACCAGTTACATGATTATATACTAATTAGTTAGATTGTGATACTAAGTAGCCTCGTCGTAGGCCTAGCGTGTTATCCACAAGTTTAGTTTTTCTTACGATATGAGTATCGGTATCGGCTATTAATTCTTATGTTTAGTTTGTCTTACGATACAAATATTCACATCAAATCGAGCATGAATCGTTACTTTTTTGATCGTACATGGATGTACAAACGACAACACGAGAGCAGAATTGGTGTGAGTGACGATTTTTAGGCAGGTGTGGAAGTATTTCTTAAGTATGCCATGAGCAAAACTCAGTACATGGACGATAACAAATCAAGTGTCCATGTGTTAATTGTCACAATAGACGTTTCGAAGAAGTGATGACTGTGAGAGATCATTTGACCCGTAAGGGTTTCGTACGTGATTACGGCCTGTGGTCATCGCAGGGTGAATTATATTCAGAAAGACAGGCTGCAGAAGCTGGTACTTATGCTTTTGATGATAATGCTGCAACGGATGTCCTCGAAGATGACGAATGCTCTATGGATTATGGAGACATGCAGAACCTTGCACGAGATATGGTGTATGCTGCGGCAGGGCCTAATTTGATCCGGAGGATCCTAATCCCGAGGCAAAGGAGTTCTATGATATGTTTAAGGACGCAAATACTCCTCTATATCCTGGTTGTGAGACTCATTCCGCACTGTCAGTGACGATGCAGTTGTTGAGCATAATGTCTGATTTTAACTTGCCACAAGCTTGCTATGATCGGATCACATAATTAACTAATGAGGTGTTACCGAAGGAATCAAAAGAGCTCCCAAGAAACTTCTACAAGTCAAAGATGATGGTCCGACAACTGGGACTGGGGTACGAGAAGATAGATTGCTGTCGCAACGGATGCATGTTGTATTACAAAGAGAATTGCGTATTAGAAAGTTGTTGGTTCTGTAATGGGGATCGTTACAAAACAGTACAGGAAAAAGGAAAAGTCAACTAGAAAATGACGTCCTTACAAGTATATGCATTACTTGTCGATCACGAAGCGCTTACAGAGGATGTATATGTCTCTGAATACAGCAGAACACATGACGTGGCACAGTGAAGATCGCATAAAGGACGAAGGAGAATTGTCACATCCTTCGGATGGGGAGGCGTGGAAATATTTTGATTTGTGTCATCCAGATTTTGCTGCAGAGCCTAGAAATGTACGCCTGGCGCTATGTTCTGATGGCTTCGCCCCTTTCGGACAGTCGGGATCTCAATACTCATACTGGCCGGTCATTCTTACCCCTTACAATATGCCACCATGGATGTGTATGAAGACTCCTATATGTTCTTGACACCTATCATACCCGGTCCCAAAAATCCGACAAAGAACATCGATATATATTTACAGCCGTTGGTGGATGAGCTGAAACAGTTGTGGAAGATCGGCGTCACGACCTATGATATTTCCAGAAAATAAAACTTTCAGATGAGAGCTTCACTCATGTGGACAATCAATGATTTTCCAGCATACGGTATGCTGTCGGGATGGAGTACGCACGACAACATGTCTTGTCCGATATGTATGGAAAATAGTAAGGCGTTCCGCCTTAGACATGGAGGAAAAACTTCTTCTTTGACTGTCACCGTCAATTTCTGCCAACGAGACATCCTTGGCGAAAGAACAAGGACGCGTTCAGATATGGAAAACAAGAATTTTCTGAACCTCCTGCCAGATTGTCGGGATACGATATTGGGAAGATGTAAAGGAATTGCCCACCGCAATGGAAGATCCATCGAACAATCGTGTCGAGGGGTTCGGACAAAGCCATAACTGGACCAAACTGAGTATCTTCTGGGACTTGCCTTATTGGAAAGATAATCTTATTAGGCATAATCTTGATGTCATGCATATCGAAAAGAATGTGTTCGATAATGTCTTCAATACCGTTATGGATATTAAAGGAAAGACGAAGGACAATCCAAAAGCAAGACAAGACATGGCCGAGATATGCAAACGTCATAATCTAAACTTGATACAAAGGGGAGCTGGTGGACAAGTAACTAAGCCGATAGCGCCATACGCATTGAGCAAGGAAGATAGATTAATAATCTGCAAGTGGATATCTACTTTAAGATTTCTCGACGGCTATGTGTCGAATTTGTCTAGATGCGTTGATCTCAATGAACGCAAGCTAACAGGAATGAAGAGTCACGACTGCCACGTGTTTATGGAAAGATTACTGCCCATTGCGTTGAGAGAGTTGTTGCCTTCTGCTGTATGGGTTCCGTTGGCCGAGCTGTCTACATTCTTCAGGGATATCTGTTCAACTAAGCTCACGGTGCAGCATATGATACAACTTGAGGAGAAGATTGTCTTAACAATTTGCAAGTTAGAGAAAATATTTCCACCGGGTTTCTTCGACAGTATGGAGCATCTACCGATTCATCTAGCATACGAAGCCCGTGTCGGTGCATCTGTTCATTATCGATGGATGTACCCCTTTGAAAGGTAAATAAAAATCGATATAATTTAAGTGGATTTTATAATTCATTGTTAATTCTCAAGATAATTTATCTCTCTAGGTATCTACATCATTTAAAGAAGAAAGTTGGCAACAAGGCTCATATAGAGGCTTCGATATACGAAGCATATCTTATCGAGGAGGTGTCAAACTTTTGCTCCATTTATTTCGATACTCATGTTGAGACAAATCGAAATAGACTTCAAAGGAATGACGAAGACGTTGAGGAAGGAGGTATATTCAATTTAAGGGACAAGCCTATTGGGGCTAGTAAAAAACGGTGGTTGAGTGACGATGAGTATGATGCCGCTCACCGATATGTCTTGTTAAATTGTGACATACAAGAATTGAGAGATTTAGAGAAGTAAGTGACTACACCTCGTTATAATCTCTAATTTGGTGAGGTAAGTGACTACACTAATTTTTATTCTCTCTAACAGTGTATTTAGAGATGAAGTCAAAATAAGGACACCCGATATTACCGATGAGGGACTTCAAAGAGAGGTTGATTTTACCTTTCCGTCATGGTTTCAAGATTACGTAAGTAACTGAAATAATATGTTATGCGGCTACCATTTAAATATATATATGCAACTAAAACATTTAAAGTTTACAGGTTTTATTAGCTGAACCAAGTACACTCACAAATGAGAGCATTCGTTATTTGTCATTGGGACCGAAGAAGCATGCAAAGACTTGGCCCGGCTATGTCGTTAATGGCTTCAAGTTTAAGACAACTCAACATCCTATAAATGCCGAATTTCTCAATGACGGCTTCAGTACGAAGGATTCTGGTGTTTGTATAAGAGGCACAATCTATGACGACGAGCCGGACTTTGACTATTATGGAGTACTTCGGGATATTGAAGAATTACAATATAGTGCCCCATTTGATATGCATATTGTTATGTTCAAATGTGAGTGGTTCGATACGACACCAAATATCGGTTGGAGAATCGATAAACAATTTGGATTCGTCGATATAAATCATCGCAGGAGGTATAGAGGGTCCGACACGTTTGCGATAGTAAGTCAGGCTGTTCAAGTCTACTATACAAGCTACCCAAGGCGTCGTAGAGATCGCTTTGACTGGTGGGCAGTATGCAAGATTAAATCTAGAAATACATTCAACGTTGGAGACCCAGCATACCAAGAGGACCAGATCGAAAAGTCCCAATACTTGGGACAACAGTCTTGTGACATGGATGTTGAATTAAAGGTTGATATACCTCTTGCTGATGAAAATAGAGGGGAAGAAGAGGTTGATATACAAGACTTAGATGTCAACCAGGGGAGAAAGAGGCGTCTTGTCCCAAGTATTGAGACTGAAGAAGAAGAAGAAGAAGAAGAAGAAGAAGAAGAAGAAGAACTTTATGAGGATGAGGATGAGGATACAGATGAATTTGACGATGAGGATGATGATGATGATGAGGCCGAGGCCGAGGAAGAGGACGATGACGATGATTAAATATTGCTATATTTCAGTTGTATCTTGAAGCACCCAATATCTAGTCTTGAATCCTAAATTACCCTATTACATTTGGATTTACAATTACAAGTCTAGTGGAACACAAGATGCCCTTTCATCAAAAGTTACAAGAATTGTACTTTGTTGTATTGGTGCGTGATTTTATCAGATTTTGTGTATCTAGCTTTTATTCGTACTTCACTTCTGATTGTAATATTTATTTCAGTTTGGGATATTTGCGTATTATTGTATGAGTTTCTTTTTACAGATGGCACTCCTAGGCCTACTCGTCTGGGCGGCACTCATCGCACTGCTGCTGGTATGGATATGTTTAGTTTTATATTCATTTATAAATCTATGTTGTCGGTATTTTGTTTATGTGTTCTATTTACAGGGCATGGTTGCGAGCACCCGTACTGGTGGTGCTGGCCGTGGTCGTGGCGGTGGCGGCGGCGGCGGCGGTGGTGGTGGTGGTCGTGGGCGTGGGCGTGGGAGTGGTGGTAGCGGTCGTGGTCGCCAGCCGCATTCCCCGGATGTGACCTCCGATCCCGACTTGGAGAGCCCGGACACAGGCTCTTCCCGCCGTCATTCTTCCTCGGTGCCACCGACATCGTCGTCGAGGCCTGTGACTCCATCCGCTAGCGGATCCGTTCCGCCACCGGATGTACCAGCGGATGCAGCAGCAGATGCAGCAGGGGGCCCAGCAGTTACTGCAGGGTGGGCCTCGGAGTACCCCGGGATTCAGTTTCATCCTGTTATCGGAGAGTACGTGCGCGGACCCGCGGATCTCCCGACGCCACCAGAGAGGCTGGTGGGCGAGTTCCGACGAGAGCTATAGCCCGCTGGTGAATCGTAAGTAAATTTAAGTTAATTTATTAAATTTGTTTCATTTATTCAAGTTAATAATCCAGTCGTTGCTTCTTTATAGGTTTTTTCCGTGGGATGCTGCCCGGATTCTAGGGCGCATTATCCGGGATAACTACCATGGCCCCTACCTCAATTTTTCTGAGGTGCCTCAGGACATGAAGTACGTCTGGCTCGACGAGATGAGGGTATAAATCCGTCGGTGAATTATTAATTATTCTTTAAATTATTAAATTTTTTATTACGTGATATTTGAATTTGTATGTCAGAGGACGTTCTGGTGGCCCCCCCATCGCGAGGAGGCGATCCGCAGGACCTACAAAGCCGCCGCCGGGAAGAAGATACGGGATGCGGTGTACGACCTTCGTACGGCGCATACGAGGAAGGACTGGATCCGGGCGGAGTACTATGAGCAGATGTTGGAGAAGATGGATACTCCGCAGTTCAAGCTGAAATCGGAGAAAGCTAAGGCTAATCGACAGGTCGCGGGTCTGCATACGGGGGGATCAAGGCCCCACGCATCGACGCGTGCAGATTTGGTGAGATAGCGCAAATTCAAATTCATTCTATTATTTAATTTCGTACTATTAATATACGAAGTTAATTAAATTCTACGTATGCAGGCCCAACGGGCGGTGAAGCAGGGGAAAGAGGCGGAGACGGTCACCGCTCATGATGTATTCGTGCATACGCACAAGAGGCGGAAGGACGGGAGCTTCGTCGACGCGAGGGCCGAGGAGACTGATGTAAGTACTTACGTTTATGAAATTTATGTTAGAAATATAATTATTGTTAAGTTAATTAGATAAACTTAGGATTCAGACTATAACTTAGGGAAACATAGGATTTAGATTATAACTTAGGAAAACTTATAGTATAAACACATTCATTGGATAGGCTACGTATCGTGAGGCACTTAGTCGGCTTGAGATCGAGCCCCCTTCCGAGAATGTCGGCAAAACGACGCCCACCCAGACGCACTCTTCTATGGCCGCTCGCTACGACGACGTGTTCGCAGAATCCGTCGGCGGCGTTAGGAAAGGGCGCGTCTACGGCTTAGGTTCCATGGTGCCCTCGTTGCAGCCGTCCTCGAGATATCCACCGCCTCCGCCTCCCCCAGCGCCCCCGGTTGACGATGTGAGGGCGCAGCTTGCGACTCTGACCTCCGCGGTGTCAGATTTGCGGGCGATAGTGTTGGGGCGCTATCAGTCTGCTCCCGGTCCGTCTGCTCCCGGTCCGTCTGCTGGTGCTCCCGGTTCATCTGGTGGTGCTCCCGGTCCGTCTACTGCTGCTGCCGGTGCTTCGGATCGACCTGGTCCTTCTTCCCCCGGACGGCTTTCGTTTAACCGCTCTGCGGATGCCCGCATCGTATCGGATAACACCATCTTGACGCTCCTTGACATGTTGTCGCCAGAACAGCTACGCGCGCTTCCAGTTCATGTCTTGTCCCAAGTGCCGGCACACACGGTGGAGGAGTACATACGCAAAGCGGATGCGGCAGCACGAGCACGAGACGATCCGACGGACGGGGTTTGTTTTTGTTTATGTTGTTGGTTTTGTAGACATTTGGATACATTGTATGTTCGGATATTTTTTTTATGTTTGGATAATTTAATGTTGGATATTGGATATATTGTGTTGGTAATATTTTGTTGGATATTGGATACGTTGGATATTGGTGTCGGATATGGATATTTTGCATATGGATATATGGTGTCGGATATTGGATACGTTGGATATTCGTGTTGGATATTGATATATGGTGTTGTATATGGATATTTTGCATGTTTGATATTGTGTTGGATGTGTTGTATAAACAGGAAAGAGTCTGTTTGCAGTATTTTTTTTTCAAAAATTAGAAGTTAGCGACGGACTGGCGACCACTCAGCGACGGATAGTCCGTCGCTAACTGGAGAAACTGAGGTTAGCGACGGAGTGGCGACGTAAAAACTGTCGCTACCTGGAGCATTTCAATAAAGCGACGGATTGGCGACGGACGATCCGTCGACCTGGTGCTGTTTGATGTCCATAAATTTTAGCTTTCGCGACGGATTGGCGACTAACTTACGGCGGACTGGCGACAAAGTCCCGACGGACTATCCGTTGCTAACTGTAGGAATTTAATGTATCGACGGATTGGCGACGTAATATCCGTCGCTACCTGGAGAATTTTATATTGAGCGACGGTTTAGCGACGGAATGTCCGTCGACCTGGTTCTGTTTGATGTCCATAAATTTTACAGTTTGCGACGGATTGGCGACTAACTTACGGTGGACTGGCGACAAAGTCCCGACGGACTATCCGTCGCTAACTGTAGGAATTTAATGTATCGACGGATTGGCGACGTAATATCCATCGCTACCTGGAGAATTTTACATTGAGCGACGGTTTAGCGACGGAATGTCCGTCGACCTGGTTCTGTTTGATGTCCATAAATTTTGCAGTTAGCGACGGATGTTTTGTCGCTAATACGACGCTAATCCGTCGTACACCTCGGCGGATTAGCGACGGCATAACGACGACCTGCCGTATGGGAAAATCTCTGATACGCTTTTACCGACAAATTTACGACGGATTAGCGACGGATATTGCGTATCAGAAAATCACTGATACGGATTAACGACGGATATTGCGGCACGAGCACGAGACGATCCGACGGACGGGGTTTGATTTTGTTTATGTTGTTGGTTTTGTAGACATTTGGATACATTGTATGTTCGGATATTTTTTTTATGTTTAGATAATTTAATGTTGGATATTGGATATATTGTGTTGGTAATATTTTGTTGGATATTGGATACGTTGGATATTGGTGTCGGATATGGATATTTTGCATATGGATATATGGTGTTGGATATTGGATACGTTGGATATTCGTGTTGGATATGGATATATGGTGTTGTATATGGATATTTTGCATGTTTGATATTGTGTTGGATGTGTTGTATAAACAGGAAAGAGTCTATTTGCAGTATTTTTTTTTCAAAAATTAGAAGTTAGCGACGGACTGGCGACCACTCAGCGACGGATAGTCCGCCGCTAACTGGAGAAACTGAGGTTAGTAACGGAGTGGCGACGTAAAAACCGTCGCTACCTGGAGCATTTCAATAAAGCGACGGATTGGCGACGGACGATCCGTCGACCTGGTGCTGTTTGATGTCCATAAATTTTAGCTTTCACGACGGATTGGCGACTAACTTACGGCGGACTGGCGACAAAGTCCCGACAGACTATCCGTCGCTAACTGTAGGAATTTAATGTATCGACGGATTGGCGACGTAATATCCGTCGCTACCTGGAGAATTTTATATTGAGCGACGGTTTAGCGACGGAATGTCCGTCGACCTGGTTCTGTTTGATGTCCATAAATTTTGCAGTTAGCGACGGATTGGCGACTAACTTACGGTGGACTGGCGACAAAGTCCCGACGGACTATCCGTCGCTAACTGTAGGAATTTAATGTATCGACGGATTGGCGACGTAATATCCGTCGCTACCTGGAGAATTTTACATTGAGCGACGGTTTAGCGACGGAATGTCCGTCGACCTGGTTCTGTTTGATGTCCATAAATTTTGCAGTTAGCGACGGATGTTTTGTCGCTAATACGACGCTAATCCGTCGTACACCTCGGCGGATTAGCGACGGCATAACGACGACCTGCCGTATGGGAAAATCTCTGATACGCTTTTACCGACAAATTTACGACGGATTAGCGACGGATATTGCGTATCAGAAAATCACTGATACGGATTAGCGACGGATATTGCGGCACGAGCACGAGACGATCCGACGGACGGGGTTTGATTTTGTTTATGTTGTTGGTTTTGTAGACATTTGGATACATTGTATGTTCGGATATTTTTTTTATGTTTAGATAATTTAATGTTGGATATTGGATATATTGTGTTGGTAATATTTTGTTGGATATTGGATACGTTGGATATTGGTGTCGGATATGGATATTTTGCATATGGATATATGGTGTTGGATATTGGATACGTTGGATATTCGTGTTGGATATGGATATATGGTGTTGTATATGGATATTTTGCATGTTTGATATTGTGTTGGATGTGTTGTATAAACAGGAAAGAGTCTGTTTGCAGTATTTTTTTTTCAAAAATTAGAAGTTAGCGACGGACTGGCGACCACTCAGCGACGGATAGTCCGTCGCTAACTGGAGAAACTGAGGTTAGTGACGGAGTGGCGACGTAAAAACCGTCGCTACCTGGAGCATTTCAATAAAGCGACGGATTGGCGACGGACGATCCGTCGACCTGGTGCTGTTTGATGTCCATAAATTTTAGCTTTCGCGACGGATTGGCGACTAACTTACGGCGGACTGGCGACAATGTCCCGACGGACTATCCGTCGCTAACTGTAGGAATTTAATGTATCGACGGATTGGCGATGTAATATCCGTCGCTACCTGGAGAATTTTACATTGAGCGACGGTTTAGCGACGGAATGTCCGTCGACCTGGTTCTGTTTGATGTCCATAAATTTTGCAGTTAGCGACGGATTGGCGACTAACTTACGGCGGACTGGCGACAAAGTCCCGACGGACTATCCGTCGCTAACTGTAGGAATTTAATGTATCGACGAATTGGCGACGTAATATTCGTCGCTACCTGGAGAATTTTACATTGAGCGACGGTTTAGCGACGGAATGTCCGTCGACCTGGTTCTGTTTGATGTCCATAAATTTTGCAGTTAGCGACGGATGTTTTGTCGCTAATACGACGCTAATCCGTCGTACACCTCGGCGGATTAGCGACGGCATAACGACGACCTGCCGTATGGAAAAATCTCTGATACGCTTTTACCGACAAATTTACGACGGATTAGCGACGGATATTGCGTATCAGAAAATCACTGATACGGTTTTGCCGACTCTTTAGCGACGGAGTTTTCCGTCGGTAACCCTATATCCTGATACATGTTTTGACGAAAGCTAGTCGGTAATCCGTCGCTATATATATTTAAATGCGCCGACGGTATTCCGTCGCTAAGTCGTCGCTGAGCGACGGAGTAGCGACGGATATGTTTTAGCGACGAGGTTATTCCCGACGGCTGTTTTACCAAAATATCCGTCGGTAATCCGTCGGTATTTATTTTTGGCGACGGACTACCGACGGATAAGGCCGTCGGTAAATCCATGTATTTTGGTAGTGATGTGTGTATAACATTGCATATACATGTATTCTTCAATTTCCAGATTTTGTGGTGTAAAAGTGTGTGATGTGGACTGAAATCAGTGCTTCCACCTGTGTTCTCAGGTTCCAGTTTCTCAGGGACAACAAAATATGTAGGTGAACTCATGTTCTCAGTTGTTGACAGTCCCAATATTCCCAGGATTTCAGTCCAACTAAATCGAAATCCCATTTCCACATTCCCAGTGTTAGGTGTGAATGTAAAGTGAGTGTGATATGTTGTAAATCAACCAGTGCACTTAATTTCCTGATTTACAGTGTATAGGTGAGCAATGAATTTATTATGTGTGTCTCAGATTGCACTAAACTAACAAAACAGTGTGTATCAGTGATTCTCAGATTTAAAATCTACCAACAGTGTATCAGTAAAAGAATCCCAACCCGAATGCAAATTCAAAACTGAATCCCCATGCTAAAACATAACCCAACAAAATCCTGAATTAAACCCTAACATCTCACTATATGAACCCAGCTTAGCATTTATATATAAACATGCATACATATATAATGTACTGTACAGTCACCATTTCCTCATGTACCCAGTTATGCATTCGAACCCAATACAACAACACATAAATCCCCACTCAACCACATAAAATTTTGTAATATAAACACAGCTAACACAAGCATTATATCAATTAAATATGAAGTTAAACATTCAAAATAGGAAAAGAATTTTGATATTGAACCCGTATCAGGAATTTTGGGAAACATGATTTTGATTTAGAAAAACAAGTTAATATGCAAATATATTGGTTGGTAATGAAGTGCCAAGTGTGGACGTGTCCAACAAATCATCTCGTGTCCAAAATCTGGACACAATGTGTCCCAGAACCCACACGAACCAACACACCAAAATTGGACTCAAACAGTGCGATCAGTGCACGAGTCCTAGCTCCCTCGACACGAATCTATTAGACACGAGGCTTTAGGGGTGTCGTATCAGACACTGCCCCTACCTTCGTATCTAAAGACACGTGTCCAAGTGCCCTAATCAATACACATGAGTACATGAGCAGCAGGGCAGCCTGGCTGCACGCACGTGGGGCGTGTCCACGACTCCAAAACAACACGAACTGGACACGATTTGTGCTCAGTCAACAAAAAGTGGTAAGCCACCTCAAAACACGAATTTCTATTTAAATACATTTGAAAACAATGATGAAAATCCCTCTGTGGCATTTCATCGAACACATCAACACATAGACAAATACGTGTCCGATACGGACAAGAAATAGACACGACTCAATACGAAACCAATACCTACAGCTAGGGGACACCTAGGGCTATGCAAATATGCAAAGAAATCAGAAATCTAATGGGTTAAGAGAGTGTTACCTATAGGTTATTCTTCCTCAAGAAAATACCCAAAATGAGGATCCCTCCTTGCTAGCTCAATGCTCCAATGGAAGCCAAAACTGAGATTCACCTCCACCAACAG
The DNA here is from genome assembly GCA_029216955.1 of Iris pallida. Taxonomy (NCBI): domain Eukaryota; kingdom Viridiplantae; phylum Streptophyta; class Magnoliopsida; order Asparagales; family Iridaceae; genus Iris; species Iris pallida. The sequence continues at coordinate 1,704,693 of JANAVB010032819.1, read as the reverse complement.
TAATAGGACAATATTCAGATTGCAATGCAAAAGATTTGAATGAAAAAGGATGAGAAATGATCAAACTAGGAAGGGTTGAGGGAAGAACCAAACCTTTGCTCTTTGAAAATAGAAGGATATGCAAAAGAGGCAAAAGATTTTTGAGAGACATTAAATAGGGGTGGGATCCTTATTTGGCCGGCCCAAAAATCTAGGGCTAGTGTTTTGGGGATCATCAATGGTCTCTCCTATCATCAAGTCAAATCAAGGGTCCAAATACATTCTAGGTTTACACACTAGTCTAACTTATGCATCCTAGTTAGCTCTAACCATGGCTAGCTAAGACTAACCATGACTAACTAAGACTAATCTGGGCTAGGTCCAGTCTAGGTTAGGGCTAATCACAACACATGGCAACTAAGTAAATCAATATTATAACCACACAATTCTAATAAATATATTAATTTCAAATAAATTCAAAATGACAAAAATACCTTCAAACTAGGAATGTGGTAGTGACAAATCTACCCTCCATAAAAGAATTTTGTCCTCGAAATTAAAAGGCGAAACTAACTGATGGGAAGGATAGACAATCATAGCTCAAGGTCCAAAAAGATAAGGGTATCGCTCGCACATCTCATCCTCCTGCTCCCAGGTAGACTCTTCTGGAGAATGATCCTCCATGCGACGCGAACCATGGGTATCACCTGGTTCCTCAGTACCTTCACTCGGCGATCCAAAATCTCTACTAGCTGCTCTGGATAACTGAGAGTAGGTCCCACCTCAATCTCCGCATGATCGAGTACATGGTTAGGGTCAGCCACATAGCGTCTCAAATATGATACGTAGAATACGTTATGGACACCCACTAGTGCAGGTGGCAAGTCTAGCCTGTATGCCACGTCACTGACTCTTTCGCTGATCACGAAAGGTCTGATGAAGCACGGGCTAAGCTTCCCACCTCCATCAAAATGTATGGTACCACGAGTCGGAGATATCCGCAGAAAAACCATGTCTCCGACCTAAACACAAACAAGGTCTCATGTTACTAAATAATCAAACATGATCAAACAAACAAAACAAACAAATAACCTACTTCTAATCCTATCTCTAATCTGTACCTCAAACTCCAAGGGCCTCCGGTGGCTATCGGCCCAGTGCCGATATCTGTCCTGCGCCACGCGAAGTCTGTCCCTGATGAGCTTCACCTTCTCGGCTGTGTCAACAACCATCTCTGGTCCCAGTAAAGCTCGCTCGCCAACATCATCCCAAGATAAGGGTGTACGACACCTACGCCCGTAAAGAGCCTCGAAAGGTGACATCTCAATGCTGGCCTGAAAATTGTTGTTGTAAGCAAACTCTAACAAATGCAGGTGATCCTTCCAGGAACCTCTAAAATCCAAGACGTACGTCCACAGCATGTCCTCAAGCGTCTGAATAGTCCTCTCTGATTGTCCGTCCATCTGGGGGTGGTATGCAGTACTAAACTTGAGCTGAGTGCCCAAGCTAGTCTGCAGACTCCTCCAGAAATGGGAAGTAAAGCGAATATCCCGATCCGAGATGATGCTGACCGAAACTCCGTGAATCCAGACAATCTGTCGCATGTACATCTTTGCAAGCCTCTCTGTAGACGTATCCACCTTAAATGGCAAAAAGTGGGCCGATTTGGTCAACCTGTCAACGATGACCCAAAATGTATCTTTCTTTCCTGGTTTACGGGGCAACCCAGATACAAAATCCATAGTGATATGATCCTACTTCCACTCTGGAATAGGCAATGGCAGCAATAATCCTCCTGGCCTCTGTCTCTCTGCCTTGACCTGCTGATAGACCAAGCATCTAGCTACGAAACGAGCTACCTCCCGCTTCATTCCGTTCCCCTAGACGTGCTCCCTCAGATCCCTATACATCTTGTTGGTACCAGGATGTATAGAGTACTGAGATCTGTGAGCCTCCTGTATGACCTGCTCTCTGAGCTCTCCACTGGGCACACATAACATGGAACCGTACCTCAAGGCACCATCCTCTGCAAGAGAAAACTTGCCATCCACCAGCCCTGCTCGAACCTGCTCTCGGATATACCGCAGAGAAACATCCTCGAACTGTGTTGACTTGATCCCCTCCACCAAGTTTGACTGAATCTGAAGGCCCCACCTCTGCATCTGAACTCCGGGCACAATCACCTCATTCCCAGGCTCTCCAAATCAGCAAGCAAGTAACTGTCCATAGTCAAACACATGGCTGTCGGATACCTACTTAAGACATAGAAAACCATGTTGTCCTTTCCTGGGTGATACTGAAGTGATATGTTAAAGTCCTTCATCAGCTCTAACCATCTACACTGCCTCATGTTAAGCTCTTTCTGTGTAAACACATACTTTAAGCTCTTATGATCTGTGAAGATCTCCACCCTCTTTCCATACAAGTAGTGCTTCCACAACTTCAGAGCAAAAATTACTGCTGCTAATCCAGGTCGTGGGTAGGATAGTTCTTCTCATGGTGACGTAACTGCCTGGAAGCATAGGCAATCACCTTCCCATGCTGCTGTAAGACACAACCCAACCCCTTCTCTGAAGTATCACTATAGATAGCGAATCCTCCTGAACCTGAAGGCAATGTCAGAATCAAAGCTGTCGTAAGCCACTTCTTCAACTCATCAAAAGCTTCCTGACACTCCTATGATCAAACAAACTCAGCATCCTTCCGGGTCAGCCTAGTCAACGGCTCTACAATCTGGAAGAAATCCTGTACGAACCTCTTATAATATCTTGCCAGCCCTAAGAAGCTCCTGATCTCTGCCACTGAAGTCGGTGTTGCCCATGCCTCAACTGTTGTGATCTTCTTCGGGTCCACTGAGATCCTATCTCTAGTCACCATATGACCCAAGAAGTCAACTCTGTCCAGGAAGAACTCGCACTTTGAGAGCTTACTATACAGCCTCTCCCTCCTGAGTGTCTCCAGAACCACTCTCAAGTGCTCCTCGTGCTCCTCCTCGGTCTTCCAATACACCAGGATATCATCAATAAACACCACCACGAACTTGTTCAAGTACTGGTGGAACACCTTGTTTATCAAGTTCATAAATATCGTCGGGGCGTTGGTCAGCCCAAACGGCATAACCAAGAATTCAAACTGTCCATTTCGTGTCCTGAAAGTGGTCTTCGGAATATCCTCCCTCTTCACCTTCACCTAGTGATAACCTGACCTCAAATCAATCTTGAAGAAAACCCGAGCTCCGCTCAACTGATCAAAGAGATCATCGATCTACAGCAGTGGGTATCTGTTCTTGATCGTAAGGTTATTGAGTGCCCTGTAGTCGATACACATACGTACCGACCCATCCTTCTTGGGTACAAAAAGTACCAGTGCACCCCAAGATGAAGAACTCGATCGGATGAAGCCCTTGTCCTGCAGCTCATCCACCTGCTTCTTCAGCTCTACCAACTCACTGTTGTTCACTCGATAGACATACTGAGAAATCGGTTCCGTACCGGGAACCAAGTCTATCGAGAACTCAACATCCCTATCTGGTGGAAGCCCTGGCAACTCCTCCAGGAAACGTCCATGAACTCTGCAATCAAAGGATGTGGAGCCTCCTGCTTCTCAACTGAAGCTCTGCAGAAAAGTTTGTCGTCCTGCTCCGCCTGCTGTCGGGTGTACTCGAATTCTGGCTCTCCTGACACCCCAAACAGAACTCTACCCCCTAGCATGGTGTCTGCTCAACCAATCCATACCTAATACGATTTCGTAGTTCGGTAGTGGCATTACGAGCAGACTCACCTCCAACTCTCGGCCTCCTAAAATGGCACTCCGTCCTCTATAAACATCACTCACGAGGATAATACCACCCCCGGTCGTGATCTTGCAGTTCCTAGGCAATGATTCAGATACTAGGCAGTGACTAATAGTAAATGATACTGATACGAAACTGTGGGAAGCCCCAAAATCAAATAGAGCGAAAGCTGGAATGGAGTCGAGAAGAACCAAACCTGTAATCAACTCTCCGATGGCCTCTGCATCCTCGGCCGCCATGGCGAAAGCTCGCCCCTGCTGGCCTCCTCTGGCCTGCTGATGGTTCTGTACCAACCGCTGCTGCTGAGTCGACAACGGTCCCTTCTACGGTCCCCTGGAGCCTTGGCTCCGGCTCCCTGAGCTGCCCTGCCCGAAGATAGAGGGCACTCCCTCAACTGGTGCTCTGCCGAACCACAGAGTTGGCACCTCCCGTGCCACTTCCTGTAGTCATTCCACACATGCCCTAATTTCTTACAGAAATCACAACTGATAGGCTGCTGCCTAGGTGCCTATGGCTAAACCCTCGGCTGTTGCTGCACCTGCTGGAAAGGTGCACGACCCTGACCTTGGAACTGCCTCTGTTGTTGAAACTGCTGCTGATGCTGATGCTGAAAGTGCGACCTCTTGGCCGGTCCTCCGCTACCACTAGCTCCCCGGGTGTCTCGCCCCCTCTTGAGCCTAAGCTCAAGATCATCCTCTGCGGCTAAGGCATCCACCAAGATCTCCTCAAAGGTAGCACTACGAGCACTCTTGGTATAGGACTTAACCCTTTACCAACCCCTTTCTGAACCTCCGGGCCTTCGTCGCCTTGGACAACCCCTCGACAAATTTGCCCAGATGGCAGAACTCCCCTGCATACTCCTCCACGGACTGGCTGCCCGGGACTAAGGCCTCGAACTGAGTCTCGAGGGCTCCTAGCACAGCATCTATGAAAAACTTCTCCTTCAACAGCTTCTTGAATGCTGCCCAAGTTTGCCCTGGAGTACTAACCCTCGGGTCGGTCTGATACCAAGTGCAGGCCAGATCCTGCATCATGCTGGCCGCCGTCTCGATCTGAATCCTCACTGGAATCTCAGCCAATCTGAATATCTTCTCTATATGCTCTATCCACTCATCGACGTACAAAATGCCCTTTGTACCACGGATATCCCTCGGGTGCATCTTCTGGAAGTCATGGATGCCCTTCTTCCTTGACGAATGCAGCTGCTGATGTAGTGCCCCGTCCCGCTCAGTCAATCGAAGGAATCAGAACGCCGACGACGTTCGGACTTAGCCTTGTAACAACTACTCGAAGACATTGCTCGGTCGAGGCGACCGCTCGCTCAGATGGAGTAGTTTCGGTGAACTTGCCTCATCTTAGCTTTCACGTAATAAATCGCACATTTTCAACTTGCATAAGTAGGCTTGATAATATAGAGACGAATCCACATAGCAAAAGGGAATAATCCCGACGGGTCGAATTGAGTTAGAATATGGAAAGGTCCAACAGTCGGCTTGGAGTTGGTGCACGGTGTGCTTTGAAAATGACACTCGATCCTTCGTCCCATGGCTTAGGAGAAGAAAAGTTGGTTGAGTAGGCAAAGTATGAACGTAGCCTAAGTTATAGGCGTCGCCAGCATAAATGCTTCATAGAGCATGCATGGTCCTATCATCCAAGGCTTGGCATAGCCTTGGCTTGCCCCATGAGTTAAGCTACGTTGCACGGCTTATAATATAAGTCTAGGCACCCAAATGACTTGGTCGTTCAGAAGTCGAACGCATGCGCGGCACTTTTCTGCAATGCAAGGCTTGACGCAGTCTTTGCTCATCGAGTCGTTGTGCGTTTAAGTCAGGCAAAGTTAAGTTAGGCAAAGTTATGCCGGTTGACCTAAGACATTACAAGTATCGTCCTGCTCTTTCGCGGTTTGTCAAAGTTAAGTAGTCCCACGATCTCAAGGACCGTCGACTTGGGCAGGAGTGTTGCAAAGAATACGGTTGGCTTAAGGCACGTTGCACGGACTTAGTATTTAAGGCATAAACCACGGATGATTCGATAAGTTTTGGAGAAAGGACTATCAAATAGGCATTGAGTTGAATGAAATGATATGGTAACATGGAAAGAACGCTCGCAGCTACAGGTCGGCGAGGCGGTATAAGAAGAAAGAAGTACGCTCGCGGCTACAGGTCGACGAGGCAGTCTAAGAAGGAAGAAGTATGCTCGTGGCTATAGGTCAGCGAGGCGATCTCAGAAGAAAGAAGTAGCATGACTGTGTGAGATGTCAGTTTGAGTCAAGTGTTGCATGTTCATAGACAACTTATCGACAATGTGGGTCGTTTCCCCGTACGGTAACCCGACAACCATGAGACCGTTGCGGCCATCGATTGGAAATGAGTAATTAGCTGTGCTGGGTATGGGTTAGGCGGGGACTTGCACCGGGGTTAGCTACCTTGCGCTGAAAGGGGTACCCGTCTAACAAAAGCTAGAGGAGTCCACGATGGCTCTGGAAGTCAGTGACCAAATCATATAGTTGAGTCGGTCCTAAACTGATCCTAAGGCAAGAGTAGAAAGACAATCATAAAGGGGACTAAGTTGCACAAAGTAAATCAAACGTGTCAGTTTTGTATGGGTGGGCGACTCAATCCACCAGTATAGTTGAGTACTGACACCCACATAGTTTCCATGTGCAGGCACAGGTAGAAGCTCATAGCGCGGAGCTCGCTTGGATGCGTCGAGGTACGGAGTTCCTTGGCGATTTGAAGCATACGGCCGCATGGAGTCAAGACTTATACAGGACATAATGTATGGACGTCGCCTTCCGAAGCATCCGCTGGCTCAAGACTTGTAACTAAGAGATGAGAGAGAGCTGAGTGACTTGCAATGTGAGATGAGTGATCTTGAGTGAGCTTGAGAGACTTGTAATCTTGGCCTTACGCCCCATTGTAACCTTTGTTTCAATATCAATAAAGAGCTTCTTTTAAATAACTTACGTTTGTTCTAATTTCTGTTGCTATTATTCAATGTCTCTGCTCGGGACTTCTGTGCGACGAACCCGTCGCAGCCGCTGAAATTGGCCGTTATGTAACCCCCATGCACGAGCGCAATCTAGGCTCGTGCGGCATCACGCCTGAGCGAGGACGATCGCTCCTACGGGAGTGGGGCGTGACATAATGGTATTAGAGCACGGCTTTACGACCTTGGACTATCGATTGAATTCTTTAACTCCGTTTTTTCCGCAAACTCTAAATGATTGCTTCCGCAATATTGTTATCGTTGGTGCGCTCTCTCTCAATTGTCCTACAGGATGTCCATACAATAAGTCTATCTATTTTGAAAAATATAGAAAAACAGTTTTTGACAAGAAACAAAAAGATGGTTTGCGTAAGCATGGTTGGCTAAGTCGGGCTGGGCATATACACCAAAGATGCGTCGACCTTAGAAAAGTCGAGTACGGGATTCGAATTGTGTCGGACAAGAATGAGTTAAATCGATTAAGTAAAAGTGAGATGACTATCGATAGGGGTGCTATCGAGCGACGGTAACGTCGCTGCGATATAGGTGAGCGTGCTTAAAAATTGAGAAATGGTTCGAACGCAAAATTTGAAGAAGTGGATTTTGATTCGAATGATAGTTGTGGATTTGATAAATGACTCCATCCCTGAGTGGTGTATGTGATAGCCTCAGGGATGTCGGTCGATCGATTGAGGATGCGGAATGTCGATGAGTCTATCAGCAAGCATCGCGTGGATACAAAGCCTTAGATTGAGTGTTGTTGAACATGTTGTAGTCTTGAAGATTTGATGAATTAATTTGAACAACCTAGAATTTACGTGCACAGAACGTGCACGGGATTAAGATTGCACGTGTATGAAACATGAAGATGATTGAGTAGGTAAAATTGAATCGAGAAAAAGTTAAGGTGTAGCAAACGGATGACTTGACAGAGGGAATCAATAGGTGAAATCGTATGGAAAAAGTTAGCACGATGGAAAGATAGCGTAGCATGAAAAAGTTAAATTTTGAAGTTACGCAATAACTCTGAGGAGTGGATTGAATGTTGCTCGATGATTTGAGTTAGCAAAGGAACGATACGAATTGAGAAAATACGTTGGTCGATGACTTAAGATAGACAGATGAACGATACGTGAATTTAGGTTTGAGGAAGTTGATGTTGTGAATGATTCGAGGGATAATGATCGAACTTAAATTTGAATATCGAGGAGATTATCCAGTCGGACGATAGCATCATTCGCACGACTCGAAATTGTCGCAAAGGAAGATCGTCAGGTTACGCATATCGTCGATGGTATTGAGGCGTATCAAAGATCGATATACGATAATTCAGGGGTACTCTGACTCGGCGAATGACGATCGTGCAAGTGTTATTGTACAGTTGGATGCCATACTTAGGATTTTGATTGAGACGAATGTTGGATGAAAATGATTGTGTCTTGAGGGTTACGCGGATAACCACAACGTCGACATTCTCGTCTTACGCAAGCGCAACTACAGCCTCGTATATGCGTTGCGTCGGATTTGGGGCGATTGTTCCGCGTGAGCGCTGACATGGTGATTTATGTCGCGGAAATGATCGAACTCGAAAAATCAGGATGCGGCAACTTTGATTGTCTCGACTTGTCGGTTTGATGTGAAGGAAAATTCAAGGATGTTTAGACTTGCGATTGATGAATGAAATAAACTTGAGGATTGAGTAGGTCTAATCCGCACATCAAGAATGAATTAGTCTAGACACAAAACAAGAGTTACGTCCCGATGAGGATGACTATCCCGCGGGAGCGTGCATGCTGATTCATGCCCACCGTGGATAATCTGAATCGCGTGAGATCGGGGCACAACATATTGTTAAGCTAGACGATCTCATAATCGAATACGTAAATTGGGATGAATGACTTAGGGAATATGAAATGTGAATAATGGTTTAGCGATGGATTGTGTTGTAGCGTGCTTGACTTGGAAGGGATGATAGGAGTATTATGTCAAACGTGTTCGAAGAGATTGACTATACAAAATGGCTTATTGAACGAGTGAAATTGATATGTTAAGGAATTGGTTGAAACATAAGTTGTTATAGGATGGCTTTGCTGAATGACTCGGATCCCGTGCGACAAATGTTGGGATGTGCGTAGGCAATCTATGCTCAAAGTTTAGAAATTGGAGTGATGCGAGTTTGGGTAGAAAACCTCGTACTATCAATTTAGTTTGACCTTAGGATGGGGTCAGTGTTGATATTGTTGTTGTTTGGGAACTATGATTCTAATACTGACGGAAAGACATAGCCTAGCGGTTAGGCAGACGTCCGAGTGCGAAGTGGTAGGATTTGTGGAGGCACCACTCGCGAGTATCGGTTGACATGCACGTATATCAGGAACGCCCGAATATGTGTACGATCCGACTCGAGTGGTGATGGTGGATTCTCTATCACGAGGCTTGGCTGAAATGCATGTATTTTGGGGACGCCTAGAATATATGCACGATCCAACTAAGTGATACGTTGAATCAAGTGAGACTTGAGGAACGAGAAAGTGTCGAGAATTTTGAGATCGTGAGTTTCGAAGAAATGTTGATGGTAATGCGATCATTGAATTGAGACGAGTTTGAATGTTGGTTGATCGGTTGGGCCTTACGACTAAGTTAGCAATAAGTACGAGCGTGTTTCGGATTGAGAAAACGCATAGGAGGAGTGTGTGCGAGAAACGTAGGATGTTAAATCAAGTTATAAGCCGATAAGTGTACTCAGTTAGTTTTGAGGATAAAACTTTTTCTGAGTGGTGTATGATGTAGTGCCCCGTCCCGTTCAGTCAATCGGAGGAATCGGAACGCCGATGGCGTTCGGACTTAGCCTTGCAACGGCTACTCGAAGACATTGCTCGGTCGAGGCGACCGCTCGCTCAGGTAGGATAGTTTCGATAAACTTGTCTCATCTTAGCCTTCACATAATAAATCACACATTTTCAACTTGCACAAGTAGGCTTGATAATAAAAGAGACGAATCCATATAGCAAAAGGGAATAATCCCGATGGGTCGAATTGAGTTAGAATATGGAAAGGTCCAACGGTCGGCTTAGAGTTGGTGCACAGCGTGCTTTGAAAATGACACTCGATCCTTCGTTCGGTGGCTTGGGAGAAGGAAAGTTGATTGAGTATGCGAAGTATGAACGTAGCCTAAGTTATAGGCGTCACCCGTATAAATGCTTCATAAAGCATGCACGGTCCTATCGTCCAAGGCTTGGCGTAGCCTTGGCTTGCCCCATGAGTTAAGCTGCATTGCACGGCTTATAATATAAGTCTAGGCACCCAAATGACTTGGTTGTTCAGAAGTCGAACACATGCGCGGCACGTTTCCGCAATGCAAGGTTTGATGCAGCCTTTGTTCGTCTAGTCGTTGTGCATTTACGTCAGGCAAAGTTAAGTTAGGCAAAGTTATGCCGGTCGACCTGAGACAATACATGTATCGTCCCGCCCTTTTGCGGTTTGTCAAAGTTAAGTAGTCCCACGATCTCAAGGTCCGTCGACTTGGACATGAGTGTTGCATAGAATACGGTTGGATTAAGGCACGTTGCACGGACTTAGTGTTTAAGGCATAAACTATGGATGATTCGATGAGTTTTGGAGAAAGGACTATCAAATAGGCAGTGAGTTGAATAAAATGATATGGTAACATGGAAAGAACGCTCGCGGCTACAGGTCGACGAGGTGGTCTAAGAAGAAAGAAGTAAGCTCGCGGCTACAGGTCGATGAGGCGGTCTAAGAAGAAAGAAGTACGCTCGCGGCTACAGATCGGCGAGGCGGTCTAAGAAGAAAGAAGTATGCTCGCGGCTATAGGTCGACGAGGCGGTCTCAGAAGAAAGAAGTAGTATGACTGTGTGAGATGTCAGTTTGAGTCGAGTCTTGCATGGTGATGGACAACTTGTCCACAAGGTGGGTCATTTTCCTACACGGTAACCCGACGGCCACGGGACCGTTGCAGCCGTCGATTGGAAACGAGTAATTAGCTGTGCTGGGCATGGATTAGGCGGGGACTTGTAGCGAGGCTAGATACCTTGCGCTGAAAGGGGCTCCCGTCTAACAAAAGCTAGAGGAGTCCACAATGGCTCTGGGAGTCAGTGACCAAATCATATAGATGAGTCGGTCATAAAACTGATCCTAAGGCAAGAGTAGAAAGACAATCATAAATGGGACTAAGTTGCACAAAGTAAATCAAACGTGTCAGTTTTGTATGGGTGGGCGAGGAGCTCATTCCACCAGTACAGTTGAGTACTGACACCCACATAGTTTCCATGTGCAGGCACAGGTAGAAGCTCGTGGCACGGAGCTCGCTTGGATGCGTCGAGGCACGGAGTTCCCTGGCGATTTGAAGCGTGCGACCGCATGGAGTCAAGACTTATACATGACATAATATATGGACGTCGCCTTTCGAAGTATCCGCTGGCTCAAGACTTGTAACTGAGTGATGAGAGAGATGAGTGACTTGTAATGTGAGATGAGTGAGCTTGAGAGACTTGTAATCTTGGCCTTGCGCCCCATTGTAACTATTGTTTCAATATCAATAAAGAGCTTCTTTTGAATAACTTATGTTTACTCTAATTTTTGCTGCTATTATTCAATGTCTCTGCTCGGGACTTCTGTGCGATGACCCCGTCGCAGCCGCTAAAATTGGCCGTTATGGAACCCGCCATGCACGAGCACAATCTAGGCTCGTGTGGCATCACGCCTTAGCAAGGACGATCGCTCCTACGGGAGCGGGGCGTGACAGCTGAACTGCCGCTGGCTGAGCTGCTGTCCTCTCCACTGTAGTCAGGGCCAGATCAATACCCCGACTAAACTCTGCAGTCTGCCTCTGCAGCTGGGCCTGCTGGGCCTCCATGAACTGCTGAAAGAACGAGAACAGCTGAACTGCGTCAACTGTCCCCGAAGGTAGATGCTGCTGCTGGAGTACCTCCAGAATCACCGGACTCGGCCTGTACATTGCTGGTGGAGGGGCTCCTCCGAACGCAGCTGAAATGCCCACCCCAGCTGGCATGACTGGGGCTGCGGTACCGAGGGCTGGCTGTTGAGGACGAGAGGTGGCAGACCTCTCATCGGTGTTCTCCTGACCCGGGCGATGTGATCTCGTCTCAACCATCCTGGAGACACAGATCAAACAAAAAACAATTACTGAGAATGAGTCGAAATAGCCAAGAAGGACATTTTTTATATTCAAAGAAAGACAATAAGCAGCAAAATATAGATATACAAAATATGATAAGGAGTTTTTCCTAATGTGATTGAGTACCTTCAAAAATATCCTAATCCTACTGCAGGCTGCAGTGATACTCTAGTTCGAATACCACTGTATTTCTAAACTAGACCTGCATGGGCCACCAATAAAAATGTGTCACGACCCGCACCCTAGAGTAAGGGCATGAGACGTGGGTACGTCCAGCCTATGCCGCAGTATCGGCGGTAGAACTCTGTCTTAGGTTACATACATCTAACAGTTATAAGGTACCTATACAGTTTATACACTCCGAATGGAGGTGACATAATAAAGTACAACTCAATCACAACTAAGAAAGAAAGTACGATAAGATAGAATAGATGAAACACAGAATCCACAGATGATAAATACAAGATAGAGAGATAGCTGAAAGTCTAAGATAAACATCTCCACAATCCAGAATACAATCTCCAAATAAATACCAATGTATCTGACAAGACATAAAGATAATAGAAACTAGTCTAGCTAACTAGCCTAGTCTACTGGGGTAGTGTCGTCTGCAAGTGCTGGGTCCTCCTGAGAGTCCAGCTCACATGTGTCGTCTAGGCCTGCTCCATAATAAATGGGACTAAACTCCTCAGAATCATCTGTAATATTTCAACAGGACCAGTCAGGACTAGAGCGAGCACAGTACATCTCATACAGTTCAGAATATGACAGGATATATAAATATGCAATAGAGTAAGATACATAAAATGCTACAGAATATACATGAAATAAAAGAGAGAGCTGTAATGTAAATAGATACTATAAATAGAGAACTAATAGTGAACTAGTGATTTAGAGTACAAGATAAACATGTGAACGACTTGAATTTGCACATGAGTAATCTAAGAGTTTGCACATGAGTATACTACTTGAAATTGTTCACATGACCATTTATACTCCCCCGTACCCCAATCAATACAGAAGAATCCAGACAGGTTATATTATTGCACATGATATCACATGAAGGCCCATAATAGAGTGCACATAATTGTATACTTGAGGGCTCCGTGAACATGAGAGTACATGAATCACGAGAGTGCACATGAATGGTGAAAGCACCGGAGTACATGATGAAAGTGAAATGCATATGACATACTGTAACCCGATGCTCCCGAGGGGGATAATATCTCATGAATGGATCCATATAGTACCAATCCGTGTTAACATCGTGATAACATCAAGTAAAGTAATCTAGAGCGTAAATGTAAATCCTATAAAGAACGAAACGGTCAGAGAATGTACTCACCTGATATCCTGAATGTCTGAATAAAATACTGCATGAGGAGTGGTGTCTGGCTCCTAATCAGAATAGTACAAGTCACAACATATCCAAACTAATAAAAGAAGCTACTTTGATGCCTTCTACATGATGTTGGGTCAATTCTAGACTAAAGTCAACCATGGTCAACTTCAGTCAACTAACTAGTCAATTCTAGGTCAACTAGGTCAACCTAGACCCAATCAAGTCTCACTAGGCCTAACCAGTCCAACCTAGCAAGTATATACCAATACAAGTCTCATCTAGTCAAACAACACGCTAAACCCAAGTGTACACACTCCACATGCCATAGGCTATACTACCTAGGCCATAAGCCATATATAAGGACATAGGCCACACATATACAAGTACCATATATGCCTACCAATTTCCCATATGGCTATACACATACTATTTATACAGGCAAGTTCAATATTTATATTATATTACATATATCACATTATTGTATATATATATATATATATATATATATATATATATATATATATATATATATATATATATATATATATATATAACACCCAGTTTCTGAAATGAGGGTAATTTTGAAATTTTGTATTTAAATTATTTAATTATGGTTTTTAAATTTTATAATATGATTTTTGGTGATTTTTTAATAATTTTTAAAACTATTTAAATCATGACTTGTGATTTGGTGTGATTTAATATTATTTAATTAATTGCCATGTGATTGTTAGTAGCCCCAACCTAGATTGGACCTAACCTAGATGACTCATGACTAACTTAGTGAGCCACTTGAAGAATTAGATAAGTTGGTTAGGGGTTAAGTCAAGTTTAGTCATGGTTAAGTAATTTGCAAAGGACTAAGATAGAACCTTTGTTCTAGGCCATCTATTTTTCCCTTGATTCAATCCTAGCCATAGGATGAAACCCAAAAACCCTAACCCTAACTTTGTGACCAGCCAAGAGACCCCCCTTGCCTATATAATGCCTCTTTGGGGATTTCTGCCTCTTTCTTTAATAGCTCTTCATTTCATAAGAGAATAGGTGAGCCTTCTTAATTTCCTTCCTAGTTTAATCAATAGGACTCCTTTTTGATTGAAATTTCTTCCATCATGATCTAATCAATGTCTCCTTGCTGATGGTGGAGTCAAATCTCAGATTTGCATCAATTTGGGGATTTGGGGTGGCTTTGAAGAACTCATTAGAAGAGGCTTTTTGGTGTGAAGAACAACCAATAGGTACAATCTATTCTATCCATTAAAACTAGGTTTAATTTGCATATTCATCTAGCCCTAGGTGTCCTGATTCTATAGGTATAGGGTTTCCCAAGTTTCGTGTCCTTTCGTGTCCATTTTGGACACGTATCAGTGTCGTTTGCATTGTGTTTGTCGAAATGCCTCAAAGGGCATTTCGATTGTTTTTATGGATTGTTTTTTAATAGGATGCTAGGTTTTGATCTTGCTTACACGTTTCTATAGCACTGAGCACACCTTAGCGTCGTGTCGAGTCGACACGAGCACGTGTACACGTGGTCGCGCGCGCGCGTGCACAGGCACTGTGCGTGCCCTGCTGCTCGGGCATGATTGCGACACGGACACGCGTCGTGGACACTTGAAACTTGACACACACCAAGGGGCAATGTCTGCCACCCCGTGTGTCAAGTTGCACGTGTCCTCGTGTCGTGTCGGACACGGTATTCAGTGTGCACGGGTCCACTGTTGGGTGCGTGCGTGTGCTGTGTGTGTTGGTTGTTTAAATCGTTTTTAAATGATTGTAAAATGTTGTTTAATGCTTATTTAGATCCTAATGATCACGTTTAATCTCTGTTACACTATGCTATTTAAGTTATTTTGGTTTTGGATAGTGTTTGGTTCGAAATGTTGTAGAATAGTGGAAATCCTGAAACACTAAGATACTGCTTCCCAGTTCAGTTTTGAAATAATTTAATCTCCTTTTCCTGATTATGTTCTTTCAATTAAAATTAACCCACATACCATGTTACATGTTAGATAAGCTTTTGGCACTCGAAATTTGGTTTGGGTGGTGTAGATAGGATTTGATGAGTTGTTTATCTAAATGGATTTATGCTTCATGTAATATAACCTGAGATTGGTTTCCTATTGACTAGATTAGTTCACTGATTTTTTTTCCTTTTTAATCAATGATGTTAATATGATAAACCTGGGATATATGTTAATCCAACTCATTCATTTGAACTGTTTTAGAGTTTTGCAAAAACCTGGAAATGAATCTACACTATTAATCGATTTCCCTTGCATTAACTGTGTGATTCTCTGTTAAAACCTGAGTTATAAGTCTGGACTGATTTCCTCTTCATTTGATTGCAAGGGTTGTTTTCTTAAAGCCTGGGTTATTCCTGATACTGAAATGTGATAACTGAGTTTGGGTGCTGTTAAGAACCTGAGATCATTCTTTTTTTTTTTTTTTAAACTGTGAAATGGAGGTTTAGTTAAACTCTTAGATCCCTTAACTGATTTCCTTTTCTTTGATTTCAATGTGATTTCTTCAAACCTGGGAATGATGTTCATTCACATTAAAATTGGTTTTCCTATGCATAAACTGAGATTAGCATGTTAGTTAGGTTTTCCCTCAATGAATGGTTCAATGGCCATGTTAGATTCAGTTTCATGTACATTACTTGAATGTTGGTTTAGGATGCATGGAGGAATAGTTGAATTGTTTTCAAATTGGATGCCAAACTTCTATGTTTTATTTAAACTGTTTTCCAGTTCCCCCCCCCCCCCACTGGGCAAATGCCA
The DNA here is from genome assembly GCA_029216955.1 of Iris pallida. Classification (NCBI taxonomy): domain Eukaryota; kingdom Viridiplantae; phylum Streptophyta; class Magnoliopsida; order Asparagales; family Iridaceae; genus Iris; species Iris pallida. The sequence goes on along the minus strand of JANAVB010032819.1, from coordinate 1,688,656 downwards.
TACACTGCACTGTTTTACAGTTTTCTTAACTTGAACTGATTAGTGATTCAATGTATATATCAATATCTGAGTTTTGCATCTTGATGATGAACTCAAGAACTGAGTTCTTATAAAACCTGAGAATACTAATTGATTTCCCTTCCTTTATATGACTTGATTTCCTTTTTCCTTAAAACTGAATTGGGTTCTACTCCATTTGCACTGCCACCCTGTTTTTATACACACACTTAATTATTCCTGTACATGAAGAATCTGAAGAATGACTTCCTGTTTTCTATTGACCCTTGAACCCAAATGTGTATCATTCACTGATTTTTCCCATAAATGACTGTCATTTGGTGTTCCTAAGAACATGTTCCCATCCACTGTTTTCCCTTATCTGTCTTCTAGTGATAGCTGTTTTCAGGATCACACATTGTTCTCATATGCACACAACTGGAAATCTAACATACATGTTTTAATATTCACCACACACACACTATATTCTAGTGTCCCTGTCATCTACACATATCTATCTAAACTCTATACACATGAGTAAAACCTGAACACACATTAATCTGAGTTTTGGTTGTTTAAAACTGAGAACCTACAAGCCTCTATCTATACTCACACACACAGGTTGCCTTGAACTGTCATTGACAGTATACACACACACACATATGTTAGCCTTAGCTATACTGTTAATTGATTTTTGCCTAAACTGAGATGCTATACACTCTTTTCCTGCACCTTAACCTTGGCACATTAGGTTCTGCCTTTCAAATCTGGAAATGATATTAAGGGCTAAAAAATGTGATTTGGGTTGGGGTTGTTATGTTAAATCTGAATGGCATGTACACACTGTCCTATCCTTTCACTGTTTTGTATTTTCCTGAACACAAGGCTGTAGAAGCATGGAATTTCACAACCAGAAAGACCATACGCCAGACACTACATGCGTCAGGACTCGCACAGAACACTTCACAGCAAAGTCAATAACCATAGACATTTGAAGAAGGACTTTTTTATTTATATATAAAAGTCTATTACATGTCTAGAAAAGGTTGTACAAAGGAGAATTTCTACAAAGGAAAGATCCTAAGTCTACAGCCAGCGGCCACCATGCGCCTCCAGATAGGCGCAGCAGTCATCATGCGCTGCCAATCACCATGCGCTGCCAGTTAGGCGCAGCAGATGTCATGCGCCTCCAACCAGGCGCATCCCGTCATCTCTTCAGCAGCTCAGTTATGTGCATCCAGCTCAGTTATGTGCATCCCTTCAGCAGCCCAGTTATGTGCCACTCTTCCAACCAGGCTCACCTGGCCGAACAGGGGTGTACCGCTCTTCCAACCAGGCTCACCTGGGCGAGCAGGGGTGTGCCGCTCTTCCAGCCAGGCTCACCTGATAAATGCTTCGATACACAAAGCATTTAACCCTCTGGCTGGAACCAAGGAAGAGAAGAGCACCACAAATCTGTGGCCAGGAGAGGCTTCGAAAGAGCCTCCAAAGGCCAAGGAAGACCGTGATCGAAATCACGGCGAAAGGTGCAGCTTTCAACACAATCAGAGTGGGCAGCACCCACTTTGAAGGAAGAGAGAGCCTAGCACCGCCACTCCGATCTACGGCTCTTCCAAAACAACGGAGACGAGGCTCGAGCATCCCTATCTTTGGATGCAACAGGCACCTTCTGCCTGCCTCAGAAGCCCTCGACTCCGTCTTTTGGATGTAACAGTCACCTTCCAGAGCATCAACGACGACATGGCGTCTCATCTTCACCCTCGGGAACACTTCGTCAACAGAATGCACCCGAAAACCCAAGTTCATGTTGGAGGTACGTGAGGGAATGAGAAGCAAACCTTCTCTCCATGCCACTATTTATAGGTCGGGCAGATCAAACCTACGCGCCAAGTGGATGGCTCTCCGAATTCCGTGCAATAAACTCACATTAAATGAATGAACCGGACGCCTCGACTTCAGCCAAGCGGCTATTAAAAGCACTCGAGAAGCGAAACAGCCGCATCATCAAAGACGTGTCGGATGCGCCGGCTGGTCAGCGCATCACACCTCTCAAACAGATGCGCCCTGTACCGAGCGTATCAAAGGGGATGCGCCTCCATACGCCTAGTGGAACGTCAACCGATGCGCCCACTCAGCTGTCCATCGAATGTCACCAACATTAAATGCTGAACTGACAGAGTTGGCAGCACGCCTTCCTAAGTTTGAACGGCTGACAGCTTTTGCAGAAAACGAAGCGTCCACAACGTCAGCATCATCATGACTCTATCCCGACGGCTACTGCCACGTGGCCACTCGACCACCTGCATGCGCCTCCGAGGCCATGTGCCCAAACCCGCATGCGCCTCCGCGGCCATGCGCCCAAACCTGCATGCGCCTCGAAAGCCATGCGCCTCAAACCCTTCACTGATCCCTAAAGACAGAAGAAGAGTCTCCAGTTGAAGCATTGCATGCGCCTCAAAAGCCATGTGCCCCAGACTGATCTCTGATCCCGAAAGACAGAAGGAAAGTCGCTCGCATGCGCCTCAAAAGCCATGCGCCCAGAACGGCTCGTGACTCCTAAAGGTCACGAGCCAAAATCTCATCATGCGCCCAATCCAAGGCGCATCCCACCAAATCATCCCCCACCAAATCAGAGATCTCCGAGCCATGGGTCGACGACACGTGTCCTTTGACTCAACTCATCCAAGATCTCAGCAACAGAAAGATCTTCTCCTCTGCTACGTGCCGGCTCACAACAGCAGTATGAAGAATTCAACCCCGCGAGTAGGGCGCATCATCCATGCGCCTCCATCAGCAATCTCCACGTGGCGTCCCCACGCACCGGCGCATCCTACATATGCGCGCATGAGCAGTCAACCTGTCCAGCTATAAATGGAGGAATCATCCCCTCCTTACAGACACAGAGACATACATACGAACAATCCAGACAGAGATCATCAGAGAGGCAGATACAGACACTCAACGTCTTCCTCCTCTCAGCCAGCTCCAGCACCCAGAGCAATCTACACCTTCAGAGAACCGATAACCGTCGTCAGCCCGTCAACGGAGTCAACGCATTACCACTCACTCTATTGGCACTTAGGACCCAGATTAAACAAAAGTGTACTCCTAGGACTACATCTAAGTCCTATATTGTAACACTGTTCTGTTTGTATTAAGATTTGCAATCAAACGATTTTAATGGCAAACAAGCTGGCGACTCTGCTGGGGACTTCTTTCTCCTCTTCCGAGAAAGTCGTGTCACAGGCCGACGACGTAAAGGTGGGCTCCTCCCACAAGACGCTGGTCGTGCGCCTCAATCAACAGGCGTACGAGGAGTTCATTTCTGAAGGAAGCACGAGTCCTTCGAAGCGGCTGCCGAAGCCG
>JANAVB010032819.1:1540293-1682793 GCA_029216955.1 Iris pallida | reverse complement strand
GGTTGGTCGTGGTGTTGACGTGCTGCATGCTTCTGTGTACGACTGCTCGTAGAGACTGACGTGACCGTGTGCCTCGGTGCACGTTTTGATCTTGGCTTTGACTGAGTCAGGCTTGGGCGCATGGCCATGTCTCAGGCTATGCGCCCTCCTTTCGGGGGAGCTAGTCTTGGGCGCATGAAGCTTAACTGACTGGGCACATGGAGCTTCACTGACTTGGGCGCATGGAGCTATACTGACTGGGCGCATGGAGCTACACAGACTTGGGCGCATGGAGCTACACTGACTTGGGCGCATGGGGCTTCATTTGCTAAAAATTTTTCATGCTTCTATAGAGTCCATGACCAATGCCATGTCGTTGTTGCATTTGTATGGTATCATGTAGTATTCGTATAGGAGCTACACAACTAGTGTTATTCCCGAAACAGATCGTTAGATAGAAATCTTGATCTCTACGAGAACGCGAGTTGGAAAAGCAACTTAGCAGGCAAAATTAAATCACCGTAATCTATTAGATTAAAAGCAACTTAGCAGGCGAAATAAATTACCACAATTCTGCTGGATTGAAAGCAACTTAGCAGGCTAAATAAACCCTCGCAATTCTGCTGGTTTGATTAAGATCAGTATTGCTGGGGTGATAATGATCACCATTGCTCAAAACAAAATTTGCCCTATTGCGTTCTTCTCCCAGGAACTAGCAAGTTCGAAAGAACTTCTGGAATGCTCGTTGTCACCTCCTTTCTCGAACTCGAAAACTCCAATGGAAATGGCGGCACAACTCTCTTCTTCTCTTAATTTCAGCATAATTATTAATGAAGGCACGAAGAGAGTATTGATAGAGAAGTGCCGAAACCCTAATCCTAATTCCGGCAGTAACTGATTGCAAAAATATAGGAGCGAATAATGGAAAGATTCAGCTCTCTTCGTCTCTTAATTTTAGCATAAGTCATTAATGAAGGCACTAAGAGAGTATTTATAGAGAAGTGCCGAAACCCTAATCCTAATCCTGGCCGTAACTAATTACGAAAAGATAGGAGCGAATAATAATGGAAAGATTTGAATAAATTAAATTCAAATCCTACAAAAGATGGATCTAATTAATTGACGCAATACTTCCATAACCGCTTAAATCTTCCAATCAGCCACATCATTAACCATTTGTGCCCCTTAGCCCACTTAGCCCTTCAGTGCGTGTGTAGCTACGCGTAGTTGCGAAGCAGCATAGCCGCGTTGCAGCATAGCAATGCAGCAGCACCGCAAGCACGCAGTGCAATACCGCAAGCGCAGGCACACAATACCCCAAGTGCAGGCGTGCAACATAGTACCGCAAACGCACAGGCGTGCAGTACACAGCACTGCAACATTGCATGCGCAGTTGCACCACAGTTCCTGTGCGTGCACCTGCGCGGCCCCTGCGCATGCGACTCACGCAGAAGACGAGTGCACGAGTGCATCAGCTGCGCACAAGGCGCCATGCGCCGATGCTTACATGCTAAGTGCAAAGTGTGCCAATAAAGCACCACTTTGTGCCCTTGAGCCCGCACCTGAGCCCGAGCTCGAGTCTGAGTCTGAGTCGCTAAGCCCCTTCAGGGCTTAGCTCCATAGGGAAATTATCCCATGAGCATGACAAAAAGCATTAATTTTTTATTGGATTAGCCTTCTTTCTACTAGAAAAATACTCCCATATGGCACCCACATGGCGCCCATGTGCCATACCTCATGTGATCTCTCGACGCAAGCAAAGCTTTATATAGAGATACAATCCATTTGGCCTAGGCAATGTGGGACTATCTTTCTAGTCTCTAAGGAAAAATACTATATAATCCATTTGAGCGTTCCCTACAGTGATTGTCCATCATGCATTAGGATAGATGTCGCTATGACTTGAATCTTCCCGCATGGATTAAATAGCCGTATGATACAAGAATGGACTAAGCCTTGAATTCTGTACCATAACTGTAGTTCTTTCCACTCACATGATGACATCAACTACGCTTCTGGCTGCATGTTAAAGGCCTTGTGCTAGCCTAGTTTCGGTGTATGTATTTTGGATGTCTACAAGATTTCCCTCAAGAGACAGCCTACATCTCTATCCATACACTTTAGGTGAGTTCTTTTAAAGAGTATTTGGCATGAAGCATTTTGCTTCCTTGCGGTGCTACACCGCTATGACATGGCTCGAAGCTGAGACACTGTCTCATATGGTGTATACCACCTATAGCATGAGGCCCAGCCTCTTTGTAGTGCCAAACTACCCAACATGAAGCCTTTTACTTCTTTCTGGTGTTACGTCGACGTAACATGGCTTGCAAAGCCGAGGCACTGCCTTATGTGGTGTCACCCACTGTAACATGAGGCCCAGCCTTTGTAGTGCTGTCTACCACTCTTTATCATACAACAATAAGCCCTCTTGCCTATGTGCGGTGCTACGCTGCTCTGACTTGGCTCGAAGTCGAGGCTTTACCCTCATGTGGTGTCACCCCTCTGTAGCACGGAGTATAGTACTTTGTAGTACTGTGCTAACTGTACTTCCTAAAAGTACGCCAGACATCCCAGATGCCCGAGAACTCATTAAGGCTTCCAAGCCATCCTCATACAGGACTTCGTTCTTTATAAGGAATAATCAGTAGACAACAGTGGTTCTGGGTTCATAATCCCAGAACATCACAAAGGATTGCCTACTACTCCTGATATTCTTCCAGTCAATAGTCCTTCTTTGAACTAAAAGGTAGATGACTAATATATTTCTCTTTGAACTAATAGCATAAAACTTTGTAGTAGAATTACAAAGACATAATATCAGAGTGTCTTCAAGTCCATTTTGCTGCTGTGTCTTCAACCAGCTGGCGCTTGAGACCTTTAGTGAACAGATCTGCCAGATCCTCCTGACTCCGAGCATTAACTACGACAATGACTCTTCTTTAATAAGATCATTTACCACCCTATACCTTAGGCGCACAGTCCTCTTCTTTCTATTGAAGAGGTCATTCGATGCCACCGTTGCAGTCGCCTGGTTGTCGCAGTATATCGGTACCGTCGGTATCTATGCACCAACCATTGGAAGATCATAATGAGCTCTAGAAGCCACTCTACTTCCTTCGCTGCAGCCGTCAGTACATAGAACTCAGACTCCATAGAAGAGTGAGACAATATACTGCTTCTTCGACTTCCACGATATAGTAGCTCTATTTATGGAGAAGATGTTTCCTCCTGTGGACCTTCCACTCTCTACTTCTGAGCACCAACTTGCATCCCTGAAGCCTTCTACTTCTTTTGGATCTCCGCAGTAGTGCAATGCATACTTCTGAGTCTTTTGAGGTATCTCATAACCCTCTTCACAGCTTTCCAATACTCCACACCTAGATTGCTCGTGAACGACTCAACATCCCTACAAAAAGCTATGTCAGGCCTTGTAGCAGTAGTCGCATAAATAAACTCTCGATGATGCTTGAATCCTAAACTGTCTACACTTTTCTTTGGATTTGGCTTCAGCTTCTTGTCACACCTATATGGCGTATCGATCCCGGAAGATCCTGATACCCATAGCATGTGAGCATCTTCTTAATGTAATGAGATTGTGACAATGCTACTCCAGTTTTCGTCGACGATCTTTATCCCCAGGATAACATCAGCTTCCTCTAAGTCCTTCATGTTGAACTTAGATGAGAGAAACTTCTTTGTCTCGGTGACACTTACTAGATCTGTACCCAAGATCAGCATACCATCTACGTATAGAGACAAACGACAACTCCTTTCCCGTCAGCAAACTTTGTGTACACACACTTGTCCGTCTCGCTGACCCTGTAGCCGTTTGATCTTATGACTTTATCAAACTTCTCATGCCACATCTTAGGAGCTTGCTTCAGACTATACAGAGATTTCACCAACTTACTGACTTTGTCTTCGAGGCCCTTGATGACGAATCCTTCTGGCTATTGCATGTAAATCTCTTCGGTGAATTCACCATTTAGGAAAGCGGTCTTAACATCCATCTGATGAATTACCAGCTTATGAATTACGCTCAGAGCAATCAACATCATATGGTCGTCATCCGTGCTACTGGAGCATATGTGTCAAATAATTGATCCTCTGCTTCTGAAAAATACCTTAACAACTAATGTTGCCTTGAACTTGTCAACAGTTCCATCGGCCTTCATCTTCTGCTTGAAGATTATTTACATCCGATTGGTTTTGCTCTTTGAGGCAGATCGACCAACATCCACGTGTTGTTGTTGGTTATCGAGTCGTACTCATTATTAATAGTATCATTCCAGAAGACAACATCTCTAGTCTTCATCGCCTCATTATAGGTAAGTGGATCTGCTTTTACATGATAGGTGACAAAATCATCTCCAAGTCCTTCTGTCTCTCACTCACTTAGATACAGGTTCTGCGATTCAACAGTTGTTTCTGCAGCAATAACCTTCTTGGTACTCGTAAGGAACTTGAGCCTCATGTGCACTCACATTGTTCTCCGAAATATTTTCGAGAACAATGTTCTTGTGCCTTACAATTTATCTTCAAAGAATTCCATATCGCGAGATTCAATCACTACACCAAAATAGAGAATTTGGAATATTAAAATATTTTGGCTTTGGAACATCATATAAGCGTTCCTAGGCATCAGAACACAGTATATCCATTCCAAACAAATTAAATGTTCCTAAAATTATTTTTTCTAAAAGTAAATACATATTATATTTTATAGAACACTTTGGAACTGTTTTAGTTTGGGTTCAACACCCACCCCCTCCTCACTTGCATACTTAAGAAAAGTGTTCCAAACTCATCTATTCTGACCTAACTCACTCTCTCTCAATTGTCGCTCGTGTAGCCCTCCCCCGATTGGATATCCCCACAGTGCCGGCAGTCATGCGTCCCCTTTCCTTCATAGGTTAGTTACTCTCCCCCTCTCCCTTTTCTCTCTCTATCTTTCCCCTCTGTCACTCCCGTTTTCCTTATACATAATTCCAGTATACGTGTATGGATTTCTGACTTTTGTCAGGTAACCCATGTTTTGACTTGTCTTGCTTAGCCTAGTCTTAGTTTAATCTTGACTTGGTTTATTTTGATTTGGGTTGGTTCAGCTTGGCTTGGCTTGGCTTGGTTTGGGTTGAGATGGAGAGGTTTGGTATTTATATCAAACTCCTCTCTCTCCTCCATTACTTTTCATTTACTTCTTCATCTTCTTCATTTACACCTCCCACCTACTAAAGAAGCCCTAGGCAAGTCAACTTGCTTCATGACGGATCTCAAGTTTTAATGTTCTATTCTCTTCTTTGTAAGATTCTAAGTCTCTTTAGAACTTGACTTTTTTGGTTTTGTTGGGTACATTTTTGTATGTCTAAGGTTTGATCTTTCTCTTTTTTTGGTTTCAATCTACTAAAACTTGGTATTTTCGAAAACTAGTTGCTTTATGTTGTAGGAAATCTCGTCCTACCTAATTTTGACCTTCGAAAAGTTAGATTTTGACTTATTTTGAGGAAGTTATGGACTTTTGAAGTTCATGGGTTCAACCAAGCATTTTTATGCTGGTTGGAAAAGATGAACAGTATGCGCGTGAGCTTTTTAGCGCCATGCCATCTTGGTTGTGCACGTTCTGGCGCAACCTGGCTTCTGGCTGGCATGACCTGCACCCGCTTTTCGGGTGGGAGCTCGTGAACAAGCCAGCTACGTATCGATCGGACTCCAGCCCAACCCGAATACAAACGCTGTCTGGACTATGTAATGGGTCTAATCATGGCAAGGCATCAGTATATCTCAATCCACAATAAGAATATGAAACATGAATGAACAATTATGGGTCATGGTCTACAGCCCATTAGCATATTGTCTGATTAGACTCCAAGAATAATATTAGTCTATAAAATAAGCTAACAAGCAGAATATATCATGGTATGGAATATAAAGCACGAGAGGATAACAAAGAAATATTACAAGCAAATACCTGTATCCCTGTAGGTATAATCACTACCATCATGATCCGCTAACTAACTCCATGCAATTAGCTACCTGAAGAGATCATCAGGTCCTCAGGGGACATAGCAAGATACATAAAAACATGCCTATCTAACAGTTCTATCATGCATAAGAATATAAACAAGCTATAAATAGGAAACAAGGCAGAAACTGACAGGTGGCTACTGACAGGTGACTATGAACACGAATACGGGAACAACTACGCATAAATGAACTGCTGGAAGGAAACATAGACTCATGACAAGAAACCAATCGGATACTCAAACCCTCGCCCCTTGTGTGGACTCGCAGGTTTGAACAACTACTAACCCTCTCCCCTAGTATGGACTCGCAAGTTAGGTTCAAGGATCACCCTCGCCCCTAGTGTGGACTCGCAGATTAGCTTTAAGAAATCACCCTCGCCCCTAGTGTAGACTCGCAGGTGGGAATTTCAAAATAAGGTACAATAGTTCAGTCATGACTTATACATTCTAAGACACAATATAACTCAGTCATAATACATAGGATGGCACAAATCCGATATAACTACAGTATCAAGTCATGAACGATGATGATATACGAACAAGGCAAATAAACTAATACATGGTATAAAAAAAAGCATATAAACCAAAATCAGCCAGAGAAGCCCGACGACAACATATAAAGAGAAGGGCTATAAGCATGTAAATAAACTGTAGAGGGAGGCAAGGTATACTTGTCTGGTGGTAGCACGAAGAACCAACAATATTCCGTCAACTTTAAGCCATAAAGTCCAAATCTCACAACTGTCTCCGAAAGTTGAAACAAATATTACCAACATTCTCAGAATAGTCAAATTAGCTAGTATACCTGTCCTTAAGTCCAATTCTGGACACAGGAGCAAAACAATAATTTTGGACCAAAACGATGTCCGCCGTTGGACCCACTTTGCACCAAAAGGGTACCAAAGTCAATGGTCTCTAAAGTCATCTAACCATATGTCTACGGATTCATTTTGAGGATATGAACCCAACCGTATGTCCAAAATTGGATTCCGGCAGGCCGTGCACAAAATCACCTGTTGAATCGAATCGTAGGACCCGTGAAACGGCGATCCGATCAACTGCCTCAGAATCGGACCAAACTTGACATACAAGACCAGAAAAATGATACGGTCCTGTTAGCACAAGTTTCGTCTTGATCTGACGAAGTGCACAAAGTAATTAGAAAATTTATAAAGAGGCCGATACGTGAATTTTGACGAATATGCATCAAATTCGTCGCGCATACGCAACAAATTTGAATTCCGTCAAAGTCCACACGTCCGCGAAGCCATTACGCACCTTTCGATGATTTCGGTTCTCGACCACGTCGCCCGTATTATCGGGACGGATCCCGTATCGGGAAGTTTTATGATTTTCAGAACACGTTTTTCTCAATTTTTATCCATGAATAACTTTCAGTATAATACCTTAAAAATAATTCTACAAAAAGGAGTATGATCTCGTATAGGTTGTCTACATGTCTGTTTAAATGGATTTTAAAAACTGTTAATGGTTTGACGATGATTTGTTCATTAACAGGGGTACATCGACTACTTAAGGTCCTATTTTTGAACATGATTTTGGCCAATCTTGGCGTTGAGTTTCAACTCGATTCTGATTCGATTTGAGTCAATTATCCAATGGGATCGACGTCCTATAGGTTGTGTTTCCAACGCACATTTTGGTTCGAAAAAAGACGAAGAGCCGAGGGAGAAAACTTACAAGGAAGTGGGGCATCCAGGCGCTGTTGCTTGCGGAGGCTGTTCTGCTTTTCTCGCGTGCGCGCGTTCCTGGCCGACTCCGGCTGCGCGCGGCGGCGCTGCGGTGGCCGAGGTGCGTGCGCAGGCTGACCAGGGAGGTCGCGGGGAGGCGCTCAGCATCTAGGGTTTAGGGTTTTGTTTAATCCCTCTCTCCCAAACTCTCGATCTTTATATAACGACGGTGATAGGGGGGCTCGGTCTGGGAATTATAATGGCTAGGCTGGGCTTCTGCTTGGGATGGCTTGGCTGTGGGCCTGGGCTGGGCTTATATCTCTTTTTGTTTTAATTTCTTTTCTTTCTTTTTCTATTAATATTATAAATAATCCTATATACATATGTATATATATATATATATATATATATATATATATATATATATATATTATATTTTATATATATATAGATATATATATATATAAATATATATATATTATATATATATATATATATACATATACACATATATATGTATATACTTATATAACTCTTTATATTTACCTTTATATTTATATATCTTCTATGCATACATACCACTACAACAATAAATATTCACAGCAACCAAATAATATCTATCCATAGTATAGTGTCTTATTTATAGAAATATATACACTTATATATACATATAAATTTAATAACAAATGATTTAACAAATACAAATCGTTATTATTTAATAACAACAAAGTAATATTAATTATAAACGCAAACTATCATAAGTGACAAAAGATATAGATTGGGGCGGATACGTCATATCCTCACATAAATTGGTCCACAGCAAAGTCTTACAAATAATCCAAGATGCCATATCAATATTTAATAATATTGATTTTTTTGATATATACAATTATTTAGGAACCATTTATTTTGAACACTGAAATGAGGTACGAATTATACACTCAACATATATATATATATATATATATATATATATATATATATATATATATATATATATACGGACGACTCTGGATGCACTACCCGACTACACAGGCTTGGACTTGATTTGGGTCCAGTCCGTCCTAATCGGTACAACCGGGTCTCCTACAAGTCAATAATATAATAAATAAATAATTAAAATGTCTTTAGAGGTTAAGTCGCAACTTGGCCTGTTTTTCCTAGTTAGGGCACACTTATGGCTTGGCCTTCCCTACTATAGCTAAAACACTAGTCAAGGCATCCAACTATACTATCCGTGCCAAAATTCTTGGTCATCTTGTACACCAAATTTAATCGTGACTAAAGGCATCTACCGTAATAATTAACTAAATAATTATTTATAAAAAATTACAAAAATCACCATTTAAATCAATAAATAATAAAAAAATATTTCAAAAATTTTCGGGAAGGAAAGCTACAAATCTACCCACCTTAAAAATAATTTCGTCCTCGAAATTCTAATTCATAAGTATTCCTTAAAATTCAAAAAGAAAGTCTACCTTAACCTTAATCTCCTTAAATTTTAATTCTTCAAAGACAGTTTATATCTTTCCCCTAGCCATTTTGTAACTACGAAACCTCGAGGACTTCTACCCTCCTTTGGTCACACTACTCCCTCAAAGGTATGTCACTAAAACTTTATAACCTTGCATCTAGTTGCTAGAATCATTACCCATAGATATCTAAGACATATGGCATCTATAATCCTCCTATATCTATCAAACAACCAAAAATTAAATAATCAAGCAATATTATGCTATAATTTAAGAATTTTTGATAAATTCTAGACAACACGATCGTTCGTCACCTCGGAATAGGAAGGGACGAGAATCAATGGCACGGGAGGACAAGGGAGAACAATCGAGAACGAATACGAAGTTTCAAAGACGGTAGAGAAATTTCTAAGAGAATTTTCAAGGCATAGTGGATTGAGATTTCTAAGGGTTTTGTCATATTTGCAGGCTCGTATCAGTACAGTTACGTAATCGATACGATATGCTCTGACCTGAATGAGCCACCAAAAAAATATATCACGACCCGCTCATGCTTTTCGGGCGCGAGCTCGTGAATAATCCAGCTACGTATCGAGCGGACTGTAGCCCAACCCGAATACGTAAACGATGTCTGGACTATGTAATGGGTCTAATCATGGCAAGGCATCACTATATCTCAATCCACAATAAGAATATGAAATATGAATGAACAATTATGGGTCATAGTCTGCAGCCGATTAGCATATTGTCCGATTAGACTCCAAGAATAATATGAGTCTATAAAATATGCTAACAAGCAGAATATATCATGGTATGGAATATAAAGCACGAGAGGATAATAAAAAAATATCACAAGCGAATACTTGTATCCATGCAGGTATAATCACTACCATCATGATCCGCTAACTAACTCCATGCAATCAGCTACCTGAAGAGATCACCAGATCCTTAGGGGACATAGCAAGATACAAAAAAACATGCCTATCTAACATTTCTATCATGCATAAGAATATAAATAGGCTATAAACAGGAAACAAGACAAAAACTGACAGGTGGCTACTAACAGGTGACTATGAACACGGATACGGGAACAACTACGCATAAATGAACTGCTAGAAGGAAACATGGACTCATGATAAGAATCCAATCGGATACTCAAACCCTCGCCCCTAGTGTGGACTCGCAGGTTTGAACAACTACTAACCCTCGCCCCTAGTGTGGACTCGCAGATGGGAATTCCAAAACAAGGTACAGCAGTTCAGTCATGACTTATACATCCAACGACACAATATGACTCAGTCATGATACATGGGATGACACGAATCCGTTATAACTATAGTATCAAGTCATGAACAATGATGATATACGAACAAGGCAAATAAACTAATATACATGGTATAAAAAAGCATATAAACCAAAATCAGCCATAAAAGCCCGAGGACAACATATAAAGAGAAGGGCTATAAGTATATAAATAAACTGTAGAGGGAGGCAAGGTATACTTGTCTGGTGGTAGCACGAAGAACCAACAATATTCCGTCAACTAGTAAGCCATAAAGTCCAAATCTCACAACTGTCTCCAAAAGCTGAAACAGACATTTCAATATTCTCAAAATAGTTAAATTAGCTAGGATTATCTGTCCTTAAGTCCAATTCTAGACACAGGGGCAAAACGGTAATTTTGGACCAAAACGATGTCCGTCGTTGGACCCACTTTGTACCAAAAAGTGTGCCAAAGTCAATGGTCTCTAAAGTCATCAAACAACATATCTACAGATTCGTTTTGAGGATACGAACCCAACCGTATGTCAAAAATTAGATTTCGGCAGGCCGTGCACAAAATTACTTGGTGAATCGGATCGTAGGGCCCGCGAAAACGACGATCCGATCAATTATCTCAGAATCGGACCAAACTTGGCATACAGGATCACAAAAATGATACGGTCATGTTGGCACAAGTTTCGTCTCGATCTGACGAACGTGCACAAAGTAATAAGGAAATTTGCAAAGAGATCGATATGGTGAATTTTGACGGATACGCATCAAATTCATCGCGCACAGGCAACCAATTTGAATTCTGTTAAAGTCCACACATCTGCGAAGCCATTATGCACCTTTTGATGCTTTCAGTTCGCGACCACGTTGTCCGAATTGTCGGGACGAACCCCGTATCGGAAAGTTTTATGATTTTCATAACAGGTTCTTCTCAATTTTATCCATGAATAACTTTCAGTATAATACCTTAAAAACAATTCTACAAAAAGGAGTTCGATCTTGTATAGGTTGTCTACATGTCTGTTTAAATGGATTTTTAAAACTTTTAATGGTTTTGACGATGATTTGTTCGTAACATGGGTACATCGACTACTTAAGGTCATATTTTTGAACAGGATTTTGGGAAATCTTGGCATCGAGTTTCAATTCGATTCTGATTCGATTTGAGTCAAAATTACCAATGGGATCGAAGCCCTATAGGTTGTGTTTCTAACGCACATTTTGGTTCAAAAAATGATGAAAAGCCAAGGGAGAAAACTTACAAAGAAGTGGGGCATCCAGGCACTGTTGCATGTTGTCACGACCCGCACCCTAGAGTTAGGGCACGAGAACGTAACAACGCCCAGCCTACGCCGCAGTGTCGGCGGTAGAAACGCTGTCCTAGGTCTCAATGCATCTAAAAGTATAAGACTAAACAGTTTATACTCTCCGAATGGGGGTGACATAGCAGATACAGACTCAATCACATCTAAGGTAGAGCATGATGAGGATAGATAAAACATGAAATCCAAAAGAGATACAGGAGATAGAAGTCTAAGTGTCTAAGATACATAAACCCAGAAATACATCTCAAAGCTCAATACAGTAATCCATAGAATAAATACAACTCAATACAACTAAAATAACTAACTATACAACCTCTACTGTGTCTCCTCTAGGCTAGCAGGCAACCTCCAGGCTATCTGTAAAATTTATCAACAGGTCCAGTCAGGACAGGAACGAGTACAACTCATCAAGAAATCCCAATTAAATGACAGAGAACTATAAAGCAGTTATAGACAGTTTTATTGATGAATATGGCAGTTTTATACAGGTAATGATGTAGAGAAATAGCAAAGGTACAAGAAAAGTAAGGTAATGAAATAAAAGAAGAATGATGGCAAAGAAGACTGTAAAATAAGATCTAGCTGAACTAGGATAACATATTATAAGTCCAGTTTGTACAATGTAAGTTGAGTGTAATCCCAATGTGAGTCTAATACAATTGAGTCTAGTAAATGATTCTTGTACATGATGATTCTAGTAGATGATTCTTCTCAATGATTTGAGTGAAGTGATTCTTGTAAGATTCTTGTACACTAATCCTTGTAGGTGATTCTTATAATGAGTACGGCACATCGCACGCTCGGCCAAGCGGTGATGGCTATCATTCTTGTAATACGGCACATCGCACGCTCGACCAAGCGGTGATGGCTATCATTATTATAATACGGCACATCGCACGCTCGGCCAAGCGGTGATGGCTATCATTCTTGTTTGGTGATTCTTGTTGAATACGGCATATCGCACGCTCGGCCAAGCGGTGATGGCTATCATTCTTGTTTGGTGATTCTTGTTGAATACGGCACATCGCATACCGGCCCAGCAGTGATGGCTATCGTTCTTGTAATGATAATTCTTGTATGATTTGTACATTTAATACTTGTAGGTGTTTCGAGTAGATGAGTCTTGTGAGTGATTCGAGTAATAGGGTTAGACAAATCAAGTACATGTATTATGAGTAAATGAATCTAAAATATTAATACATGTTGTGACAGAGAATCAAATAGAACTATACTAGAACTGAATCACAGTAATCATCAAATAATGAAAGAACTATCAGAGAATGTACTCGCCTGATGTCTGAATGTCCAAAGTAAATATACTGTCCGATGAGAGGTGTCTGGCTCCTAATTAGAATAGCACAAGTCACAACATATCCAGAAGGGTAATATAAAGCACTACAATGCATTCTACATGAATCTAGGTCAAACTAGGCCAAAGTCAACCCTTGGTCAACTCTGGTCAACTGCACTAGTCAAACTAGGTCAAACTAGGTCATGTCCTAACCCAGCAAGTCTTACTAGGCCTAACCAAGACTATCCTAGCAAGCACACATCAATACAAGGCTATACAAGCCAACATACATCCAACTCTATATAGCATGCAATTATTCAATACTCAACTTGGCAAGAATTCACATTGGATATACACTAGGTAATCTATTACTTTAAGCTATATATGTCTACACATATATACACATGCATATATTGATATTAACATTAGGTCTATAATCATGGCATTTCAAATGGTTATATAAACTTATATATTACAACACAATATGCTAACATATATATATATACATACATAGCTAAGTTAACTATATTCATAAATACTTATTTAAGAGGCTATGTGTGTGTATGTGAACATGACAAAGGGGCAAGTGAGGGTTAAATGGGCATACATAGTGTATACATAGGAAAGAGTGTCAAAGTGTAAGTGAACAATGTGTCAAGTGTGATAGTGTCAACATAGTGTAAGGGGGTACATGAGGTAATATAGGATTTGTGTTAACATAGAACATTACATCTCATTAACTTGTATATTGCATACATTACATCTATTATTACATTACATTCATGCTTGCATTCATTCATCATTCATTATTCTCTTGCACTACTATATGCACCATACATTACATACTATGGAACCTACATATTCATTACAAGTCATACTTATACATGCTTACATTAGATAGTATACTTACACCTCATACATCATTTATTTAAACATTTACTCATGCTTGCATTCTCTATTTAATTACATAATGTATATACATTAACATGGGTTAAAATCAAATAGAACATTATATTACACACAAGGGTGCACAAAATGCATATGCCGAATAGTAACTCCTACTAATAATCAATACTGTACCATCTCAGCATGAATTAAAATCTAGGATTAAAGTATGTTATAGATCTATGTGTTAGCTTTCCGAAACTTCAAACGGATCGCATTTTCGTTTCCGAAAACTCCCGGAATCGCGAAAACACCGAGAACGCGTTTGTCTTTCGTACAGCTGACACTCAAATAATTCTCCAGAAAATTACAGAAAGAATTAGGCCTACTAATACATGTTTTTGGAAAGCTAACTTCAATATGCTTCTTTTAAAAAAACGGGAGATTAAACCGAGCTTTGAGCTAGATGTTATGACATTTCTAAGTTATGGCTGAAATTAAAAACGTGGATAAAAATCATGACGGATTTGGGTAGTTTGAGACAAAAGAACACAAGTATATAACATAATATATCAAGAACTCACTCTCTACACTAATATATATATATGAGACACTATAGAACACATCTCCAATACAAAAATATGAGATTAAACATGTAATAATTCATTCATACATAACAACAACACATAGTGTGTCCAAATTTGGGATTTTCCTACATGGACACAAACACAACACAAAGGACACTCCTATGACCTCCAAATAGACACGAAATGGACACAAATGGAGATACAACCATGGGTGTCATTCCTATGGGTTCAAAATAGACCTATATGCATGAGGAAATAAAAAGGAGAAGGGATTTATACCTCCCGGTAAATCGAATCGAAGAAAAACCTTCCCGGAGCGACACCGACACGTAGAGATTCCAAAAGGACACGAACGAGCTCCGAATCCTCCCAAACTTGGGTAGCTTCCTACTTGGCTAGAATGGAGAAGGAAAGAAGAAGATTTGGTGGCGAAATGGAAGGATTTGGTGGAGAAATGGAAGGATTTGGGGAGAAATTGCTAGGGATTGCTCTCTAGAAATTTGGAGAAGAACAAGAGAGAGAGTGTGGATGAGAATAATGAAATGAACTTGAGCCTATCCTCTCCCAAAGTGGCTAGCCATATGGGACTATTTGTCCTATTATGGTAAGGTCCAAAATGCCCCCACTAACATATTCTATGAGTATTAGGAAAGGGCTAATTGGTTGGGGCTAAATTAGTCATTCTAAAGTCTCTAATCACACTAACCTTATCCATAATAATTAGTCTAACCTCTAACTAAAATATTTCTATCATGTGGACTAAAATTAATATCATGTGGGCCATGCCTAACTAGTGTGTGGGTCCCACTAGAGTCAAACTACCCCCGGGTCCCCGTTTCAAGTCGGATTGAGCTGAAATTCGAACCCGACTCAAATAATCCCAAAACAATATCATAAATAATAAAATAAATTTCAAAAATATTTCAAAAATATAAAATGACAAAATATCTCTGTTCCTAAAAACTGGGGATGACAAATTCCTCGAAATTAAAACCAAACAATAGTAAAATGTCAAAATCACAAGTCATAATTTTAAATAGTTTAAAAATGATTAAAAATCACCAAAAATCATAATATAAAATAATAATCAATAAATAATAATTATAATTACAAAATTTCAAAATTATTCTCATCTGGAAAACTGGGTGTTACAATCCAACCCACCTTATAAAAATTTCGTCCTCGAAATTAAGATGATCGCACCCCCTTCTATGTCAAACATAGTCAAGGGTCAATCACTAGTCAATTTCTCAACATCCAAGTACTTGGTCATCAACTGGTCAACTTCTTAGAGTTTTACCTATGCTAGCTATCTAGGTGTTGGCAACTAGAATTTAGCAAAAGAGAAACTCTATAATAGACTAGCTCTTAACTTCCCAATCCTATCAAGTCACCTATAACTAAATACCTACAAGCTAAGCACATTAATACCAAATACCACATATATATATATGCTCAAGAACAACAATCCATCACATATATCCTAAGTATATCATCTATATATATACATGACTGATCAACCAAGGGTTAAGGCAGACTAAACTTATAAGGGTCTGAAACAATGCTTAGAACTAGGCTAAGAATGAATGGTCTGAATCAAAGGGACATGGTATCTAGTGAAGGGTCTGCACACTGCCTATAAAGGTGATCAACACAAAGGAACTCAACACGAAGGGAACTTAACTAAAATGGAAAACTGAACCAAGTATAGGCTAAACAACATGTTTATAACCCTATACAACAATGGCCTATAGATACCAACTAACCTATATCCCATATGCCAATATCATCTGCAATCTATCTATGCAAATAGACCTCTCGGTCTTAGGTAAAACTATAACTATACTCAAAGACAGGCTCTGGCCATGGGTGCCTCTCTGGAAAAGGTAAGGAAAAGTAGTAATAATCATCAAGGATGTAAGGCATACTAACATCCTATGTGTAACTGGTTGGTATTATAGATAACAGGAGAATTATCTATAATGGGTTACTATTCTAACACCAATGCTAACTATCACCTCTAGGGTACAGACACTCTATAAGTCATCATACCATTATACTATGAAGGAACTACCTATGAATAAGCTCTACAAAACTAAATATCCCTACTCCTAAGTCATTTATAACAATCAAAAGGGTATGATGTTTAAACCTTCTCAAGATACAATCTGTTAATCATATGCGTCTGTCCAAAATCATGTTGTCCAGAGTCTTCATCATGCTAGTGAGCAAGGCTACGATAATCACAAAGTCCTTGACTAAGGTACGTACCTCTAGGTTCATGATATTTAAAATTTTCGCACTGTCGCATGCGACGGCAAAAACCTTAAATTCCTATACCCGAAAATACATCCAAAATCTGACTACATGTCCTCACTATGCCAACTAACACGACTATCGAGGATTCTAGATTCTATGATTTAGACGACCTAGCCTATATGATTTTCTCAGAAGAAAAAAAAATAAACACAACAAAAGAGTAACATGACAAAATTAATCAATCAACAAGGAACAGATGGAATCGGATTTCAAGGTAATTATAAAAGACAATTGCAGGAATAAAATTGAGAAGAACGGAACTTGCAGCAAGATCTCCAATGGTCTGCGCATCTTTGACTGTCCTGACGATAGCTCGCCCTGCTAGTTTTCCCTGGTCTGCTGCTGATGCTGCATGAATCACCGCTGCTGAGAGAAATCAGAAATGATAGGAGAAAATCTCTGTACAGATAGAGGTGCACCTCCAATGTAGCAGAAATGCCAACCTGAGTCGGCACAACAAGAGCTGCGGTCTCGAGGCCCTGATGAACAGGACGAGAGGTGGCCAGCCTCTCGATAGTATCCCCCGAACCAGAGCGATGAAATTGTCTTCATAACCATCATGAAGACGGGTCAAACCAAAAAGCAATTACTGAGAATGAAGCAAAAAAATCAAGAGAGGACAGTTTATATTCAAGGGAAATCAATAAGCAACAATTGGATAAAAGGAATCTGATTAAGAGTTTTTCCTAATGTGATTGAGTACCCCAAAAATAATCCTAATCCTACTACAGGCTGTAGTGATACTCTAGTTCGAATACCACTACATAAACTCGACCTGCATGGGCCACCACTAAAAACGTGTCACGACCCGCACCCTAGAGTTAGGGCACGAGAACGTAACAACGCCCAGCCTACGTCGCAGTGTCGGCGGTAGAACGCTGTCCTAGGTCTCAATACATCTAACAGTATAAGACTAAACAGTTTATACTCCCTGAATGGGGGTGACATACCA
Organism: Iris pallida; assembly: GCA_029216955.1. Taxonomy (NCBI): domain Eukaryota; kingdom Viridiplantae; phylum Streptophyta; class Magnoliopsida; order Asparagales; family Iridaceae; genus Iris; species Iris pallida. The sequence continues at coordinate 1,664,994 of JANAVB010032819.1, read as the reverse complement.
GATACAGACTCAATCACATCTAAGGTAGAGCATGATGAGGATAGATAAAACATGAAATCCAAAAGAGATACAGGAGATAGAAGTCTAAGTGTCTAAGATACATAAACCCAGAAATACATCTCAAAGCTCAATACAGTAATCCATAGAATAAATACAACTCAATACAAATGAAATAACTAACTATACAACCTCTACTGTGTCTCCTCTAGGCTAGCAGGCAACCTCCAGGCTATCTGTAAAATTTATCAACAGGTCCAGTCAGGACAGGAACGAGTACAACTCATCAAGAAATCCCAATTAAATGACAGAGAACTACAAAGCAGTTATAGACAGTTTTATTGATGAATATGGCAGTTTTATACAGGTAATGATGTATAGAAATTGCAAAGGTACAAGGAAAGTAAGGTAATGAAATAAAAGAAGAATGATGGCAAAGAAGACTGTAAAATAAGATCTAGCTGAACTAGGGTAACATGTTATAAGTCCAGTTTGTATAATGTAAGTTGAGTGTAATCCTAATGTGAGTCTAATACAATTGAGTCTAGTAAATGATTCTTGTACATGATGATTCTAGTAGATGATTCTTCTCAATGATTTGAGTGAAGTAATTCTTGCAAGATTCTTGTACACTAATCCTTGTAGGTGATTCTTGTAATGAGTACGGCACATCGCACGCTCGGCCAAGCGGTAATGGCTATCATTCTTGTAATACGGTACATCGCACGCTCGACCAAGCGGTAATGGCTATCATTCTTGTAATACGACACATCGCACGCTCGGCCAAGCGGTGATGGCTATCATTCTTGTTTGGTGATTCTTGTTGAATACGGCACATCGCACGCTCGGCCAAGCGGTGATGGCTATCATTCTTGTTTGGTGATTCTTGTTGAATACGGCACATCGCATACCGGCCAGCAGCGATGGCTATCGTTCTTGTAATGATGATTCTTGTATGATTTGTACATTTAATACTTGTAGGTGTTTCGAGTAGATGAGTCTTGTGAGTGATTCGAGTAATAGGGTTAGACAAATCAAGTACATGTATTAAGAGTAAATGAATCTAAAATATTAATACATGTTGTGACAGAGAATCAAATAGAACTATACTAGAACTGAATCACAGTAATCATCAAATAATGAAAGAACTATCAGAGAATGTACTCGCCTGATGTCTGAATGTCCAAAGTAAATATACTGTCCGATGAGAGGTGTCTGGCTCCTAATTAGAACAACACAAGTCACAACATGTCCAGAAGGGTAATATAAAGCACTACAATGTATTCTACATGAATCTAGGTCAAACTAGGCCAAAGTCAACCCTTGGTCAACTCTGGTCAACTGCACTAGTCAAACTAGGTCAAACTAGGTCATGTCCTAACCCAGCAAGTCTTACTAGGCCTAACCAAGACTATCCTAGCAAGCACACATCAATACAAGGCTATACAAGCCAACATACACCCAACTCTATATAGCATGCAATTATTCAATACTCAACTAGGCAAGAATTCACATTGGATATACACTAGGTAATCTATTACTTTAAGCTATATATGTCTACACATATATACACATGCATATATTGGTATTAACATTAGATCTATAATCATGGCATTTCAAATGGTTATATAAACTTATATATTACAACACAATATGCTAACATATATATAATATACATACATAGCTAAGTTAACTATATTCATAAATACTTATTTAAGAGGCTATATGTGTGTATGTGAACATGACAAAGGGGCAAGTAAGGGTTAAATGGGCATACATAGTGTATACATAGGAAAGAGTGTCAAAGTGTAAGTGAACAATGTGTCAAGTGTGATAGTGTCAACATAGTGTAAGGGGGTACATGAGGTAATATAGGATTTGTGTTAACATAGAACATTACATCACATTAACTTGTATATTGCATACATTACATCTATTATTACATTACATTCATGCTTGCATTCATTCATCATTCATTTATTCTCTTGCACTACTATATGTACCATACATTACATACTATGGAACCTACATATTCATTACAAGCCATACTTATACATGCTTACATTAGATAGGATACTTACACCTTATACATCATTTATTTAAACATTTACTCATGCTTGCATTCTTTATTTAATTACATAATGTATATACATTAACATGCGTTAAAATCAAATAGAACATTATATTACACACAAGGGTACAAAAAATTCATATGCCGAATAGTAACTCCTACTAATAATCAATACTGTACCATCTCAGCATGAATTAAAATCTAGGATTAAAGTATGTTATAGATCTATGTGTTAGCTTTCCGAAACTTCAAACGGATCGCGTTTTCGTTTCCGGAAACTCCCGGAATCGCGAAAACACCGAGAACGCGTTTGTCTTTCGTACAGCTGACACTCAAATAATTCTCCAGAAAGTTATAGAAAGAATTAGGCCTATTAATACATGTTTTTGGAAAGCTAACTTCAATACGCTTCTTTTAAAAAAACGGAAGATTAAACCGAGCTTTGAGCTAGAAGTTATGACATTTCTAATTTATGGCTGAAATTAAAAACGTGGATAAAAATCATGACGGATTTGGATAGTTTGAGACAAAAGAACACAAGTATATAACATAATATATCAAGAACTCACTCTCTACACTAATATATATATATGAGACACTATAAAACATATCTCCAATACAAAAATATGAGATTAAACATGTAATAATTCATTCATACATAACAACACCACATAGTGTGTCCAAATTTGGGGTTTTCCCACATGGACACAAACACAACACAAAGGACACTCCTATGACCTCCAAATGGATACGAAATGGACACAAATGGAGATACAACCATGGGTGTCATTCCTATGGGTTCAAAATAGACCTATATGCATGAGGAAATGAAAAGGAGAAGGGATTTATACCTCCCGGTAGATCGAATCGAAGAAAAACCTTCCCGGAGCGACACCGACACATAGAGATTCCAAAAGGACACGAACGAGCTCCGAATCCTCCTAAACTTGGGTAGCTTCCTCCTTGGCTAGAATGGAGAAGGAAAGAAGAAGATTTGGTGGCGAAATGGAAGGATTTGGTGGAGAAATGGAAGGATTTGGGGAGAAATTGCTAGGGATTGCTCTCTAGAAATTTAGGGAAGAACAAGAGAGAGAGTGTGGATGAGAATAATGAAATGAACTTGAGCCTATCCTCTCCCAAAGTGGCTGGCCATATGGGGCTATTTTTCCTATTATGGTAAGGTCCAAAATGCCCCCACTAACATATTCTATGAGTATTAGGAAAGGGCTAATTGGTTGGGGCTAAATTAGTCATTCTAAAGTCTCTAACCACACTAACCTTATCCATAATAATTAGTCTAACCTCTAACTAAATATTTCTATCATGTGGACTTTAATATCATGTGGGCCATGCCTAACTAGTGTGTGGGTCCCACTAGAGTCAAACTACCCCCGGGTCCCCGTTTCAAGTCGGATTGAGCTGAAATTCGAACCCGACTCAAATAATCCCAAAACAATATCATAAATAATAAAATAAATTTCAAAAATATTTCAAAAATACAAAATAACAAAAATATCCCTGTTCCTGAAAACTGGGGATGACAAATTCCTCGAAATTAAAACCAAACAATAGTAAAATGTCAAAATCACAAGTCATAATTTTAAATAGTTTAAAAATGATTAAAAATCACCAAAAATCATAATATGAAATAATAATCAATAAATAATAATTATAATTACAAAATTTCAAAATTATCCTCATCTGAAAAACTGGGTGTTACACCTGTTGTGATTGTTCTGTTTTTCTCGCACGCGTGTATTTTTGGCCGACTCTGGCCGCGTACGGCGATAATGCGGTGGCTTGGGTGCACACACAGGCTGACTAGGGAGGTGGCGGGGAGGCGCTCAGCATCTTGGGTTTTGGGTTTTGTTTAATCCCTCTCTCCCAAATTCTCGATCTCTATATAACGACGGTGATATGGGGGGGCTCGGTCTGGGAATTAGAATGGCTAGGCTGGGCTTTTGCTTGGGGTGGCTTGGTTGTGGGCCTGGGCTGGGCTTTTATTTCTTTTTGTTTTAATTTCTTTTTCTTTCTTTTTCTATTTCTATTAATATTATACCTATCCTATATACATATGTACATACCTCCAAGCATATATATATATATATATATATATATATATATATATATATATATATATATATATATATATATATATATATATATAACATTTCTACACACACACACACACACACACACACACACACACACACATATATATATATATATATATATATACTTATATAACTCTTTATATATTTACCTTTATATTTATATATCTTCTATGCATACTTACCACTACAACAATAAATATTCACAACAACCAAATAATATATATTCATAGTATAGTGTCTTATTTGTAGAAATATATATACACTTATATATACATATAAATTTATATAACAAATGATTTAACAAATACAAATCGTTATTATTTAATAACAACAAAGTAATATTAATTATAAACGCAAAAGATCGTAATTGACAAAAGATATGGATTGGGGCGGATACGTCATATCCTCACATAAATTGATCCACAGCAAAGTCTTGCAGATAATCCAAGATGCCATATCAATATTTAATAATATTGATATTTTTCATATATACAATTATTTTAGGAACCATTTATTTTGACCATTGAAATGAGGTACGAATTATACACTCAATATATATATATATATATTATATATATATATATATATATATATATATATATATATATATATATATATATATATATATATATAAATATATATATATATATATATATATATATATATATATATATGTATATATATTTTATATATATATATATATATATATATATATATATATATATATATATATATATATATATATTTTATATATATATATATATATATATATACGGATGACTCTGGATGCACTACCCGACTACATAGGCTTGGGCTTGATTTGGGTCCAGTCCGGGCTAAATCGGTACAACCGGGTCTCCTACAAGTCAATAATATAATAAATAAATAATTACAATGTCTTTAGAGGTTAAGTCCTAACTTGGCCTGATTTTTCTAGTTAGGGCACACTTATGGCTTGGCCTTCCCTACCATATCTAAAACACTAGTCAAGGCACCCAACTACACTATCCGTGCCAAAAAACTTGGTCATCTTGTACACCAAATTTAATCGTGACTAAAGGCATCTACCGTAATAATTATCTAAATAATTATTTATAAATATAATTATAAAACTCACCATTTAAATCAAATAAATAATAAAAAATATTTCAAAAATTTATGGAAAGGGGAGCTACACTGGCACAGCCTGGCTTCTGGCGCAACCTGGCTTCTGGCGTAGCCTGGCTTCTAGCGCAACCTGGCTTCTACCGTATAGAGTTCACCATTCGTGCTAGTGGATCGCCTTGGGGAGTCCAGATGCTTCTTGTAAAAAAGAAGGATGGTACGTCAAGATTATGTGTTGATTATCGTACCTTAAATTTTGTAACAGTCAAGAATAGATATCCCTACTAAGGATAGATGAATTGTTCGATCAACTCAGTAGGGCAGTAGTATTCTCGAAGATTGACTTACGGTCGGGTACCATCAGATCAGAGTCAGAGAGCAAGATATCCCAAAGATGGCATTCAGATCTAGATATGGGCATTGAAAGTTCTTCGTTATACTATTCGGGACGACCAATATGCCAGCAGTATTCATGGATCTCATGAATCGCATATTCATGCCTTATTTGGATCAGTTCGTGGTAGTGTTTATAGACGATATCTTAGTCTATATCAAGAGTGAAGCAGAGCATGAGCAACATCTCCGAGTAGTCCTTCAGATTCTCAAAGAGCACCAGTTATACGTGAAGTTCAACAAGTACGAATTTAGCTTAAATGCATTTCGTACTTTGGTCATATCATAACCAGAGGTGGAGTGGAAGTTGACCCTAAGAAGATAGTTGCTATAGAGACATGGCCAGTACCCAACACTGTCTCAAAAGTTCGCAGTTTTCTAGGATTGGCGGGCTATTACCGGCAATTTGTATCAGACTTTGCTTGGATTTTAGCGCCATTGACGCAGTTGTCCCGCAAGGATGTGCAGTTTGCTTGGACAGTAGAGTGTCAGAGTTCATTCGAGAAGTTGAAGAAAGGATTGATGACGGCACCCATTCTCACGCTTCCAGATGGAACTGGAGGATTCTCAGTTTATTATGACGCTTCAGACAGAAGATTGGGATGCGTCTTAATGCAGCATAGCAAGGTAGTAGCTTATGCATCACGTCATCTTCGTGATCATGACAGGAATTACCCAACCCATAACTTGGAGTTAGCAGCGGTGGTTTTTGCACTTAAGCTTTGGAGGCATTACTTATATGGAGATCGGGTAGAGATTTTTACCCACCACAAGAGTCTTAAGTATTTGTTTACCCAGAAGGATCTTAACATACGTCAGAGAAGATGGCTAGAGTTACTAGTGGACTATGACATCAACTTGCAGTATCATCCTAGGAAGGCCAATGTAGTTATAGATTTATTGACTAGAAGAGCAGGAGCTTATTTTCTAACAGAACAACCCGAGTTATTAGTAGATCTTCAGAAGATGGAGATAGAGATAGTTCTTCCTACCAATGTGGAATTGATGGCCAGTATGCAAGTTCAGTCCAGTATAGTTGAGAGGATCAAGATAGCACATTCAACGGATTCTAAGCTTCAGCGGCTTAGGACAGAATGTGAGATATGACGAAGAGCAGAGTTATATATTCATGAAGATGGCATGCTCCAACATAGAAGGCGTCTTTGTGTACCTTGTGCTGACATCAGGCGAGAGATCATGGCAGAAGCTCACAGTTCACAATACTTAGTTCATCCCGGTGGTACGAAGATGTATCATGATATCCATCTGGTGAAATGGTATAAAGAGGGAGATAGCTCAGTTGTCTCTCGTTGTTTAGTTTGCCAACAAGTTAAGGCTGAACATCAGAGGCCAGCTGGACTTCTTCAACCTTTATCGATCCTAGAATGAAAATGAGAACATATTACCATGGATTTTGTAACTGGGTAACCTAAATCCCCAGCTGGAAGAGATGCTATATGGATTATAGTTGAACGACTCACTAAGGTAGCTTATTTTCTCTCTTTCAGAATTGGTCAATCAATGGATCAACTTACAGAGATGTACCTCAGGCAGATAGTCAGGTTGCATAGAGTGCTAGTCAATATTGTGTCAGACAGAGATTCGAGATTTACATCACACTTTTGCCAGAGCCTTCTAAAGAGTTTGGGACCTCGTCTCAAGTTTAGTTCAGCTTATCATTCTCATACAGATGGTCAGTCAGAACGTACGATTCAAACTCTCAAAGATACGTTACGATCTTGTACACTTAACTTCGGTGGTTCGTGGAAAGATTACGTACATCTAGTGGAGTTGTTCTACAATAACAGTTTTTAGGCCAGTATCCAGATGGAACCCTTTGAGGCATTATATGGCAGGAAGTGCAGATCACCTTTAGCTTGGGATGATATTGGCGAGAGGTAGATGCTTGGTCCAGAAATGGTTACTCAGACTATCGAGGTGGTCAGACAAGTCAGAGATCATCTTCGAGTTGCACAAGATCGTCAGTGCCATTGGGCCGATTCTTATCGGCGTCCTCTTGAGTTTTCTATCGGCGATCATGTATTTCTTAGGATCTCGCTTATCCGTAACGTCATTCGATTCGGCGTACGGAGAAAGCTTAGTCCTAGGTATATAGTGCCGTTTGATATTCTCGAATGAGTAGGTGATGTGTCCTATCGTCTCGCTCTTCCGTCGTCGTTACGTGAGGTACATGACGTATTCCATGTATCCTAGTTGCGACGGTACATTTCGGATCTGAGCCATATCCTTGATCATTCAGAATTGGTTATTGGTACCAACCTTTCATATGACGGAAGGCCCGTATCCATATTGGACCGAAGAGAGAAGGTACTCAAGAACAAGACTATTAGTTTAGTCCGTGTTGCTTGGGGCCATCACTCCTTGGGTGAGTCAACTTGGGAACGTGAGGATGATATCCGATCGTGATATCCACACCTGTTTGAATCATAAGGCATAATATCTTTCTTATGTCTTATGCTTTTAATTCCTCGCTTGCATGAATGATTGCTTGATTAATTGTTGGTCGTAGATTGTCTGTAGTTAGTATAGCTTGCCCCGACACCTCTAGCCTCTTGATTAAATTCCGAGGATAGAATTCTTTTAAGGTGGGTAGAGTTGTCACTCTTATTTTCCGTTATACGTATTTCCAATATACGTGTACGGATTTTTGATATTTTCAGGTGACCCGTATTTTGACTTGTCTTGCATAGCCTAGTCTTAATTTAATCTTGACTTGGTTTATTTTGATTTGGGTTGGTTCAGCTTGGCTTGGCTTGGTTTGGGTTGAGATGGAGAGGTTTGGTATTTATATCAAACTCCTCTTTCTCTCCTCCATTACTTTTTATTTACTTCTTCTTCTTCTTCATTTACTCCTCCCACCTACCAAAGAAGTCCTAGGCAAGTGCAACTTGCTTCATAATGGATCTCAAGTTTTAATGTTCTATTCTCTTCTTTGCAAGATTCTAAGTCTCTTTAGAACTTGAATTTTTGGTTTTGTTGGGTACATTTTTATAGATCTAAGTTTTGATCTTTTTTCATTTTTCTTGGTTTTGATCTACTAAAACTTGGTATTTCCGAAACTAGTTGCTTCATGTTGTAGGAAATCTCGTTCTACCCGATTTTGACCTTAAAAAGTTAGATTTCGACTTGTTTTGAGGAAGTTATGTACTTTTGAAGTTCATGGGTTCAACCAAGCATTTTTATGTTGGTTGGGGAAGATGAACAGTGTGTATGCGTACTTTTTAGCGTCGCGTATCTCGGTTGCATGCATTCTGGCACAACCTGGCTTTTGGCACAGCCTGGCTTCTGGCGTAGCCTGGCTTCTAGCGCAGCCTGGCTTCTGGCGTAACTTGGCTTGTGGTGTAGCCTGGGTTGTGGCGCAACCTGGCTTCTGGCGTAGCCTGGCTTGTGGCGCAGCCTGGCTTGTGGCATAGCCTGGCTTCTGGCGCAACCTGGCTCCTAGCTTGGTACAACCTAGCCTGCCACCACTTGACCCCTGGCACCATTTGCCATCTAGCGCCTTTGACCCATGCACCTTTTCTCGCCAATAACTTCTTGATATATTTCTATGATTGTTCTGTGGTTCTTAAAAGTAATTTAATATTGTGATCCTTGCATGTACCCTGTACTTGACTTACCATGTGATGACCCGACTTAATGACTTGCTGAGCATGATAGAGCTTGAGCTTGATGTCACGACCCGTACCCGCTTTTCGGATACGAGACGTGTCCAAGCCCAGCCTACGCTGTGGTATCGGCGGTAGTACGCTGTCTAGCCCACAATAAACAAAGTTCTCGTAAATACTAACTGCTCATTCATAACAACTAAATCAACTTTTACAAAATATAGAAGTTTTACATTTGAAGAGGAATGTAAGCTTTTATATTTATAGAAAACTACCACACAACTAACTAGTCTTCTATGGTTTAGCCTTCGAGTCTCTATCTCCCCCTCGTATGGTCCATAACGCAAGAGTAGGCATGTCAACCTCACCTATAACAACGATCCAGTCAGGAAAGGAGCAGAGTACAACCATATTGCAATTAATGTTGTTAGTCCAAAATAAGTTAGAACAATGAAAAACGATGATGGCAAAGAGTATATAAAGAACTAGTACTAGCAAGGTATGAACTATCAAGATATGAACTAGCAAGATGGGATCTAACAAGATATAAACTGGCAAGATGTAAACTAGCAAGATATGAACTAACAAGATAATGGACTAGATAAAGGAAAAATATGAACCACTATGTGTGTGTGAAATACCTTTTAATACGTGAACGGCTGGGCTAATACGGCACATCATACGATGGCTATCATTCAGTAATTGGTACGGCTAACTCATACGTGGGTGTGTATGACTTAGCTATCATCCGGTAACGGTAATTAGGTTTGTTTACGTATTTACCGAATATTTCCCCTCCCGACTCTCTAACAATCGATAACGGTCAATGATACACTAAGAAGGATATGATAACTATAGTATCACAATTGTGTCTCAATGGAATATCAAGCAATGACTCAACGAAATATCAAACAAGAAAACTATAGAGTAAATGTTATAATGAACTAAAACATAAATGCAATACTTTACTTGCCTGAATCCTTGCACAAACTGTAGTCACAAGTAGAGGATGAGGGAATGCCGATCTAGAAGTTGTCAACCTATAACACATATCGCACCACGAACCGTGCATGAAAACCATAAATCAATTCTAATGTTCTAGTTCTAAATTCATAGAATAGTGGCTAGTTGGGTTACTAATCTAATAATAATTAATTATGGAATAATTTACTTAAAAACCTAATTTAACCTAATAATAATCTGAATATAATCTAAACATGCAATTTTGGCCATCAAAAGTCATGTTTCCAATTTTGGAAACTATGGCACGCAAATCGAGGCGTGCCGTTGACTTTTTAGTCAAACATTACAAACTCTAGATTTTGAAAGTGCATCTTGGTTGATTCCGGTGCCACGAGTGTGCTGGAATCGACCGTGCCTCAAAATCACGCTTTGGTCAAAAGATATCGCCGTTATGGCTAATCGTGACCAAAACGGTGATCAACCAATCAATTCTGAGTTCAACAGAAAAACTAAAATACTAAATAAACGAAATAATTTCTGGGAAAAATATATGTCGTAGATCTCTGTGTTAGCTTTCCTAAACTTCAAATGGTTCATGATTTCGATTTCTGGTTATCCCAGAATCTCGAAAACACCGAAACGTATCAAGTTTCGGACAACCGACACTCTACGAATTTTCCAGAAATTTAGGTTCAGAAATTACAAAAATAAATTACATATTCAGCAACTATACCTCAATATGCTTCCAATAATAAAAAAATGGCACGCGAAAATGAGGTCCGAGTTGACGGCAATCGCCTCGGGAAGTCGGGAAATCACCGGGATCAAACTCCAAAAGGAGGAGGCTATAATTAATTAGGGTTTGTGAATATATAATGCATATATATATAGGAGAGAGAGGCGGTTACTGTAGCGGGCGCCGACAGGTGGACCCCCCGTTGGATTATTGGGTAATTATTTATTTAATTCAGAAAATTATTTAAAAATCATTTTAAGTCCAAATAAATCAAAATAAATTGCAGAAAAATCCAGAAAAATTCTAGAAAATTCTAAAAAATATTTCTACGTGTCTATAATATAAATAAAATATTTTAACATAGAATATCATCGTGTGACGTCGCAGTAAGTTCCAAAAACCTATAAAGTATAAATTCTATATGTTTTAATTATATAAAAATTCTCAAAAATTCTAAAAAAATCCAGAAAATTCTAAAATATTCTAGAAAATATTTTTAGTCATTTAAAGCCCAAATAAAAATATTTGGTCTAGAAATACCCTCATATGACCTTACAGTAAATCCTGAAAGTCCTTAAAAATAATAAAATATTAAATATTAAATACCTAAAAATATCCAAAAATTATAGGGAATATAAGATAGCTAAATAATACATATATAAGCTATCTAGAGGTCATATGGCCTTAATATGGTCATAGCCCACCTACAAGCTTTTGCATGACTCACAATAACCATAAAATTAATCATAAACAAATAAATAAAAAAAATTAAAAATTTCGGAAGTGGGCTTACACTTGATAAGATTTGACTGGACTTGACTTGACACGAACTCGGTATGGTATAAGACCTGTCTTGGTAATTCTTGATAGTGGCCCATCGAGGTGCACTCTTGACAAGTACTCTTGATATAAAAAGTAAACCGGACATGACATGTATAATCTTGATTGTTGTTGCGACGGCTATTCCTGTCTTAGTAGTGTAACTCTTACCTTGATCCCGTGGTTGATTGTGCCTATACAAGCTACATGTCTCATCTTGCATCATGTCTAGGACATGAATTTCTGGTTACTACGGTAAGGGATTCATAATGAATCTGACTAGGTTAATGACTAGATTAATCAAGTAGTTCATATAGAGAGATTTCCTAGTTACAGACGATCCTATTATCCCGGCCACACCTGTGGACTTGTAGCCTGCCGACGAGTAGGGCACATTTTCAGCACACTGTCATGTGTTGCACTTTTTGAATCATAAGCACTAAAGTACACCAGTAATCTTGATAACTCTTGTAACACTTGTAACCCTCGCATGGATAACGTGGATAGTCTGCAGGACTTGTGACTGCGGGAACATCTCATTGCATCTTGTTAGTAATTAATCTTATGATAACCCTAGTTAGCTAACAATAGCATGTCGTAGGACTTGATTGGCCGTGCTTGAATGAATTGTCTCATGATTAATATGTGAATTATATTCTACTTTTTATTCCTCCTACTGCAAGCTAATGTTTTATGTTAACTCAGTCTCTCATGTTATTTAACTATGCTCTTTTATCAGTTCTTCTTTTATTATATGCTGGTTTTAGTTCCTAAGTTGAGCCTCCCTTGTGGCACTTGCTCTTTCTGGGGTCTGATCCATCTGGTTTTGTATGGCCATATTTCGGAGAAGCACCCGAGGATCTACCTGCTTTCCAGCCAGATGGTGAACTATTTTGCTCTTCCACTCTATTGTAAATTATTTTTTTAAGGCATTTAGCCGTCGAACAAGTGTTAGCTCATGTTGGAACTTAATTTCTGTTTGCCTAAGGGCTGTAACATGATTGACGAATCCTAAGGTTGATCATGTATGACTTAACTCTTGCCAGTCTTCATATTTTGTATGACTAGTTTCATGATCATCTGAATATATAATATTTGGGACGCCTTACTTTGTAGGTCTGATGATCTAACATCTTATAATATTTACTTGCTTGCTTGAGATTGAGACACTAGGTTTGTTCTTGACCATATGAGAATGATGGCTTGTAGATAAACCCTCATGCATCTAGACATCCGTGACCGTATTACGAGGTGGGTTTCACTTCAATGTACATAGCTGGCTGTGTCTGTCTCCCGCTCTCCAGTATTCTGGTTTTGGGCGTGACCCCCTCCCTCTGTTCCCCCGTCCCATGCCCTCTCTCGCTTTGCTTCGTATCTTATGTATTCTTGTTTCAAAGATTGTACATTTAAAAGAATGTGAATGTTGAGTATTTTTATTTTAGTGATTTGTTCTATTTATTAATGTTATCTGCTATCTTGGCGACAACGAAGAAAAAAGGGCTTCACGAGAACATTATCACATATTATTACAAATACTCGGTCAATAAACTGAACATTTGGTTTTGGTCCAAAGATTGCAATTTACTTTAGCAATTAGCATTAGGAATTTAGGGAAGTTACTCTCAAAAATGATTTTAATAAGTTCAAAATAGTTTATTAGAGGTAAAACTTTAGAACTCTTGATTTGGAAGTGATGTTTATATGTTATCTTTTTCATGCCAAAATGCTATATTTACATGCATGTGCAATTGGTTTTTTTAAAGTGAATTAGCTATGACATAAGGTTTGGCTTATAGTATAAAATGTCATTTGAATGCCATATGTAATATCTTTCGTGATATCTTATTATGCATATGTAATTAGTAGGATACTCAAGTAACTTTAGGCCTTTTGCACTTTTCATATTTGAGGTTTAGTTTATGTGGGAGTACACAAACACATTTACATGTGTGTATGTATATCTTTTGTCCACCTTTATTTTCTCAGAGAACATGAACAAAGCATTACAACGTAGGTCAATTCTGTGTCATGTATCTGGTAGAAAGCGACATGGGAGGTTGGTACTCTTTAACGGATAGTGAACTCGCTGAGATATTTTCTTTAATAATTTCTTATACCACTTTTCTTTTAACATTCTTCCTTGTAAGTAGGCTATTATATCATTATACTAAAAGGAGTTGACTTTCAAGTTAATAGGCTGTTATCTTTTATGTTATTTCGTTGTTCCTGTTTCTGCATATACTAACATCTTTTATTTATCCTTGGAGTAACCTAGTTGATATGTTTCATGGACTCAGTGAGGAAGAAGAGTAAACATTGAGCTATGGAGCGGAAGAAGTTGTCCAAATGCATTACATACAATTTTAAAAGGTTTAACACATTGTTTCGTCTTTCTGTTGTTGGTGAAGAAAGTATATTCAACATTTCTGTAAGGAAAATTGCAACAGTTGATGTTCTACTAACATCACATCAACCTTCCCAAAGTACTAGTTATTCGAAATTCCTTATGCATAAGAAAGATGTGTGCATGTGATTCTCAAACAAGCCTTCTAGGTTCTGATCAAGGTTCGCAATATCGGTATCGGACCATTCCTATGAGTATCATTATCGGCGATAACGATAGTATCGGCGGTTTCGGATCGGAGTATCAAATTTTTTGGTATCGGAAAACAAATAATTATTAATAAATTATTAACATTTAAAAAATATATTTTATACATTTAGGCATAATTTTAAGTATTTCTAGTGTTATCTCTTAGTAGTTTTGAAATTAAATGAAATAGTAGTTGACGGAAAAAGAGACCCTTAATGTCTTATGTCGGTATCGGTCAGTATCGGGTATCGGTCAGTATCGGATCGGGACATGCCAAACCATATATGTATCGGCTGTATCGGATCAGTAATCTGCTGTATTGGATCGGTATCGGCTATATCGGATTGGTACCGGCCGATACTTTAAACTATGATTGAAATGTGTAGAAATTCAGTGATATATTTTATTTTGTGATTATGAGATTATTGTAAATTATTGAAATGCAACAATTTAGTATATATTTATCAAATTTGCATTTCTTTATATATATTTCAACCAAAAGCCCAACTTTAGACCCGACCGATTAAACAGTAAAAATGCCCAACAGAATAAACCGAACAAAACGAACCGATATAATCAGTTTGCTTCGGTTATGGATCATTTTGGTTCATATTCTGTTTGGATTATTTGGATTCAGTTAATTCAGTTTTGGTTTCTTCAGTTCAGTTGAAGCCGAATATACAGAATATCTGCCCAAGCTACAATGCACAGATTTGAAATGTTTTCACCTGTACCTAGGTCACAGAAAACTAACAACCAGAGGCCCAAGGAAATGTGGGTCACAGGTTGAATCAGTATGGTATAAACACTGCGGTGATTCAAGCATTTCAAGTTTTGGATACTACACCGATATGGATACACAACAGAATATATCGAATAATTCATGATGCATCGTTACCAGTTATGTTACTGCAAGGACCTAGGTTTCATAGACACGGGCAGTATTTAGTTAGAAAGATGATACAAATTCATAATACGCTTTTTTTGGTAAATATTTGGGATATGGGTATGGCATGGATACTCTCTCTCTATATACATATATATGTATATGTATATATATATATATATATATATATATATATATATATATACACTACCAGAATAAGTCATTTTAGCGACGCCTAAAGACGTCGCTAAAACGCCTAAAGACATCGCTAAACTAGTTTAGATACGTATTTAGCGACGTCTTCCTTTTGTTGCGGAAACCTTAGTCGCTGTTTGGAAAGACGTCGCTGATCGTCGCCAACACTGACGTTTACCGATGCAAGGATAGTCGGTAATATAACGACGTTTACCATCGTTTCGTTGATGAAATAGCGACGTTTATGATGTCGCTATACGTCGGTATTCCTTGGGAAAATTACCGACGTTTTTGTTGTCGCTATGCGTCGGTATATAGTACCGACGTTTTGTGATGTCGCTATACGTCGGTATATCTGGGAAAATGAGGTAAAATCCTGGGATATTTACCGACGTATAGCAACATTTACCGACGCATACCGACGAAACAGACGTCGCTGTACGTCGGTAGCCTGACAATATATGCCAGTTTAGCGACGTCTACCGACGGAATGCGCCGTCGAAAAGCGTCGGTAGACGTCGCTAAATTTGAAAAAAATAAAAATAAATAAATTGCAGTATGCAGTTTTCTCCACCGAATCATTTTCTCGCGGCAGTTTAATCTGAAACACAATACACAAGCACATTTTATCCCTGGGTTCACCGACCCCTTCGGTGGAACAACAACACCGGTAAATTAACATCCAAATGAAACTAGTAACAACGTAAAATAACGAAAGTGCACACAACATATATAAACCAATATCCAAATTGTCATGGGTCTACACAACCAATTACCAATGTATCTATGCAACCAATAAACAAGTGTCACAAACAAATAAGTGTCACAAACAAATACAAAGAAAAATAAGTACTCAAACACTCAATACAAACAGTCCTGACTCGGACTACTGGCGATCTGGAGCAGGAGAGGGCGCGCCACGACGAAGGGCTAAGAAAAGCTTATAGTCCTACTGTAAAATCGACACCGATGAAGGAGGTAGTGACGTCGGTGGAGTCGGTGTTGATGAAGAAGGCAGTGGCGTCGGTGGAGTCGACGAAGATGAAGGCGCACCCGGAGGATGATAACGCTCCAACGCTGCAAGTCACTGGTGGTATGTGTCACGCCCCGATTCCGTAGAATCGATAGTCGTCCCCCGGGCGTGATGCCATGCGAACCTAAATTGCGATCGCATAAGGCATAGTCATAACGTTATCCGAAACACAACGTCAAGTTAGAGTACGCAGAGAAATTGATTGACATAATTGGAATAGAAGTAGACTTTTCATTGATAATAAAACTTCATTTACATGGACTTTATTATATTCATTGCCGCGCGGGCTACAACATGACTCGACTTACAAAATGAACGCCGATGAGATAGTCGTTCCATATATTACATTCCTTTTTACAAGCAAAATATAACACTTTCCACCTGCTATCGAGGCGAGTCGAGTCGTCATCTTCTTTTGGACTGAGTGCGGGATATTCTTCAAAAGGAATCCAGAAACAAGCCTTCACAGTCGGACGAGGCTTCAAAAGTGTCCACGTCGCCTTGAGATTTTAAGCGGCACGCCCTTCGTAGTTTGGGGTACCTGCGTGGAGAGCGAGGATCAGCATATTAGTCTTGTACTGGTGTGTGGCTATTTAAGTTCCAAGCTCTCATTTGGTTGAAGAGTTTATATGACTTAGTTCATGAATGTTTCTAACCATCCTAATGAATTTCACACGTGCAATGACAAGCATAATATAATTTACTTCGGAACTTATCCCCGGCGGACCGTGCCGCGCCTTATGAAACTTACCATGTTTTTCCCTGTCAATTGTTATCATTTTCATACCAAGTACAATATTTCGTGTGTTGGTCACTGGCACCCAAAGCCATCGTGGACTCCTTTTTGCTTTTATTAGACGAGGCCCTTTCAGCACGAGTAGCGAGCCCCGCTGTATGTCCTCGCCTAACATTGTGCCCAGCACAGCTTATGAGAATGTTTCCTTCTTGGCCGCAACGGTCTCGTGGCCCCGGGTTGCGGTACGAGGAAACTCTACCTTGTCGACAAGTTGTTCATGACCGTGCAAAGACCATTTTTCTTCTTTTAGTTATTAAGACAGCCTACGTTCTCTTTAAAAAACTCAATCATTTTACCGTGCCCGTGCCCTTGCATTCAATCTTTCATCCACAACAACACTATCGATTTTGCCTAGGAAGGGGATCGAGAAGGGAAGGGTCAGCCACTCACCTTGAGTTTACTTCGGCGAGAGAACTTGTTGGTCGCGCTAGACGTCGCCTACGCGATTACCTGAAATCGCACAAGCAACCGATTAGAACACTGCATTATTCAAGAAGTTCGATAGGAAATACGAGTTCAAAATGCAAGCCATGTAAACCATCGAAAACATTCACGAAAATGCATTCAGAAAATAAAGCCAAAATCAACGCAAGCGGCGTGAAAAGCAGAGCAATGGGAGGTCTCTCCCGACACAGCCGCAGAGTCAATCCTCGAGGCGCAACCCGCTGAATATGGGACTTGGTTCCGAAAAAGACATTCTATAACGGGGAATGGATCTTAATTCAACCGTTCCCATTCGATCGACTCGGTCGATCCCGACCTATCAGTCCCGACCGAATCGATAGCGACAGTGTTTCTTTCTCGCGCACCCCATGGACAGAGTACGGGACACGATGTAGGGACGGGGCACTACACCATAACCAACTAAGAAAAAGTTTCGTCCTCGAAACTTAAAATAGAACCTACCTCTATATGAACAATGAAGGGAACTTTTCTTTCATTTCTGACTCAAGCTCCCACGTCGACTCTTCGACCGAGTGGTTCCTCCAGAGGACGCGGACGAGGGGAATAGCACGGTTGCGGAGAAGTTTATCCTTGCACTCCAAGATTTGTACCGGCTCTTCGACATATGACAAGTCCGCCTTCAGGTCCAGCTTACCCAAATCCACAATATGGCTCGGATCATGCACGTACTTTCATAATTGTGATGCGTGGAAGACATCATGTACCTCTGACAACGCAGGCGGCAAGGCGATTTGGTAAGCTACCGGGGCGACTCGCTTCAATATTTCGAACTGGCCAACAAACCTTGGGCTCAATTTCCCCTTCGCACCGAACCTAGAAACTCCACGCATGGGTATGACTTTCAAGAATACATGGTCGCCTTCCGAGAACTCGAGGGGCATCGGTACGTGTTGGCATAGCTTTTCTGCCGGCTTTGTGCTATCTTTAATCTCTCTCGTATTAACTTGACCTTCAGCACGGTCTGCTCCACCAGCTCCGGACCAAGTATCTGTCATTCTCCGACTTCATCCCAGCAAATGGGCGATCTGCACTTCCGGTCGTACAAAGATTCATACGGCACCATTTGGATGCTGGACTGATAGCTGTTGTTGTATGCAAACTCGGCCAGCGGTAGATGGACGTCCCAACTTGACTTCAAGTCGATCGCACAGAGTTGTAACATGTCTTCGAGAATTTGGTTCACCCGCTCTCTTTGGCCGTCAGTCTGAGGATGATAAGCTGAGCTGAACTTCAACTTGGTCCCCAGTGCTGAATGAAGACTACTCCAGAAGCGCACTACGAACCGTCCATCCCGATCAGAGACGATAGAAACTGGGACCCCGTGCAGCCAAACTATTTTATCAAGGTATCTCTGAGCAAGGCGGTCGACGCTCCAAGTAACTTTGATGGCGATAAAGTGCGCTGACTTGGTTAGTCGATCAACGATGACCCAGACGGTGTCGTTTTCCCGCGGCGTCCTCGGCAAGCCAACAACGAAGTCTATAGTGATGTGATCCCACTTCCACTCTGGAAT
Source organism: Iris pallida (assembly GCA_029216955.1). NCBI lineage: Eukaryota > Viridiplantae > Streptophyta > Magnoliopsida > Asparagales > Iridaceae > Iris > Iris pallida. The sequence continues at coordinate 1,645,690 of JANAVB010032819.1, read as the reverse complement.
GGCGAGGTTCTGCATCTCCCCGCCCGGTCGCTGGTGCTCGGCTTTGACTTGCTGACAGGCCATACATTTTGACACAAAGAGCGCTACGTCCCTCTTCATGCCTGCCACCAAAAGATAACGCGGAGGTCCTTATACATCTTGGTGTTGCCAGGATGCAAGGAATATTTTGCATAATGCGCCTCCGACATTATCTCATTTATAAGTTCTGCGTCGTCCGGTACGCATAGCCGTCCCTTCACGCGCAACACTCCCGACTCGTCCTCTGTAAAGTCGGACGCTTTTCCTGTCGATATCAGCTTCCGTATCTTCTCCAGGTATGGGTCGTCCATCTGTGCAGACTTGATCCTCTCCAGTAGGCTCGGTTCCACCCGCAGTTGCGCTAGTTTCACGTCTCTGAAACGAAATCGGAGTTCGATGACCAATCCTTCCAAGTCACGCAGCAGCCGATCGTTGATGCATAACGAAGCTAAGTACTTCCGGCTCAGCGCATCTACTACCACATTTCCCTTGCCCGGCGTGTAGTCGATTGATAAGTCATAGTCTTTGATCAGCTCGAGCCATCGCCTCTGCCGCAAATTAAATTCTTTCTGGGTGAAGAGATACTTGAGGCTTTTGTGGTCTGTATAAATCATGCACGCTACGCCATAGAGATAGTGACGCCACAGCTTCAACGCAAACACAATCGCCGCTAATTCTAGGTCATGCGTGGGGTAGTTCTTCTCGTGCGGCTTCAACTACCGGGAAGCAAAATATATCACCTTATCCCGCTGCATGAGCACACACCCCAAGCCCTGGCCAGAAGCATCGCTGAAGATTTGAAATCCCTCCGTCCCTTCAAGAAGAGCAAGTATCGGGACCGAAACGAGCCGTTGTTTGAGCTCCTAGAAGGAAGCTTCACAGTCGTCTGACCACTTGAATGCGACTCCTTTCTGGATGAGGCGAGTCAACGGCGATGCAATCTTCACAAAGTCCTTCATGAAGCGTCGGTAGTATCCCGCCAAGCCTAGGAAGCTTCAAATTTTGCTAACTGATGCGGGCCGTTTCCAATCAGCAACTGCCTCGACTTTCTTCGGATCGACTGCGATACCCCCGGTGGAGATGATGTGCCTAAGGAATGAGACGCTGTTCAGCCAGAACTCGCACTTGCTCATCTTCGCGTACAACTGATTCTCTCGAAGGGTTTGGAGTACCGTCCGCAGATGCTCTATATGTTGCGCTCGATCCTTCGAGTAGACGAGGATGTCGTCAACGAAGACTACTACGAACTTGTCAACGAACGGACGGAACACCCGATTCATTAGATCCATGAAGACGGCAGGGGCATTTGTCAGACCGAACGACATTACCAAGAACTCGTAGTGGCCATAACGAGTGCGGAAGGCAGACTTTGGCACGTCATCTGGCTTGACTTTGAGTTGGTGATAACCCGATCGCAGATCAATCTTTGAAAACACTGTCGTACCTTGGAGCTGGTCGAATAGGTCGTCGATGCGGGGCAGGGTGTATTTGTCTCGGACGGTAGCTTTATTCAATTCCCGGTAGTTGATACAGAGTCACATCGATCCATCCTTCTTCTTCACGAACAGCACGGGCGCACCCCACGACGAGACACTCGGACGGATAAACCCTCTATCAAGTAATTCCTGAAGTTGTGCCTTCAATTCCTTCAATTCTGCAGGGGCTATTCTGTACGGAGCCTTCGAGATCGGCCGGGTGTCGGGAAATGTGTCGATGGTGAACTCTATTTCTCGATCGGGCGGCATGCCGGGTAGCTCGTCCGGGAACATGTCTGGGAATTCTGCCACAACGTCGGTCTGACCCGCATTTGTACCATCCTATCGCATGTCTCGAACAGAAGCTAGATAGCCTTCGCACCCGGAATGCAGTATCCGCCGAGCAGATATTGTTGAGATCACCATGTAGGTCGGCGATGCCTCACCACACGAGTAGCAGAATTCAGACACTCCTGGCATACGGAATGTGACCTTCTTTTCAGCACAGTCTATGGTTGCGTTGTACGGCCCGAGCCAATCAATTTCCAGAATGATGTCAAAGTCCTTCATGTCTAGAACTATCACATCCAGACCGATCTTTTGACCGCCGATACAGATAATCCTGCCGGCACAAGCTAAGTTTGTGAGAATTGGTGTGCCAGAAGGTGTGCTTACGCTAAGGTCGAGATCTAATGATATTACAGGAAATTTGTGCTCGACGGCAAAGTCCGCCGATATAAAACTATATGAAGCGCCTGAATCAAATAACACACGAGCAGGTACATTATTGAATTTTAGTATACCTGACACTACTATATCTGATGCCAGCGCTTCGTCTCGAGTCATGTCATAGACACGGCCCTGAGTGTTGGGGCGATGGTCTCGGCCATTTTACGGTATGGGTTGAGTGGACGGAGGAGGTCGAGGCGCCTGTCCTCGATTCTCCTGGTGGTGTTGTTATGACGGGACATTACGATTCGGTCGGGGATTCTGACAATCTCGAGTGACCCTTCTGCCCGCAAGCGTAACACTCTGTCTTGGCAAAGCAGTGGTCATCAGTATGCCCAAGCTGGTGGCAATTTCTGTATCATGGTAACGGATTCCGGCCTTGGTAGCCGCTAGTGTGTGGATGCTTTGACGTGTAGTTGTTGCCTCCCGTATAGCTAGGACGTTTGTGACTGGAGTGGCGTACAATGTCGTCAGCACCGAAAGGATGCAGGTTCTCAAGGCGGAGAGCGTGATTCAGAGCCTCGCCCACGGTCTTGTACTCCGGGACCCCGACATGCGCACCGATAGAGTATCGCAGATCTACTTCAAACCGTCGCACACGGCACTCTTCAGTAGACAGAAACTGACCAGCAAACTTAGATAACTTGTTAAATTCTGCGGCATACTGTTCCACAGTCCGGCTTCCTTGCTTCAACTACATGAATTCATTCTCCTTCGCTTGACGAACGGCTGACGGAAGGTACTGGACTTCAAATACTTTACGGAATGTGGGCCAAGAGATCGGTACGGTGTTGTTGTCCTGTCGGATCGCTCACTTGTGTATGGCCCACCAGTCGTGCGCGTTCAACCGTAGTTGAAGTTGTGCGCAGACGACTTGCTTCGATTCTTCAATGCCGAAAAGTTCGAAGTGATCTTCCAGCTCTTCCAACCATTCGATTGCCATGGAAGGACCCTTGGTACCGCTGAAGGAAGTGCGACACGCCTTCTTGAGTTTGGACACTTCAAAATTGTAATTTTTTGGTGCCGTTGGTTGACGCACGGGATCCTCCGGTGACGGTAGGCGCAGTCGTAGAATTCCCGTTGGCTGCTAATGTCTGGACGATCTGATGCAGGGTATCCAGCTGCTTTTGTTGAAGTTTGGCATATGCGTCAAAACGAGCTTCGAAGTGGGCTTCGAATTGGGCTGTCGTTCCTCTGTCTGTTGATGTCGGTTCTCGGACTGGTTCCGCAGCGCCTCCATCATGCGCAACATCCTTTCGATGGTATTGTTAGAAGGTCCGGCCCGCGGACGATGCGAACTACTAGAGCCGCTTGAAGCGCTCTGTTCTTGCTCGGCCGTAGGTTCCGTCACTTCTGCTATACGAAGGCAAACGCATCAGTCACAATTTATTACGGACTCATTGTATGGAACAACTTATCTCATCGATGCGAGGTCAAAGGTTTGGAACTCTAGACGTGAGGCCAAAGAATGTAAAGCAGTGCTCTGATACCATTATGTCACGCCCCGATTCCGTAGAATCGATAGTCGTCCCTCGGGCGTGATGCCGTGCGAACCTAAATTGCGATCGCACAAGGCATAGTCATAAGGTTATCCGAAACACAACATCAAGTTAGAGTACGCAGAGAAATTGATTGACACAATTGAAATAGAAGTAGACTTTTCATTGATAATAAAACTTTATTTACATGGACTTCATTACATTCATTGTCGCGCGGGCTACAACATGACTCGACTTACAAAATGAACGCCGATGAGATAGTCGTTCCATATATTACATCCCTTTTTACAAGCAAAATATAACACTTTCCACCAGCTATCGAGGCATGTCGAGTCGTCATCTTCTTTTTGACTGAGTGCGGGATCTTCTTCAAAAGGAATCCAGAAACAAGCCTTCACAGCCGGACGAGGCTTCAAAAGTGTCCACGCCGCCTTGAGATTTTAAGCGGCACGCCCTTCGTAGTTTGGGGTACCTGCGTAGAGAGCGAGGATCAGTACATTACACTTTGTACTGGTGTGTGACTATTTAATGTCCAAGCTCTCATTTGGTTGAAGAGTTTATATGACTTAGTTCATGAATATTTCTAACCATCCTAATGAATTTCACACGTGCAATGAGAAGCATAATGTAATTTACTTCAGAACTTACCCCCGGCGGACCGTGCTGCGCCTTATGAAACGTACCATGTTCTTCCCTGTCAATTGTTATCATTTTCATACCAAGTACAATATTTCGTATGTTGGTCACTGGCTCCCAAAGCCATCGTGGACTCCTTTATTACTTTTATTAGACGAGGCCCTTTCAGCACGAGTAGCGAGCCCCGCTACAAGTCCTCGCCTAACATTGTGTCCAGCACAGCTTATGGGAATGTTTCCTTCTTGGTCGCAACGGTCCCGTGGCCCCGGGTTGCCGTACGGGGAAACTCTACCTTGTCGACAAGTTGTCCATGACCGTACAAAGACCATTTTTCTTCTTTTAGTTATTAAGACATAGCCTATGTTCTCTTTAAAAAACTCAATCATTTTACCATGCCCGTGCCCTTGCATTCAATCTTTCATCCGCAACAACACTATCGATTTTGCCTAAGAAGGGGGTCGAGAAGAGAAGGGTCAGCCACTCACCTTGAGTTTACTTCGGCGAGAGAACTTGTTGGTCGCGCTATACGTCGCCTACGTGATTACCTGAACTCGCACAAGCAACCGATTAGGATACTGCATTATTCAAGAAGTTCGATAGGAAATACGAGTTTGAAATGCAAGCCATGTAAACCGTCGAAAACATTCATGAAAACGTATTCAGAAAACAAAGCCAAAACCAACGCAAGCGACGTGAAAAGCAGAGCAACGGGAGGTCTCTTCCGACTCAGCCGCATAGTCAATCCTCGAGGCACAACCCGTTGAATATGGGACTTGGTTCCGAAGAAGACATTCCATAACGGGGAATGGATCTTAATTCAACCGTTCCCGTTCGATCGACTCAATCGATCCCGACCTATCGGTCCCGATCGAATCGATTGCGACAGTGTTCCTTTCTCGCGTACCCCGTGGACAGAGTACGGGGCACGATGTAGGGACGGGGCACTATAGTATGAATCCATGGTAGATAATATTCTATCACTGTTATCAACCACCGAATCCTGCACCAATCTCAGCCTCTCGCCCATGGTCATCTGTGATGCCTGCAGATCCAATACGCTGCACTCCGTCGACGCTCTAAGATCGGTGACGCTCCGCTCGATCACATGTCGGAGCTCCATAAATGCTGCGGTCGAGCGCATCCAATCGTGCTATAAGCGCAGGCTCATCCGACTGGTGCTGAGACTGGTCCTGAATCCGTCGTAGCAGTTCATCCCGGAGAGACTCCATCATTTGGTGGACTCGAGCAGACTCATGGGACGGCTGTGGACCATACACACTAGCGGGGGATGCCCTAGAGGACTGGCTCGCAAATAGGGCACCGTAGGATCCCGTACCTTAGTACGTACCCCTATGGAGGCCACTAGCGACGGTCATCCACAACTTGTCCGTCGACGGAGCTTGAGTGGGCTGCGAGGAAGTATCAGCCTCTTCCGCAGTAGGTGCACTAGCAGTCGCCCGGTCCCGAAGCCTCTGATACTCGGCCTAGAAAGTATGGATAGTACTCTATGATTTCTAATTTCTAATTAATTACTTATTATTACTAACTACATGAATATTTATTTGCATGCATATTTACTAAGTTATATTAAAATTAACACGAAGTATTATAATTAATAAATAGTATTGTAATACTTACATAGGCAAGCTGGGCCCTCTCGTCAATAAGGCCTTCGCCCTTCCGATGGGTGGCCAGGAAGACGGTCACCATGTCGGCGTTACCGACCTTCCTTACCTGTAATTAAATATATTATCTTAGTAATAATTTATCGAATTTGTATTAAAATAATATTTCTAAAAAAATATATACCAGACGACGGAAATATTTCGTCATCGGAATCGACCCACCGCACCACTTCGAGGCATGCTGCCTAGCCGCCTTGGCCTTCTCAGACTTTTTTGTACCTTGGCTCGTTGAATCGAGCCTTCATTGCATCCCACTGATCAGGGGTAATCCAACCTTGGATCGGCTTTCCGGCACGATCACGAGCCTTCTGATCATTGATAGCATCGCGGATCAGCTTAGCAGCGACAGCAGAAAATATCCCCTCAATCAGCTCGGCCCGGAGCGGTGTATAGAAAAACATATCCTAGAAGAGTACGCAAACCAAATATTTTTTAGTAATATATAATATGCATAAATCAAATGATTCATGTTAAAAGCAAATTTATTTTAACCTTGAAGTGCGCAAACCAGTAGGCCTTCCTATCGTCCAGAGCATCCGAGTAGTTTATCCAAGGACCACCATAATTTTGCCTCAGGAGCTGGCCTAGGCATCTCTGTACCAATGGGAGACGATATCTATACAGATATATTATATTAATGAGAAAAGTTAATTTATGATAAACACAGAAAAAATGATAAACCAAAATACTTACTTTGTACCGTCGGCCCAGATCTCCGTCCTCGTCTCCTTCGGAGGTGCGCAGGCATCATCTGCTTGATACTGGTCGGCCGCCGGCGCAACCTCCACCATCTCCTCATCTTTCTCCATCGTCGTATCAGCAGGAGGAATACTACTCTCGGGAGCAGTCTCAGGCCTGGAACTACTCGTCCCAGGAGATATGCCACGTAGCATTGTGGCGGGTGGAGCTACTGTTCGATACACAGGAGTACTGCGCGACGAGGATCCAGAGCCGGTACCAATAGGAGGTACCGAAGAAGAACCCCATCCTCTAGCAGTACCACCAGTAGGTACCGAAGGAGTACCCTATCCTCTGCCAGTATCAGTACCCTTTGCCCCATGTCGAGAAATACGGAACGATCCGCGACGACCTGTCATACCTAATAACAACATATGATGAGATGCAACAAAGACAACAAATAATAAAGACTAGAAATATGAAAGTGCAACAAAGACAAGATAATAACCAAGACAACATATGATGATACATTTTACAAGAAACATCTAAGTCCAGATAGTATATTTTACCAGAAACATCTAAGTCCAGATAGTACATTCAGATAATAAACAAGACTAGATAATAACCAACTCTACATAATAAGAAAATGAAAGTACGTCTCTCTCAATCATCTTCAGAATAATCATCTTGTTCGTCTTCCTCGACCTCATCTTCCTCCTCATCTTCACTTTCATCTTCGCCTTCGTTGGTTTTGTCTTCCTCTTCGAATAATTCTACATCTTCTACATTATGTGCCGTGTAATGCGTAACTTTCGTGGAGTCCACATCAACAATATTGGTTACAAGAGGTAGCTCGTCCTCCTGATAAGCTTTTTCGTCAACATCAAAAGTATTTCTAGCTTTAGTCTTGCATACTGCCCACTAGTCAGACTTCGTTGCTCTCCGTTTCGGATAAGCTGTGAAGTACACGAGCTGGGCTTGAGTTTCTAGGACAAATGGTTCATAGCCTTGATATCTACGCTTGTAGTTTATATCCACAAGACCATGCTTGTCAGTTTTCCAACCTTGATTTTCAGTCGGATCGAACCATTCACACTTGAACAATACGATCTTTGCAGGTTCTCTATCATAATTATACGTCAACTCCACAATCTCTCTCAAGATGCCAAAGAAATTATTTTCTGGATCGACGTCTTTGTAGTTCGAAGATTTGATACACAAACAACTATTTTTCGTTGAATCAAGATCCAGGAAGCTGTCTCTGATTGGAGCATTTGTCGACTTGAACCGAAAGCCATTGACACAGTAACTTGGCCATATTTAACAAAAGTAATTGGTCCCTTGGCAAGAGTTCTAATTAATTCAATCTCGAATGAAATTAGACGATCGACCTGAATACCAAAGAAGAGATAGTAAGTTATTTATTGTGCAGTTGCATTAAAAAAAGCTAGTAATTACCGGGGTGCTTACATATTCGCTCAACCAAGAAGAAAAATGACGTCTCATTTCTTGTTCTAATGCTTCATCTGTTAGGTAGGGTCTAACCGACCTCAACTCAGCATTATATGTGCTAAAAAACAACGAAGGAACCGTCGATTAGTACAATAATATTAGCTTATACTATTACATTGAGATGACGTCTCATTTCTTGTTCCAAGGCGATAGATTGTACGGAGTGACGATCACAGGCCAACACGAATACTGGGATCCCGAAAGTCCGAATGGGGTAAAACCGTCGAAGAAGAGACCCAATCTGATATTACGCAGATCAGAAGCAAAATCTGGATACTCTCGATTAAAGTGCTTCCATGCTTCTCCATCAGATGGATGATCCAACACTCCTTCGATCTGTTCCAGCTTATGCCAACTCATGTTTTCTGTAGTTTCCTTCACCATAAACAACCGCTGCAACCGCGGCGTCAACGACAAGTAGTGCATCGAATCGGTAGGCTTCCTGGCACCGACAGACTTTTCTCTACTACTGCCCTTGTAGCGATCGGTACCACAAAATCTGCAGGCGTCTTCATCCTTGTCGTCTTTGCAGTACAACATGCACCCGTTGCGACATGCATCGATTTTCTCGTATCCCATCCAGAGCGATCTCACCATCCTCTTAGACCAGTAGAAATCTTTAGGCAACTTAGCACCCTCAGGCAATATTTCTATAAGCAACTCCATAAGACGGTTGTAGCAATCTCGTGACATGTTAAAATCGGACATGATGCTCAATAATCTTGTAACCACCTCCAACGGTGAATGATCCTCACAACCAGGATATAATGGAGTCCTTGCATTCTCCAGCAACTCCATGAACTGTGCAGCATCGGTGTTCGGTGCCTCCTCAGGTGCATCATGATCATCCGGATCGAAACTAGGCCCCGCTACATCAAAAATCATGTTCACCAACCCATCATCGTAAGCAGCGTTGTTATGGACATCCACATAAGGCTCATACTCCGATGCTAAAGACACAAGTTCTCCGTGCACGTTCCACTGATAGTAATTCGGCGTGAAACCCTTCGAGTATAAATGATACGTGACTTCCACTTCTGGATGATATTTCAAGTTACGACATCTCACACACGGACACTTAATTTTGCTATCGTCCATGTCCTGAGGGAACGCCTTGGCAAACTGCAGGAACTGCTGTACACCCTCTATGAATTCATCCCGCACATCGTACATGTCATCAGGATGACGGTTGTACATCCACGAACGATTCTGTAAGTAGTAATTCATATCCATATCCAATTGAGGATAATTCTGTAAGATAGATACATGCACATTGTAGTCAATGAATGAATGTTAAGGCAGTTTAGATATGGGTGCGCAACATAAACTGTTCATTCATTCCACATATTACAAACAAAGAATTTGACGGAAGAAACAAAAACAACTGTGTTCGGACTAAACAATTGTCTTGTGTCAAAGTGTCGTATCCGATATACCGATACTAATCTGATATGATCGATACTAAGTACATACGGTCGAAGTATAATTGTACTTATAGGAGTACACGACACTAAGTACATACGGTCGATACTAATCCGATATCGATTCTGATACTCATCCCAATTTCTCCCCAACCTCTTATAAAAAAGGTATATGTCGAGGTATAATTGTACTTGTAGGAGTACATGACACCAACTGTCCAATATTGACCTTTTGGGTCTACAAGAGTTACTTCATCCAGTTTGTCAAGAAAGATAAAACTTTTTAAATTAATATCCAATATCGACCCTTTGGCCTGTGCTTGAGCAGTATCCTAACTCAAACTATCTATCCTAACTAATAAATTAATATCCTACTTTAACATCTACTAACTCTCATATTCCTTCTAACATAAACTAATATCCTGATCTAAACTAACCCTATAACTGAAACTAATATCTAAACAATGCTAATCATGAACTAACACCCTAGCCTGGAAGTCCACACTGCTCAAGCACATGACAAAGGCCAAGTTATAAGACAAAATGCAGGCAACTGCCTATAGCTACAAGGCAAACCCAAATATTGACGGTATATATACCGTCAACATTTAAAAAGTTTACTTGTCTTGACAAAATGAGTGAATTGTAACTCTTAAAGACCGAAAGGATACTCTATACACTCTATGTAATACGATATACCAATCATACCTACACTTCTAGGATACTCTATACACTGTAGGTACTAGGATACTCCTTAGTATATTAGATATCAAAATCACTTAGTATGACACAAATATGAATGTGCATTTCATATAAGAATCTAAATATAAACTACATTCTTGGAAATAATATCAATCATGTTAGCAGACCACCTATTCATGCAACTATCTCAAACTAACAATTATTTTGAGTAACCTCTTTCATTTCTCTATCGATACATGCCAAAAATAATCTTTACCACATATAAAATAACACTAATATTTAGACTCTGTTAGCACACAAATATAACATACTCACCATCTATACATAGAACCCATAAATTAGAATATATGCATCTCAACATATCATAGGTCACAGTAGCTAGCCGAGCTAAATACCATAGCTTCCCATTGAATATAAAGTCTTCCAACTCTATCGGCTATGGTCTAGTACTTCTCTAATCACATTGAATGTGAACATATACAACTCTATTGTAGTAAATCATTTAACAAGCTAACAAAACACAAAGAATTTCTACTGTATTGAATACCAGAATCAATCTCCTTCCCGCCATGGTCGACTCCCATCCCGGACATACCACGCACACCCCCTGAGTCCAGACGACCTCTAGCACACGACACTCTACTGCACACACCAATTAATTAGGATACAACCCGACTGCATCATGAGCTATCTGGACACGGACACAACCATCCCCCATCCAATTATCGTTCACGAAAATGAACTCGAGACTCAAAACAGAATTCTCAGTAGAAACACTCCAAATTCAATATACTTGTTCCGTGTGTGTGTGTGTCTGTCTGTGTTCGTCTGTGTCCGTATGTATGTGTTTGTCTGTGTCTGTATGTATGTGTTTGTCCGTGTCTGTGTGTATGTGTGTCCGATTAGGGTTAGGGTTTACCTGATCAACGGGGAGGGGGGTGGCAGGAGGGGAGGGGCGTTGACCGACGAGGGGTGGCCGGAGAGGAGAAGAAGCCTAGTGGAGAGGGAGGGGTCGGCAAACGATTGTTGGGCTCCGGCGATGGCGAGGGCGAGCGGCACGGTGGTCGGATGAAGGGTCGAACGAGGGCTCCGACGATGGCGAGGTGGTGAAGGTGGCTGGAGGTGGTGGACGTCGGGCTCCGGCGAAGGGCGAGGCGCGTGGTGGTCGAACGAGGGGTGGTCGAACGAGCAGGGGTTTGAAATTTTTGGAGAACGAGTGGGGGGAAAGAAATGAAGCCAGAACCCTATATTAAAAACATTAGCGACGTCACTAAAGACGTCGGTAAACGTCGCTATTATTTGATATGAGCGACGTAAAAACACTTACGCGGTACACGTTGCTATTACTAGTCAAATCAGCGACGTTCACCGACTTATCAGCAACGTTATTTTTTTAACTTAAAAGACGTTGCAGTAACGTCGCTGATGACGATCAGCGACGTTTTATTTATGCGTCGCTAATTCCCTTAATGGTAGCGACATTTTCAATAAACGTCGCTAATATATATATATATATATATATATATATATATATATATATATATATATATATATATATATATATATATATAAGTAGGTTCCAAAAAGTTCTAGAGAGGATTCTCTGGAAATAAATGTTCCTCTCTCATATATCAATTATGTTTGGCACTATTACGAACATTCCAATTCAACTATGTTTTGAGTCCATTTGGAGCCTAGACATGGGCAAGAGTGTCAAGGAACTATTCATCCAATACGTGTTGGATATGAATACTTGCACAGATAAGGTCCTCCCGAGGAGTATTTGTACAAGATAGGCGAGGGCACACAACTAAAAATGAATATTCTTATATAAAACCAAAAATCTGAATTAACATTTCGTGGATATGATGATGTGTATATATCATCTATATTAACATCCCCTGCATCCATCATAAACTAAAGAGTAAATATGTTTTAGCTCTTCATTTTCCTTATCCTCCTATAGAGTATCTTATTATATTTCATTGTTTATATAGAAACTTAAGTTAATTATACTTTTGTTTGAATCATCAGGTGTGATGTCATTTAAATCAAAATCATAATCATTTGGATAAAAATAAGGAAAAAGCATATCCTAGAGGTTTTTACATTTTAGTATATCAAAAGCATTTGAGAAGTGTATCTGTATGTGAAGAAAAATGTATAAAATTTGATGATAGTCCGATAAGTGTCCACAAGTGTCTGATTACTTCATGCTTGACATGGACCATCTTCAATGATAAATAGATGTAGAGTACATGTTGTGCAGATGTGACTCAAAACAATTACAAAATAGAAATATGAAGCTCAGATCTATGATCAGAACACAATCGATGGGAATAGCAAAGTGATAAATTAAAAGCAAATATACATCACAGGTTTTAAAGGTTTCCAGTATTGTGAACCTGATGTTATTGTGGCCTAGAGATACTTTGAAGATTAATGGTTTTAAAGTGTTGGGAAAATCGCTCTCTGCAGGCAATGCATTTCTTTTTCAGTATTAGGACCAATAGCAATATATATATATATATATATATATATATATATATATATATATATATATATATATATATATATATATATATATTGTTTGGAAAAGGTGATTTTATTGAGTAAATATCAGTACAACTCAGCCAGTGTAATTAACCGGCCCCGAAACTCTCATACATGCTATGTCGTATTCAATATTATTCAGAATACCCCTATCGGATGTCAGTATAGACTCGAAAATGTGCATGTTTCTTTTCCGCCAGACGTGCCATACTGCTGCAGCTAGCCTGATTCTAGCCTCCCGATACCAAAGCGCACCATTGGATGTCCTCCTTCTTATATATATATATATATATATATATATATATATATATATATAGAGAGAGAGAGAGAGAGAGAGAGAGAGAGAGAGGAGGGATCACCATCCCCACTACTAAGCATTTTGAATGTTTTCGAAATAACAGCCATTGGATCTACCTTTTTTGACTGTACATATTACTTCCTTAAACCACCTAATTTCTTGCGAAATTTTGAACTAATCTGTATGGTAAAAAAAAGATAGATCAAATGACAGCTATTTCAGGGACATTCGAAAATGCTTAATAGCAGGGATCCGAATCCCCTCCACACACACACACACAGGGGGGGACTTTACCTCAGTCAACATGTTAACAGAATGAATTAGTTGGCACTCTACTTTTACATGGACCTGAAATTATGAAATACTACTTGTTTTGTAGATAGTATTATACCCCTTTATGGGTCTCAGTCCTTCCGTGACGGCTCCTTTACTAGCAATTATGCTTAAGAATACATGGTGGTTAAGAAGATGGTATGCTTGCAAGTAACCTGCGGGCCACTTCAAGCTATTAATTTTAGTGGAATTTCGAGCGTTGTTTCTTTTTTTTTCCTTACGATATGCGGTAAAAAAAATCTGATCATTGCTATTAGTTAGGTACTCCCAAAACTCTCTTCTCAAACTTTGCAAGCGCTGCTTACTTCTGATGAACTCTGGATACCTAATGAGGAGAAACGGTACGTACATGGCATACAATTGGCTTGCAATTGTTTTTTCTTCACGTTTTACTGTAGTTTTATTGAAGTTGGTAAATACCTATATCGCTGCATTTGAAGGTTTGAACTGGCTTTGTACACAATGCTTGCCAAAGGTGCCTTTTCTGGGGTAAAATATGTTGAAAGTGAAAGCTTTAGTAATGTGGCTACTTCTAATTCTTCTCTACTGAAGGGGAAGAATTTGATTGATAATTGTAGTAAGCAGCTGTTGGTGTCAGAATTTCAACAAATGGCTATAGAGTACAGCTTGGAAAGACATACGGCTGTGGTTGAGCCTGCAGATTGCATCGACTTTCAGACGGATGTCCCTTAACTCCAAATCTGTACCAATACGACCGCTAACTTGTTCACAACCATTGCTAGATTCAAGATACTCCACCAAGATGGAGCAACCTGAGAACCTGAACTTGCCACGTGATTCAAATACAGGTAGAACATCTTGTTCTTTTGTTGAATTGTGGAATGGTATAGAAGCAAGCAGAATTGGTAGAAGTGAGGCTGCTATGGAAGGACCATTAGGAGATAGCACATGTTACCAAATTAATAATAATATATGGCTACCTAGGGACCAAGACTGTTCCTCTTCTAGTGGGGTGGTGACGAGTGATTGGGGGAGATGCATGCCTCCTCTTTGGAGCGACAGGATAATGGGCAAGAGAGAGGCCAAAAGTACCAGGATAACTGTGGCATGCATCGTGAAGAATATGATGTATTTAAGAACATCTTTAAAGGAGGTTCGCTTCTCTACTGTAATATGTCATTTGGAGCATTGTTAAATGTGAGAAAACAACTGGAAGAATTGAGCTTTCCCTGCAAAGCTGTAAATGATGGCCTATGGCTGCAGGTAACAAATCATCCTCAAGTTATTTGCTCTTTTGGTGAAAATGTCCTTTGCATTCATTGGTAGTATTCACAGAAATGGGTGTGTAGAGAAAATATTAACAAATTAATTTGACTTTTTGATGCAGATACTTCTATGTCAGAGAGTTCAAGAAATAGCAGCTGATACTTGCAAAAACTGCTGCCTTTCTAGTCCTGCATGTGCCTGTAGACACGCTTATGGGTTTTCTTCACAAGGAGTTCCGATAGGTTATTACAGACAAGAACATGAGCGAAGCACGATCCCAGGTCTTCTGGGGAATGTTTACTTGGCTGATCCTCAGGGTGATGGAAGTGGTTTATTTGGGCCTGTACGAGTCCATATGAGGGGGGCCATTGATGGACTTGCTGGCATTGGGCGAGGAAATACATATATGCCTGGTGCAACTTGGCCTCCAATACGCTATGTTTTCTCTCGTGTGCCTTTTGGACTGGGCAGTAGAAATGGCCATCAATCACTTGCTAATGATGAATCGGAAGCCAGAGTTGATCTTAATGGTGAACTATCAGGAGATGGCTTGACAACTCTAGTTAATCTTAGCCAAGGGAGCAATGTTATTCCAGTTAACACAGAGCGAGCAAACAGACAGAGTATACGAACAAGATATGCAGGGACTTCTTCTCATCCCAATGCTAGTGGTATCCCTGTGCAAGTGCTAGAATCACAAGAGCATGCTCTTGGACTAGAATGGGAAAGCTCTGAGGATTCTTCTATATCCTTGGATTTGAATACACCACTTTGTCACTTCCCTCATTTTCGCTTCGGGTAGGATGACTTGGCCTTTTTCTCTACTGTTAATGCTTTAGCTGTTATTTACATTCAACAGAGTTTGATTTGGTCCATTTCACTCGTAGCATTTCCATGGTATCTGAATCGTGCAATCTTGCACAAAAATTTTGAACTTCACAAATGCCATACCCATGAGACTAGCTCTGACCTTAATTGTACTTTAATACATTGGGTGCTGCTTAGTTTTGCTTCCTAAACACCATTATATATGTGCACTACATATCTTAACTTTCATCTTTGACACTGTAGTGATACAATTGCTTGCCATGTTCTATTTAGGGCTAATTAGAGTTTAGATCCTGGATTTTATATCAACTTAGAGTTTAAGCCGTGACTTGTCCAATTAGAAAGTTTTGGCCCTGAATTCTTATTATTTGTTTTATTTTTCCTATTATCAGGATTATTGTTAAATATTGCAAATGTACTTTCCAAAACATATGGAAAATGTATAACACTTAATAACTGTTGTGCGTTTGAGAACAATACAATAGGTAATTTCAGAACGATCTTTGTTGCTACCTGATTTTATTTTCTTGAATTCAACTAATTTCAGAATAATATTATAGGTATTTTCTACAGAACAATCTATATGGACTTATAATGCTGGATTCCTGCGGTGCAAGTTGATATAATAGAACTTACTATTATTGAGTCTTTCTGGCCGAACTCTTCTGTAGGCACCTATTAAATAGGTACTTCAGTCCCTGAGAACCCAATTCTCTGAATCAAAACTATGTAAGAAAGAGATGCTCTTATTTTTAGTGACCAAATTGATCTTTGTCCAAGAAATTCAAAATTCAGTCTACACAACATGGGAAGAAATTGTGACAATGTCATTGATCTCAGGAACCTATTTATGAATTTGCAGTAATGGCATTGATCCCCAGTTCTATAAATTTTATTGAATTATTTTCTTTGTTATGAATAGGTTCCTGAAATAGCTTTTCACTGGAGATTTGCCTCGATTTTTTGTGTGCACGAAGGAAGATTGTTCGAGTTTCAAAAAGGCAAGCATTAGGCCCTGTTTCAAATAATTTTAAAATAGATGCAACTGAAGGAAACAAACATTTTTTGGGGAGCTGTTAGTAACTGTAGTTGATGCTCAAAAAACTGCTTGTTATTTTTGTTATATGTTCCACTTTTGTACTTGAGCATTGATGTCAATTTTTTTTCGGTTATAAAACTACTTGTAGTTTCTTTTGAGATCATAATAGTGTATAAGGTAGTGTCCCTGATTTCCTCTTCCCCGTTTTGGCATTCAAGGTGGCTTTTCTCTTGTGTGTGTTTGTCTGTGTACATCTATATATTATACACACTGTAAGCCAAAGAGCTTAAACTTTGAACCAAGTAATATGATGTACAGTGGATCAAATGTTCAAATTCTTGCTCAAATGTTCAATCATTGATTGTTGTGTTTAAGCTATTACTTTATTTTTGTTTGACTTAGAATAGTAAAAAAAATGGATGAAAGCATAATATGTTGTGCCTATATTCTTGATACCATCATTTAATGTATTCAATTTAGAAAATTTTAATTTAATTGTGGTTACAACTAAACTGGAATCCAAAAATGAAATTAAAAATAAATAGGTATGCTAATAAAATGTTGCAAAACTAGCCATATGAACAATGAAAAAGTGTTGCAAATTATATTTAGGAATGAGCCTAACGTGTTCCAAACTGACATTTAGAAACTTTTCAACGATGTTCCGAAAAAAATTTAGAAACACATTATATATGTTCCAAAATCTACTTTTGGAACGCTGTATAACTGTTCCAAACCAAATTTAGGAACGTAGACTAACGGTTCCAATTATTACAACCCCACTTTTAGGAACGGTTATGATATGTTCCTAAAGATATTAGGAACATACAAAAATCGTTTCTAAAGGCCTTTTTTTGGTGTAGTGAATGATATAATTTGACTCAATATCAAGAAACCTCCGAGCATCACTCTTATCAGCATAACCCAGGAATATAGTCTTCGTAGTCCTTGTTTCCAGCTTCTGAATCTTCAAATCCGAAAGCTTCACATACGCCAGACTCTCCCAACTCAAATGACATTCAAGTTGGGTCTGACCTTGAACCAGAGTTCGTGAGGAGTGACTTCCGAAGTTGCATGCGGCACATTGTTCAATATGATCGTAGCCTTAAGCACTGCTTCACCCCAGAAGCAATTTGGAAGATTCACAGTCAACAATATTGAGTTCATCATCTTTGTTAATGTTATGTTCTTCCTTTCTGCAACACCATTTGATTGAGGGGAGTACGGAGCAGTTGTCTTGTTGATAATTCTATGTTCTCTGCAGAACGATGCGAATTCATGAGACCTATACTCGCCACCTCGATCACTTCTGATTCTCTTGAGTTGTTGTCTGGTTTAACGCTCGGCTTCAGCCTTGAAGTCCTTAAACTTCTCAAACGCTTCATATTTAGACTTAAGCAGATAAACGAATGCGTAACTTGAGAAGTCGTTGATGAAAATAATGAAATACTTCATCCCGGCCTTTGTGGAAAACTATTTGAAGTCACAGATATCTGAGTGCACCAACTCCAGAAGATCTGTACTTCGGTTTACCTGCTTGAACGGTTTTCTTGTGATCTTCGTCTGCACACAGACCTCACACTTCTCGAACTCCTTACTCCTGCATTTAGAGAGAGATAAGCCATAGACTAGACATTTTGTTTATTCTTTTTCAATGAACATGTCCTAGTCTATTATGCCACAACTCAAGAGAATAACCAGAAGAAGAAACTGCATTTACTATCTCCATAGGAGTTACAAGTTTATGTTTGAACATCCCTTCGGTGCAAAAGGGCTTCCCGAAGTATGTTCCTTTATAGGACATAACGACTTGACCAGCATTAATGTCCATCCTCAAGCCTCCGTTGCAGAGCAGGCTTCCAGAGACCATGTTCATGGCTATAGCAGGTACGTGCTTCATATTCTGAAGCGTAAACAACTTTCTCGTAGTCAGTTGCAATACCACCATCCCAATCCCATGTACTTCAAATTGTGACTGGTTCACCACCATAACCTTCTAAGAAAGAGGTTGGTACATGGCGAACCACTCCTTCATTGAGCAAACTTGACACGAGGCCCCAGTGTCTATCCACAAGTTCGTGTTAATCCTAGCTGAGTCAACCTACACAATCATAGCAACAAAGTTAGCCTCACCATGCTCCTTTTGTTTTGGTTTTTCTTTGCAGTCTCTCTTCTAGTGGCCTTTCTTGCCATAGTTGAAGCAAGTCCCAGGATCTTTGGACTTGGGCTTGAACTGAGCCGACTTCACCTTCAGATGGTGAATGTCTTTCTTCTTTTGGTAGGGAGCCTTCTGCTTTCCTTTAGAATTTCCTCCTTGCACCATGTTCGCCTTAGCCATCTGCTTGGACAAGGCATCCACTTTGAGTTGAGCCCTCAACTCCTCTTCAACATGTATCCAATGCAAGAGGCATTCCAGATCCACTTCCATCTTCTTGCGGTGCAAGTCCGCGATGAAGTTGCTCCACCCAGGTGGGAGCTTGGCGATAAAACCCTCGACGACAAAAGCATCGACCAAGGGCATGCCGTCATCCGCCAGCTTCTGACGTAATTTAAGGAACTCCTTGACTTAAGGCAACATGGTTTTGTCGTCCTCAAACAGCATCCTTCAGACCTTTTCGGTCACGTGGATCTTATTTCTGTTCTCATCTGCCTTGTAGAGATTTTCTACATACTCCCAGACGTCCTTTGTATTGACTGTCTTGCTGTATGACTCCGCCAGAGTGTCCTCTATCGAGTTCTGGATCAACAACTTGCAAAGGTTGTTATCCCGCCTCCACTTTGACTGCAAAGCCGTCGCTTTAGCAACCCTTCGAGCATTTTCACCCTCTGGAATCAAAGGCTCAGGATCTGTCAACACATAGTCGACGCTCATGAGTTGAAGATTAAAGCTGACTATTCTCTTCCAGATGTTGTAATTCTCGCCATCAAACTTCTCAAGTTTAAAACTTATGTTGAGAAGTTGTGCACGATTGTTCTCTATCAGATCTGAATCTTGCTTTGAGATTGTTATTCCCGAAATAGATCATTATATGGTAATCTCGATCTCTACGATAACACGAGTTGATGAAAGCAACTTAGCAGGCAAAATTAAATCACCACAATTTTGCTGGACTGAAAGCAACTTAGCAGGCAAAATAAATCACCACAAATTTGCTGGTTTGATTAAGATCAGTATTGCTGGGGTGATAAAGATCACCGTTGCTCAAAGCAAGATTTGTCAACCAGCAAGTTCGAAAGAACTTCTAGAACGCTCATTGTCACCTCCTTTCCCGAACTCGAAGATCTCCAATGGACTCCAATGACAATGGCGGCACAGCTCTCTTCGTCTCTTAATTTCAGCGTAACTCATTAATAAAGGCCCGAAGAGAGTATTTATAGAGAAGGGCCGAAACTCTATTCCTATTTCTGGCTGTAACTGATTGTGAAAAGATAGGAACGAATAATGGAAAGATTTAAATGAATTAAATTCAAATCCCACAAAAGTTGGATCTGATTAATTGACGCAATTCAGTCCGTCAGCACGCATGTAGCTGCGAAGCAGCACAGCCGCGCATCAACACCGCAAGCGTGCAGCGCAGCACCGCAAGCGCAGGCGCGCAGCACAGCACCGAAAACACACAGGCGCGCAGAACTGCATTGCAAGCGTGCAGCTCCTGCGACTCACGTAGAAGACGAGTGCATCAACTGCGCACAAGGTGCCATGCACCGATGCTGACGTGCAAAGTGCGCCAACAAAGCGCTACTTTGTGTCCTTGAGCTCGAGCCCGAGTCGCGGGGCTTAGCTCCATAGGAAAATTATCCCATGAGCATGACAAAAAGTATTAATGCTTGTTTTTTTTGTTAGCCTTCTTTCCACTAGAAAAATACACCCACATGGCACCCATGTGCCATACCTCATGTGATCTCTCAACACAAGCAAAGCTTTATATAGAGATACAATTCATTTGGCCTAGACAATGTGGGACTATCTTTCTAGTCTCTAAGGAAAAACATCAACAACTAGTTATAGTTATAGGAGAGTACAACCTCCATTGATTAAAGGCTTAAAGCCAGCATGAATTAGAGCATGAATGGGAAGGCAGTCTCGATATTTCTGTTGTTTCATTACTTTTAGCAAGGTGTAAATTTTCTTGTCCATTGATTTAAAACAAACATCTTTTTATAGTTTTTTTATTTGCTAAAAGAATATTTCATTAAAGTTGCTCATATCATGACTGATATGATGCATAATACATAAAGGTCCATCTTCGTAGAAGCAGCGAGAAGTTATAGAATGAGAGGCCAAAAGGTGAGCAACCTTATCAATTTTTCTCGGAACGTAAGCGAAGGAGAGTCTTGTGCTAGATTTGAAAATATCTCGAGCTTCCTCAATTGCATGACAGACGCGCCATAGGATGTCTAGATTAACATATATTGATGGTGTAAACCCCCTCTCAAAAATATTCCTAAATAAACTTAGTAATTATTATAACCTAAATAGTTGTACATTTGTAATAGGTATATGTGTGTATTGTTTATATATATATACAGGTATATACAAATATAAATATGTGTATTGTGTATTATTATACATAAATGATTGTAATAAAGTATACGCACGTAAATAGATGAGTGTCAGAGATACATATAAGTATAGATGTATATATTAAGTACTTGTATATATTGTATATATACATATGCTAGTAAAAAATATATATACATATGCTAGTAATAGTAATAATGAGACAAATGTATATGTATATTTATATGGATGTATTGTTGTGATTAACATTAACCTTACATGTTTAATTAAAAGAAGAAGGTTGAACCAGAGGCATCCGTTCTTAATTAAGTACTCGTTATTAATGTAGAGCACTTCATTCTTCCATTAGTTAAGGGAAGCAATTGCTACCATTTCTTTTTTCCTTCCATTCCTGAGCTGCGAGAACAGGTCCCCCACCTTATCCCTCTTCCTATTCCTAAGGAAAACTAGTTCCATGATTGGTAACTGCTTAGACATAGTCTTTCTCCCACTCTCCCTATCCTTACGGAAAACCCATCTCCTTCTCTTTCTCAAATCCATATATTATCCTCTCTTTTCTATCTGATCTCTCGAACATAAATATCCAAATAAATATTTGAGCCTATCACAAAAACCTCCGCAACCCACCATTCGCCATTGTCAGTCTATTGACGTTGCCGCAGTGGCCAACGTCGGAACAAAGTTGCGCCGGTGAACACATTCCCAATTGACGCCGACCGTCGTGATCATGCGCGAGCCAAACCTAACCATCGCTGCATGATTCCCTTAGTAGACGCAAGCTCCGCCGACCCACGCCTACTTTGAAATCCCTACCTCAAGCAACAGAGTCGTCGTTCGAGAACCCCTCAGTGCAATGCACCTCCGTAGGTAAGCATCTGATGCCAAATCCTCAGATGAGAGAAGAATTCATAGTTTTTGTTAATCCCGGGACGTAATTTTTCGATGGAAAACTGAAAATTATGCAACACTTCAAGGAAGGTGCAAGACAAAGATCCTTGGAGGATTCTAAGAGACGAAAACTGGTGTATTACTTCGAAGAAGACACAGAAGAATTCGTAGCAGCAACAACAACGAACGTCTACTAAAGCAGCAACAACAACGAACGTCTACTAACTTTTCGGATTAGATCAGAAAAGCTCTCGTTCAGAACGAGTTGCAAGTGGATAATAGAAGAACAGAAGGTTCTGATTAGACCAGAGAAGAAGAAAGCCTGTTGGGGTGAATTATCACCGACGCTCAAAGCTTGATTCGTCCCACACGAACAGCTTCTAGGAACCAGCAAGTTCGACGGAGAACTTCGGAATACTCCGCTCTTATGACTCCTCGGAAGCGCGAACTCTGCTCCTAAAGGACATCTCTTCTCTGTTATGAACTTAGAGAATTTCGTAGGAAAATTTCTGATACTTGTATTGTGTTACTGAGAGAGAAGAGAGGGATTTTATATCAGAATGCCTTCAAGCCCATTTTACTTGTTGTGTCATCGACCATTTGGCACTTGATGTCACGCCCCGATCCCGCAGAGCCCTTTCGTCCTCGCTTCGGACTTTGTGAGACCATTATTCCTTGATTGGGCGTGATGTCGTACAAGCCTAAGTTACGTTTGCACAAGGCCAAGACCTGTAACAAGACAACATAGACAAGGTTGACAATACGCAGCGGAACATATTGCAAACATTTGAAGCAGCAGCGAATATTTTGCAGATATATGAGTTGAACACAATGGTAACAAGGAACAAATATCTTTATTGATTCATTTGAACGAATTACAAGCTCTTATTCCCTCTGATACAATGCTTACATTTTCTCAGAAACTTTACAGATTACAATGATCACATTTCCATACATTACGTCACTTTATATACAAAACCAACTCTTGCAATAGATGTCCATCTCTTGGCATCTCTTCTAATTTCTGGCTCCTGAGGATGAGGCTCGGGCTGCTTTGGACTATCCTTCTCGATGCGTCTTGCACCTGTATACAGACTGATGATGGGTCAGTACATCAGCATACTGGTGAATTGTGAACAAAGAGCTACATTGTCTGAAACGATCACTGTTCATTTAGTGAAAAAATATTTCTTGTGATGTGAACTTGCTACTTTTACCTATATTCATTTCTTGCATACAGGGTCAGTTTACATTTATTGAAAACATCTTTGAAAAGACACAATTCATTTCATTTCATTTCATCTCAAGCATACAAGGTACTATTTATTTTTGTGGAGTGCGCTGCGTGTTTCATGAGCATATCATTTCTTTTGTTCGAGCAACTCTTAGGGTCAATGACAAGAATGATATCATATCTTTTCTTTAATGGGACATAGCATTTCTTTGCAACAAATTAATCTCTTCATGCAATTTATATAGAAAACTTAAGCAACATATATATGTAACTTTTCAGTGATTCTTACCCTAGCCGACGGTCCATCCCTGCACAAGACAAGGATTAGCATAAGCATAATTTAGCAACATTCTTATTTCCTGTTCGTCTCTGCATTGTTAGCTCTTATCACAGTTTTCTTGTGCATGTCTTCGATTAGCAGCTATGACTTTTGGATTCAGCTCGTTGCTAATAGACATAACATTTCCGAGGTGTAGAATTTACCTCATACAACATTCCCGAGGTATAGCATTTACCTCATACAACATTCCCAAGGTGTAGCATTTACCCCAGGATACTATTACAATCTCTTTGCAATATGTACAAGTCCGTCTGTACATGACCAGCATTCAGAACATCTTTGAGGGACAAGCAATCATTCATTTACTTGGAACATAATAACAGTTCTATGCAGATATAGCATATCATTTTACCTTTTAAAGCATACTAGTTCGGGGCATATAAGCAATCTCTTTTCTTTTTTGTTAACATGGCAACAGTTCATTGATTAAAGGCAACTTCTCTACTTTAGCATGGTAACATCTTATTTCTTATTAACGGACAACAACTCTTATTCTTAGCATGCATATTATCTTTGTTCTTAGCAAAACAACATGTGAAATACCTTACAAGCATACTCAATGATTTACCATCTTGTTATTAGAAATAACATTCAATCAAAAACTCAGATTCTTATTAGGCGTAAGTGAATTAGCAAATGAGACTTCATCCACTCACCCAGATCAATCGTCTTCTATTGCAGAGCTAGCAATCCGATCTCTTTGTCTATCTAGTGCCTTCGTAGAGCGGGACACTACACTTGAGGCCCTTGGTGAATGGATCCGCCAGTTCTCCTGACTCTGAACATTAACCACTGCAATAACACCTCTCTTGACGAGATCATGTACTTCCCTGTGCTTTAACCGCACATTTCTCTTCTTTCCATTGAAGAGGTCATTTGATGCCATCGTCGTAGTCACCTAGTTGTCGCAGTATGTCGGAATTATCGGTATTTACGCCCCAACTACTAGAAGATCATACATGAGCTCCCGAAGCCATTCTGCTTCTTCCGTTGCGATATTAAGTGCAATGAACTCAGATTCCATGGAGGAACGAGAAAGCATAGTCTGCTTCTTCAACTTCTACGATATAGCAGCTCCACCCATCGTAAAAATAAATTCACCTGTGGACCTCTTATCTCTAAATCTGAGCACCATCTGGCATCACTGAAGCCTTCTACTACCGGCGGATCTTCATTGTAGTACAATGCATATGTCTGAGCCTTCTTGAGATATATCATTACCCGTTTTACAGCTTTTCAGTACTCAATGCCTGGGTTGCTCGTGAAACAACTCAGCATTCCCAAGGGGAAAGCTATGTCAGGCCTTGTGGCAGTAGTAACAAATATCAAACTCCCGATTACGCTTGCATACTCTAGCTGCCTGACGCTTTTCTTTGAATTAGGCTTCAGCTTTAAATCGTGCCTGTAAGACATATCGATTACTGGAAGATTCTGATATTCGTAGCGTGCGATCATCTTCTCAATATTATAAGACTGTAACAACGCCAGTCCAGTATCTGACCGGATGATCTTGATCTCTAAGATCACATCAGCTTTTCCCAAGTCCTTTATGCTAAACTTAGTCGAAATAAACTTTTTTGTATCCATGACATAGCCCATATCAATACCTGGGATCAGCATGTCATTTACGTACAGACAAACGATTATACCTCTTCCATCAACGAACTTTGTGTAAACACACTTGTCCGTCTCGCTGACCTTGTAGCCATTTGACCTTATAACCTTGTCAAACTCTTCATGCCACATCTTAGGAGCCTATTTAAGACTGTACAAGGATTTCACCAACTTGCAGACTTTGTCTTCAAGACCCTTGACGACAAATTCCTCTGGTTGTTGTATGTAAATCTCTTCGATCAGCTCGCCATTTAGGAAAGCCATTTTTACATCCATCTATGTATCACCAACTTTTGTATTGCTGCAAGATCAATCAACATTCTGATGGTGGTCATCCGGACTACTAGAGCATATGTGTCAAAGTAGTCGACCTCCAACTTCTGAGAAAACCCCTTGGCTACCAGCCTAGCCTTGAACTTGTCAATAGTTCTATCAGCTTTATCTTCTTCTTGAAGATCCATTTGCATCCAATGGCTTTTGCTTATTCGGGAAGATCAACCAACACCCAAGTGTTATTTGAGGTGATTGAATCAATTTCATTGTCTATCGCCTCCTTCTATAAAACAGCGTCTCTCGTCTTCATCGCCTCATCATAGGAAAACGGATCTGCTTCAACATGATAGGTGACAAAGTTATTTTTGAAGTCCTTTGGCCTCCTCACTCGCTCAGCTGACGGCTCAGCGAGTTCTGGTTCAATCGTTGTTTCAACAACAACATCTTCTTGGACTATGTTCTCATTGGAAACTTTAGTTTCTTGTGCATCCTCATTGTTCTCCAAAATATACGCAAGAAATTTGTTCCTATGCCTTGTAGATTTGTCTTTAAAATATTCTGCGTCACGAGATTCAATGATATAATTTAATTCAATATCAAAAAATCTTCGAGCATCACTCTTCTCGGCATAACCCAAGAAGATCGTCTTTGTAGTCCTTGTCCCGAGCTTCTGAATCTTCAGATATGGAAGCTTCACATATGCCAGACACCTCCACACTCAAATGACATTCAAGCTTGGTCTGACTTTGAACCAGAGTTAATGAGGTGTAATGTTCGAAGTTGCATGAGGTACTCTATTTAGAATAAAAGTGGCCGTCAATATAGCTTCTCCCTATTAGCATTTTGGAAGACCCGCAGTCAACAACATTGAGTTTATCATTTCTGTCAATGTTCTGTTCTTCCTCTCTGCTACTCCGTTTGATTGAGGAGAATACAGAGTAGTAGTCTCATTGACAATTCTATATTTTTTGCAGAACGATGTGAATTCATGAGACCGGTACTCTCCTCCTCGATCACTTCTTATTCTCTTGAGTTGTTGTCCAGTTTGTCGTTCAGCCTCTGCCCTGAACTCCTTGAACTTTTCGAACGCTTCATCTTTAGCCTTCAGCAAGTAAACGAATGCGTACTTTGAGAAGTCATCGATGAAGGTTATGAAATACTTCATCCCGGCCTTTATAGAGAACTGTTTGAAGTCACAGATATCGGAGTATACCAACTCCAGAAGATCTATGCTTCGATTAACCCGAGAAAAGGGTTTTCTTGTGATCTTCGTCTGAGCACATACTTAACATTTTTCTACCTTACCCCATATTTGGAGATAAGTCCTAGACTAGACATTTTGTTTATTCTTTTACAATGAACATGTCCTAGTCTATTATGTAACAACTCAAGAGTATAAGCAGAATGAGTAATTGCATTAACAACATGGGACTGATTTACAAGCTAAATTTTGAACATTCCTTCGATATAAAAAGCTTTTCCAAAGTATGTTCCCTTTATGGACATAACCATATAGCCAACATTGATGTCCATCCTTAGGCCTGCATTACAGAATATGCCTCCAGAGATTAGGTTCTTTGTGATAGCAGGTACATGCTTCACACCTTGATGCGTTAGAGACTTTCCAGAAGTCAGCTTCATGAACACCGTCCCAATCCCTTGCACTTCAGCTTGTCCCTGGTTCACCATCATAACCACTTCCAAAGTTGGTGTATAGGTGATGAACCATTCCTTGCTTAAGCAGACATGGCGGTGGCACCAGTATCTACCCACCAGTCAGAGTCCTACCGCAATGACCAGAGCAATCATTACAACAACTTTAGAGATCGTTAAAACCTTACGAGGCTCACCTTGCTCTGATTGGTTGGGCTTAGATTTGCATTCACTCTTGAAGTGGCCCTTCTAGGCACACTTGAAACAAGGCATCTGGGATTTTGGCTTCTGTTGCTTGAAGGAAGTCCCCTTCACTTTCATATTATTGGGGTCTTTTTTCTTGCTGTGGGAAGCCGCCAGCTTTTCCTTAAATTCTTTGGTGTGAACCAAATTGGCGTTAGCAATTTGTTTGGATAGTGCGTCCACCTTCAGTTGAGCCCTCATTTGGTCCTTAACATAGATTTCTTGCGGGAGATCTTCGAGACTTATCTCCAACTTCTTCCTATGCATGTTTGTATAGAACTTGCTCCACCAAATGGGAAGCTTTGAGACGATGCCTCCAACAACAAACTTGTTGGTGAGGGGCATCGCCTCATCTTCCAACTTTTGTTGCAGCTTCAGGAACTCCTTCACCTGTGGCTGCATAGACTTTTCGTCTTCAAAGAGCAATTTATGATATTTTTCGACGATAAATATCTTGCTCTTGTTTTTTTCATCTTCGTACAGTTTCTCCAGAGACTCCCATATCTCTCTGACAATTGTCTTCTTTGAATATGATTCCACTAGGGAGTCCTCCATAGCATTTAGGATTAAAAACATGCAAATGCTATTCTCCCTTCTCCATTTGGCCTGATTTTTAGTAGTAGCAAAATTGCGGCTGTAGACCCAGTTTCTGGAATAATAGGTTCTTCCTCGGTTAATATATGGTCAACTTCAAAAAGTTGAAGATTTAGAGTAACCTTCTGTAAAAGATCAAAAATGATTAGGCGCCACTCATGAAATGGCACCAGCATCAAAATAGCGCTGGTCATTAAGGTATGAAGGACTCAGATGCCGCCAATCATTTGGGTGTGCCAGCACCACGTGGCAAGCTTCCTCGAGACGCTGTAAAATTGTCATAATGAATGACGGCTCGTCTGTCGAAGGAAATACCTTCGAATCCCAAGCAACGTGGCACTCGAGGAGACTGTGGCAGTCTCTGCAATTAATGTTGACAGCTAGCTCGCGCTAGCTATCATTTGGCACGAGGTAATTAATTACCACAGAACTGACAGACTGAGTAAGGGGGCACCAGTTATCAATTTGCACCTGGCGCCACATATCAAGTTGGCGCCACCTTGTCAATTTTTATTCAGAAGCCAGATGACGTAGCGCACGTTCCACTAATCTCGAAGAACATGTCCACTATACTGCCCACGACCACGCGCATCTCTCTCACAGAATGCCACACGTCCCCAGCAGTTCAAGTAACTGTTCGTGCAACTGAGTGAATGGCGCACAAAATACAGTACGTGCCACTCAGAATAACTGCTTGACAGTTATTTTAAAACTCTATAAATGGAGTTCCAAATCAGTTCTAAGGCATCACTAATGATCATAATCTCCTGACAAAGTGCTGCTACATTCTCCAGAGGCTCGTTGTAAAACCCCTAAATTTCTACTATTTTTTTAAAAAAATTAAAATTTGTACTGATTTTTTTTATTTTGTATTGTACGTCGCGTAGTTGCATTATACGTCGTGCGCAAAATTTTATTTTTCGTAATTGTTCGACGAGTGCGAATATGTGCGAGCGTACATATTTTAGAAAAAAAATTTGTTCTATTTTTTTATAGTTTTAAATAATAGATATAATAATTAGTTTTGCTATCATTTCTAAGTTGTTATTTTTACTTCATTTCTAAAAGTTATTAATAATAAATAATATTTTTGTATACTAGAAAAGCATAACTATGTAAAAATATTGTGCATACATATATTTTGTAATTATTTATTTGTTTATTTTAAATAATAATATAATTTTTGAAATTATTATTATTTGTATTTTTGGAAAACATATTTTGAAATTATTATGGCAATTTAAATCTTGAATTAATTTATGGATATATTTAAATAGCTAAAATAATATCTATGATTGAAAATTGATTTATCCTATTTGAATTTAAACTAAAAGAATTAAATTAAATTTAAATTGGATTTGTATTTGGATTTAGATTTGACTGATTTTAAATTAAGTTGCGAATTATCTATTTTTGGGTTTAAACTACTCCTAATCTTTATCCAACTGGAAATTCCCATATCCTATAAATAGGCAGGTACTCCTCCATGAAATCCTCACATCCACAAATTCTCCACAACAAAAAATAAGTGCATCGTGTCCGTGTCCCCTATCCCATCCACTATTTATCCCCTTGTACAAGTACATAAATTTTCCGCGTCCGACAACCCCGGACGCCAACCCATCTCGTGTCTCGCAGGATACTTCTTCCAACCCTCCTCTGTTGTGTCGGACACTCTCGACCCAACCTAAAATCTAACCCTGTCCCCGCCTGCTGCTCAAAACCCGCTGCACCGCCTCCGTCGCAACCTTCGGCACCACCACCGCCATCACGTCGACCTTCCGTCTTTCCCGACGAAAAGCAGCCCCGTTCCCGGCCACCTGTCCTCGGCCAACCCAACACCCTTCACCATCACCACCGAACCAGAACCACCACCCTTACCGCAATAGCTGCCACCACGGCCACTGTCGCGGCAGCCCACACCCGCCACCATCAACACCTCTGTCAGTGTCAACAACCATCGCTCCCACGACCCATGGCCGGCGACAGCCTACGCCCACCACCGCCGTCCCAAAAAGAAAATACCACATAAAACCTAAAATCCCCACCTCCACTTACCTAACCGCCGCATCGAGCTCAGACCTGCGCCGGCCGGAGCCCCTCCGTGAGCACCGTCGGAGACGCGTCCATCGAAAACCCCGAGCTTCTTCTCCATCGCGACCGCCCCCGTCGCCGTGCGGTGCTCACCATCCGCCGCTGCACGCAGCTCTGTCCTTCCTCTTCACTCCACCCGCGTCCGCTCCACCGCCGAACCACCGACTCCCCCGTGTGCCTCCTTACCGCCTCCCTCCGTCGAAACCCACCCGCCGTCGCCTGCTGTCGCCTCCGCGCCGCCCACGCATTCGAAAACCCCGGTGCTCGACCCAGCCGTCGTCGTCCGTCTCCCCATGGCTGGCTCCGATCGGTCTTGAGCCTCCTCCTCAGCGCCCTAGCCGCCCGCTCCGCCGGCCGAAGTCCGTCGAGCTCGCCTCCGTCCTTTTTTCTTACCCCGACTTCTTTCCCCTTCACTTCTCTTTATACTCTCCTTCCCCTCCTTTTAAAATGGTGTGTTGTGTTTTTAGCTTGCTGTGACTCCCTTCCTCGGGAGAGGAAAATCTGGTGGGTTTTTTTTGCTTTTGTTTTGTTTTTGTTTGTTTTTTTATTTGTTTGTTTATTTTGTTTTTATTATTATTTTATGTTATTATTTACTTATTTATTAACAATGGGATGATTGGTTATAATTATTAGTATGTTTCAGGATATGGTTATTTAATTATTAGTTTATTAATACCATAGGTGTTATCTTTACAAATTAACTAAATTTATGTATATATATTTTGTATTGCTAAAAATAGTGTATAATTATTGTCATCATGTTTATTCTATCCTTTTATGGTTATTTTCTACTATAATAATTGTTATTAAAATATTTGTAGGTAAATTATATATTTTCTAAAAGGTCATATCATGAGGCTTGATCTACACCTATATTGTAAAGTATAATAATATTCTAGATTATCCAGTATTTAGTTAAAAGTATTTTTGACCCACAAAGGGTAGTTTCCAAATTTATGAAATAATTTACTAGTCTTTTCAAATATTTATTATTACTATTATTTTTACTAATAAGATATAGTATTTTTACCTAGAAATCCTATTGGGACAAACTGGAGTTTTGCCTAAAAACAATTTTATTATTTTTTCAAGCATTTATCTAAAAACTATTTTTAAGCTAATAAGAAATATTTTCAAGCATTATAAATTTCTTTCATATATTATTTATCAAAATTTCCTTGATTATCTTTTTGTCCATAATTAATCCCATTACTCATATTCCCTCGTCAATTCTAGACTACCTTATGTCCACCCTAACTAATTTGACCCTTCCAGACTCAATAGAACTGTCCGTGCCACCATCAGAGGTCATCATGCATAGTTGTTGCACCGAAGTTGTAGTTTGTGCCACATTGATCATTGCAGTACACCAGGCGTCCTACCAGGCAAGATACCTTGCCATTTGCTGTTTATTTATTTTAGCTCATATTTCATGCATTATTCATTATTTTCTTTATGCAAATAAACTGTGATACATGGCATAACCTGTTAGAACTTACTGTTCAGTTATATTTCCTGTTATGTATTATTTTTCTTACATATTAAACCTAGATTTATGAGACCACCTTGTGTGTTGCATTCATATGCCTTGACATATTTATTCCATGTTGTTGTATGTCACATCTAGGACTCGGACATGCGTGATTGGCTGGCCACCAGTATGTATAAGCCGTGCGTTAGAAAATAACTGCTAATAGAATTGTATACTAGAAGACTTAGCAGTTATGAGTTGGCATTGGACGGGAAGAACATGATTGGAAGTTGACTACCACCCTATCTATCGTAGACTCGCTCGCTACTGAGGAACGATAGGTAGACTATATGCTATAGACTCGCACGATACTGAGGAATAGTATATGGTGTTGTGACTCGCTATTGAGGTACTGCATTGGTATTTTCTTGACTTGACCCGGTAGTCATGCGACCATGAACTGTTCTTAAAACTACATTCACTTAGATTTGGTTAGGTGCCTTATCCGTTAGGTATGAGTACCCTTGGTTTGGGTACTTGTATCTGACCGTGGCTTGGAACAATAACTTGTCATAGATTAGTTCGTCACATCTTATCCTTGTTTGGTTGTAGGTGTGGCTTACTACTTCGATGAGAAGGTATTGAACCTTGTTGGGGTCCGAATTCCATATTACATTCACAGCATGGGAAGATACGTCACCGTGAATTAGTTTACCATCTCCTATCCTTGTTTGGTTGGAGAGATGGTAAGCTAGTTCTATAGGTGTGTATTGGACCGTGTTATAATTCAATTGACTTATTTATTTGAGCAATATTTATTCAGTTTATATGGCATGATATTATGTGTCTTATTACGTCCCTCTGAGTACCTGGTTATCTCGTCAGGTGTGTGCTCTTGTCTTTTGTAGGTGCTCTAGTTTTAGTCGTGGCTACCTCCATTTCTTCGTGGGTGATTGCACTTTGATCGTCTTCGCTTCGCTCGCCAAAATCATTCTTTTGTATATCATGTATTTTTTCATATTTGTTGGTAGTGGATTTGTCTCCGCCCAACATACTGTACCAAGACAATTCGTTACCATTATATGATATATTTTATTCATTTATGTTTTTGTGGATGAGATTAGTTATGGTTCTACTGCATTTTACAGCTTATGTATTCATACGAGACTTCCATATATTGGAGTATACTTCGTATGTTTACAGCTGGCATGTCTACGTTCCTAGTCCTACGTATTTTGGGACTGGGGCGTTGCATGTTTTTGTGGTGGCCCACGCAGGTCAAGATAAATTGTTTAGTTACTTTACCGTACCAAACAAGCCTGCGAGTAGGATTAGAAGTCTAGGATCTCATCCACATACTTGACCTTTTTCTCGATTCCATATTCGACCGACTCATCGATTGCATCTTGCTTGATTCCTTCTATCATTATCCTTATCTTTCCTTCGTGCTTGCTAGAGATTGACCCTACAAGTTAGATTAGCTTAATTTTTAAGTTGGGTAGAATACCCCACGACCTGACACACCCTTGACCATTAAGGATAATACAAATAGGATTATCTAGACCATAGAGACTAGAGGAATTTAACCCATTTGGTCAACCAAGCCTTGGTCAATAAAACCATAGAATGATGGTATAGGAATAAACAAGACTTAGATCCTTATGACTCATAGATTATTCATATTTGTTTTTATTCATCTTCCATCGTGCCTATATTTTTACTATCTAAACTAATGATGCTAATGTAGCCTAGTTTTTGTAAGCTAAATTCTTTATCAAGTTTGTTCATGACATATGTTATTGGATGCATCCACTAACGTATTGTCTACTCAGAATCGATATATGATGGTCTGATCAACCTAGTGCACTTTGGTTCACTTTTTTCTATCGTTCTACGTGGATGAAGACATAGCTAAACTTGCCCTCTAGAATCCCATCCACGACTGCCTTGACAATTCCTTTGAAATTATTTGATCGTCTTTGAACCACGTATTCGTAATCGATGATATCATCCTTGCACTCCTTATTTCCTTTGCCTTCAACCACTTTAGAAGGACAAAGGCGTGTGCTAGAACTTCCTCTAGCTTTCCTATCAATTATGACCATCACCACTCAAATGTTGCTATGTCGCCATCCTAAACTCTGCGTCCTCCTTCTCGGCCCTATATTTTCTACCATGACCCTCATTCACTACCCACGACCATACCCGTAATATTTTTTTCTATGATCTAGATCGCAACTTCTTACGACATGATTTTGTTGAGCCTTATAATTGATTGTTCCCTACCGATACCCCCTTGTGTCTTTTCACCCCCTACTTATTCTTAATTTTGAGGACAAAATTCTTTTAAGTTGGATAGGATGTAAAACTCCTAAATTTTTACTATTTTTTTAGATTAAAATTGGTACTGATGTTTTTTTGTATTGTACGTCGCGTAGTTGTATTGTACGTCATGCGCGAAATTTTGTTTTTCGTAATTACTCGACGAGTGCGAACATGTTTGAGCGTACATATTTTAGAAAAACATTTTGTTCTATTTTTTTATAGTTTCAAATAATAGATATAATAATTAGTTTTGCTATCATTTCTAAGTTGTTATTTTTACTTCATTTCTAAAAGTTATTAATAATAAATAATATTTTTGTATACTAGAAAAGCATAATTATGTAAAAATATTGTGCATACATATATTTCGTAATTATTTATTAGTTTATTTTAAATAATAATGTAATTTTTGAAATTATTATTATTTGTATTTTTGGAAAACATATTTTGAAATTATTATGACAATTTAAATCTTGAATTAATTTTATGGATATATTTAATTAGCTAAAATAATATCTATGATTGAAAATTTATTTATCCTATTATAATTTAAACTAAAAGAATTAAATTAAATTTAAATTGGATTTGTATTTGGATTTGGATTTGAGTGATTTTAAATTAAGTTGCGAATTATCTATTTTTGGGTTTAAACTACTCCTAATCTTTATCCAACTGGAAATTCTCACATCCTATAAATAGGCAGGTACTCCTCCATAAAATCCTCACATGCACAAATTCTCCACAACCAAAATAAGTGCATCGTGTCCGTGTCCCCTACCCCATCCACTATTTATCCCCTTGTACAAGTACATAAATTCTCCGCGTCCGACAACCCCGGACGCCAACCCATCCCGTGTCTCGCAGGACACTTCTTCCAGCCCCTTCTCTGTTGTGTCGGACACTCCCGACCCAACCTAAAATCTAACCCGGTCCCCGCCTGCTGCTCAAAATCCGTTGCACCGCCTCCGCCGCAACCTTCGGCACCCCCACCGCCATCACGCCGACCTCCCGTCTTCCCCGACGAACAGCAGCCCTGTTTCCGGCCACCTGTCCTCGGCCGACCCAATACCCTTCACCATCACCACTGAACCAGAACCACCACCCTCACCGCCATAGCCGCCACCACGGCTACTGCCGCGGCAGCCCACACCTGCCACCATCAATACCTCTGTCTGTGTCAACAATCATCGCTCCCACGACCCATGGCCGGCAACAGCCCACGCCCACCACCGCCGTCCCAAAAAGAAAATACCACATAAAACCCAAAATCCCCACCTCCACTTACCTAAGCGCCGCATCGAGCTCAGACCTGCGCCGGCCGGAGCCCCTCCGTGAGCAACGTCGGAGACGCGTCCATCGAAACCCCTGAGCTTCTTCTCCATCACGACCGCCACCGTCGCCGTGCGGCGCTCACCATCCGCCGCCGCACGCAGCTCTGTCCTTCCTCTTCACTCCACCCGCGTCCGCTCCACCGCCGGACCATCGACTCCCTCGCGTGCCTCCTCACCGCCTCCTCACCGCCTCCTTCCGTCGAGCCCCACCCGCCGTCGCCTGCTGTCGCCTCCGCGCCGCCCACGCGTTCGAAAACCCCGGTGCCCGACCCATCCGTTGTCGTTTACCTCCCCATGGCTGGCTCCGATCGGTCTTGAGCCTCCTCCTCCGCGCCCTAGCCGCCCGCTACGCCGGCCGAAGTCCTCCGAGCTCGCCTCCGCCCCTTTTTCTCACCCCGACTTCTTTCCTCCTTCACTTCTCTTTATACTCTCCTTCCCCTCCTTTTAAAATAGTGTGTTGTGTTTTTAGCTTGCTGTGACTCCCTTCCTCGGGAGAGGAGAATCTGGTGGTTTTTTTTACTTTTGTTTTTTTTTTGTCTTTTTTTGTTTGTTTGTTTGTTTGTTTTGTTTTTATTATTATTTTATGTTATTATTTACTTATTTATTAACAATGGGATGATTGGTTATAATTATTAGTATGTTTCAGGATATGGTTATTTAATTATTAGTTTATTAATACCATAGGTGTTATCTTTATAAATTAACTAAATTTATGTATATATATTTTGTATTGCTAAAAATAGCGTGTAATTATTGTCATCATGTTTATTCTATCCTTATTATGGTTATTTTCTACTATAATAATTGTTATTAAAATATTTGTAGGTAAATTATATATTTTCTAAAAGGTCATATCATGAGGCTTAATCTACACCTATATTGTAAAGTATAATAATTTTCTAGATTATCCAGTATTTAGTTAAAAGTATTTTTGACCCACAAAGGGTAGTTTCCAAATTTATGAAATAATTTACTAGTCTTTTCAAATATTTATTATTACTATTATTTTTACTAATAAGATGTAGTATTTTTACCTAGAAATCCTATTGGGACAAACTGGAGTTTTGCCTAAAAACAATTTTATTATTTTTTTCAAGCATTTATCTAAAAACTATTTTTAAGCTAATAAGAAATATTTTCAAGCATTATAAATTTCTTTTATATATTATTTATCAAAATTTTCTTGATTTTCCTTTTGTCCATAATTAATCCCATTACTCCTATTTATTCGCCAATTCTACACTACCTTATGTCCACCCTAACTAATTTGACCCTTCCGGACTCAATAGAACTGTCCGTGCCACCATCAGAGGTCATCATGCATAGTTGTTGTTCCGAAGTTGTAGTTCGTGCCACATTGATCATTGTAGTACACCAGGCGTCCTACCAGGCAAGACACCTTGCCATTTGCTGTTTATTTATTTTAGCTCATATTTTATGCATTATTCATTATTTTCTTTATGCAAATAAACTATGATACATGGCATAACATGTTAGAACTTACTTTTCAGTTATATTTCCTGCCGTATATTATTTTTCTTACACATTAAACCTAGATTTAAGAGACCACCTTGTGTATTACATTCATAGGCCTTGACACATTTATTCTACGTTGTTGTGTGTCACATATAGGACTCGGACATACGTGATTGGCTGGCCACCAGTACGTATAAGCCGTGCATTAGGAAATAACTGATAATAGAATTACATGCAAGAAGACTTAGCAGTTATGAGTTGGCATTGGACGGGAAGAACATGATTGGAAGTTGACTACAACCCTATCTATCGTAGACTCGCTCGCTACTGAGGAACGATAGGTAGACTATATGCTATAGACTCGCTCGATACTGAGGAATAGTATATGGTATTGTGACTCGCTACTGAGGTACTGTATTGGTATTTTCTTGACTTGGCCCGGTAGTCATGCGACCATGAACTGTTCTTAAAACTGCATTCATTTAGATTTGGTTAGGCGTCCTTATCCGTTAGGTATGAGTACTCTTGGTTTGGGTACTTATATCTGACCGTGGCTTGGAACAATAACTTGTCACGGATTAGTTCGTCACATCTTGTCCTTGTTTGGTTGTAGGTGTGGCTTACTACTTCGATGAGAAGGTATTGAACCTTGTTGGGGTCCGGATACCATATTGGATTCATAGCATGGAAAGATACGTCACCGTGAATTAGTTTACCATCTCCTGTCCTTGTTTGGTTGGGGGAATGCTAAGCTAGTTCAATAGGTGTGTATTGGACCGTGTTATAAGTCAAGCAATATTTATTCAGTTTATATGGCATGATATTATGTGTCTTGTTACGTCCCTCTGAGGACCTGGTTATCTCGCCAGGTGTGTGCTCTTGTCATTCGCAGGTGCTCTTGTCATTCGCAGGTGCTCTAGTTCTAGCCGTGACTACCTCTATTTCTTCGAGGGTGATTGCACTTTGATCGTCTTCGCTTCGCTCGCCAAAATCATTCTTTTGTATATCATGTATTTTTCCATATTTGTTGGTAGTAGATTTGTCTCCGTCCAACATACTGTACCAAAATAATTCGTTACCATTATATGATATCTTTTATTCATTTATGTTTTTATGGATGAGATTAGTTATGGTTCTACTACATTTTACAGCTTATGTATTCATACGAGTTTTCCATATATTAGAGTATACTTCGTATGTTTACACCTGGCATGTCTACTTTCCTAGTCCTACGTATTTTAGGACTGGGGCATTACAGTCGTATCTTCGATATCACATCATCCAAAGGATAAAAGTGATCGTCTTCATATCAGATACCTACAGTTGTACTTCTCCAGAATCAAATTGTACTCCTGTACTTTTTTCTTAGTTTGTAAACTAATTTTCTTGTAAAACTTTTGTTCTCACAAAAAAATTGAGACTCTGCTGGGGACGACTTTCTCCTCCGATGAGAAGGTGACAACTCAATGGGATATTGCATCTATCGGCAAGACACAGAAGACCATGGTCATTCAGGTCGACCAAATAGCCTACGAAGCTATGATTGGCACTAGGGTGCAAAGGGGGCTATTGTTGCTACCAAGAATAAGCTGCGTGCCATCTTGACTCCTAAGTCATCTGTAGCACCAATCAAAGCTTCTACGCAGACTGCGCCAACTGCTACCTTGGAGCAGAACAAAGGGAAATGCCCTTTGGCTACTCCCTCTTCCTCCCTAGTTCTAAACTTGGTAGAGAAGTTATCCATTTCTGCTCCTGCATAGAACAAAGGAAAGTGCCCTTTGTCCTTTCCTCATTCTTCCCCGGTCCCAGACTTGCTAAAAAATTCTCCTGATTGTGTCCTTGTGCCAATCACAGCTTCTTCGCAGACTGCGCCAACTGCTGCATTGGCACAGAACAAAAGAAAATGCCCTTTGGCTACTCCCTCTTCCTTCCCAGTTCTGAACTTGGTGGGGAACCTATCCATTTCTGCTCCTATACAGAACAAAGGAAAGCACCTTTTGGCCTTTCCTCATTCATTTTTAGTCCTTGACTTGGTGGAAAGCACTCCTGATTGTACCCTTGTGCCAATCACTGCTCAAACTCTTTTGAGCAGAAGCTCAACTTCTCTTGATAGAGACAACCAAATCTCTGGCAAAAAAGTAAGTTTGGCTCAAAATTGACTTATTGCTACTCATTTGTGCTATAGTAAGCGCGCTGGAGTTGGGTGCGCAGGACAGCAAGGCATTTTGCATACTCTTAAGCACCAACCAAATCCAAATCAGGATCTGCCAACTCTGCGCATATCAAGATCCAAATAGGGAAAGTTGATGGTGTCCCAGATAAATACACAAGAAGTGCACCAATTTGACATGCGTGTCTATCTTAACAGGCGCAAATTAGAGTCAACTTCATCAAGCCACAAGGTGCGCAAATGGCAGTCTGTTCCAGTTATTGATCTGCGCAAAGGTAAGGCTTCTAAGGTCAAAGACCCTCTCACCTATGCCAATCAAGTCAGCACTTCCATGTACACTCAAGGGACATGACATCTCAAGAACATGAACCATGTTCTTAATGTAATGCATGAGTATGTACCTTCTTCTTTCTTTTATCCTGTCAATGTGACCGATCTCTGCGAGATTCTTGTACAAAAGCGAAAGATCGCAGGTCCATCTCATGTATCTGTGACTCCACCTATGGAGCGTCTTTGTAACCATGAGATAGTGATTAAGTGTTGTTGCCAAGCAGCAAAACGATCTGTCTTCGACCGTTTGAACTACCCTTAATCTCCTAAACTAATCATAGTAGTGGACAAAGATTTTTCCTCTGCAACCACCACATTTAAAGAACTCCAGTCTGCTTCCCATGAGGCTCAAGTACAATATTGTTGCAAATCAGCCAGACAAACCATCTTCGATCGTATGAATTACAATCGTTCTTCTGACATACAACATCACCCTCCTAAAATGATGCTGCTCGACGAAGACGAGTTAATTTTTTGCTTCAGTCAATATGACGTCTCGAAGCACTAGGGGTAGAAAACGTCCAAGATGCAATGCATCCTGCAACCCCAGTCAACAATACTTGGATCGGATCCATGACATTGGCGAAGGTGTCTATCAGAACACAAGATCAAGAGGTCGAGATTTAATCAGTCAAAGGAATCTTTCCACTCCTCATCTTGGAGAGGTCTTTCACCAAAGGGACATTTTGGATTCTAACCAAGAATCATTTGGTCAAAGGAATCTTCCTAACTCCGACCAAGTTTCAATCGGACAAAGAAATCTTCCCATCCCTTATCCTGGGGGTAGTTCTCTACATGACTTTGATGCTGACAGCGAAAGCTCTAAACAGACTATCTTTTCTACTAGTTCATCATCTCTAGCTAGAGAAGTGATCGCTTATGTCACTAATGAAGAACAAGAAGCATCCAGCTCTGGCAGTCAGGAGCAAATGATCGCCTCTTTAGAGGCCAACTTAAAAAATATGGCTGAGATGATGGCGAGCTTGCATGATGTAATCATGGCACAATATACTGTTCCACCGATTGCGAATCTAATTCTAACCCAAGAACAGATAGCGGCATCTGCTTCTACCAACACTGATTTGGGGGTACAGCCTCCTCATAATGCCTCCTTACCAACTCCAAGTATTTCTGGTGCTAGGGGTTGTACTTATCATGCAGTCCCTCCTCCTAACATATCGAATCAGTCTACTGCTCCCCAAGCATCAGGGGACACCAATGAGGCAGTGAAGCTTTTATGTAACGAGTTCAAAGCTTTTAAGCAAAAGGTTAGTTTACAAAAGCTTGGGATCAAACAACCTTACCCATAGAGTGGAAAGAAGTCCCGTTCCCACCTTAGTACAAACCACCTACTATTATGCTGTTTGACGGCAGTTCATCTCCAAGCCAGTACCTTAATCACTTTGAGGTAATGACTAATCAACTTTAGCCAAATGATGATCTACTTACTAGAGTATTTGTTAGATGCTTAGTAGGTACAGCTTATGACTGGTATTACAGCTTGCCAGATGGTTGCATAACTTTTTTTGCAGGGTTCAAACAAATGTTCATGGAAAGGTTTTATGAGGGAACAAATGACATGACCATGTCGGCCCTCATCAAAATCAAACAACTACCTAATAAAACTGTTGAACATTTCATTGAGCATTTCTGACGAGAGGCACTCAAAATGCCTCCAGGAACTCCAGATGCTCTAACTATAGATACATACAAATCAAACTTGTTACCTATAGTCAGCATGTAGACTGGATCTACGCAATACTAAGACTGGCCTTCCTTCATAGTAAGTGTCAGGGCGGCTGAAGACAGTGCTGACAAGTTCAAACAATTAGACATCCAGATGCTTAATCTCAAAAAAGAGAAATATTTCAATAAAGGTGGCTGTCAGAACAACCACAAAAGCAAAGAAGCTTTGGACATCAATGTCAAAAGCAAAGAATCTTTAGCCATCAACCTGAAAGGTAGCTGTCAATGTGGGTCAATCAACACCTACCACGACGGCACTACCATAGAGAGCACAGCATCCGAAAGAGGAGTACTCCTTCGACGAAGACAACGTTATGAGTATCTTTGATTGCCTAATCAAGAACAATAAACTTCAATAGCCCGAAGCAAAACGACTAGATAAAGTAGGTAAAATTGACCATCATAAATACTGTGTACTACAGGTTTCTAGGATATCTGACCAGGGCATGCTATGTGCTAAGAGGGGAGATTCAAGAGCTGATTAATGCTGGCACAATTACTCTCCAGCAGGATAAGAAGACGGTGACTGCCAACGTTGTCTCTCTACAATTTGGCGACTTTCCAGCTCTACTTGTGCAGGATGGAGTCGTCCCCATTCCGAAAGCCACCTTGGAGATCATCAACCTTCCAACAGCACAAAGTGACAATTTGTCCCTTTGTCAACCGACGAAGAAGAAATCATGTGGATCCATCCTGACTTGGTTGCCGACTTTGAGATACCTGCTTCATCCTTGAAGTCTAGAAAAATAATTAAATATAAATCATGCCACATGACTTCATTGGATGGTCATCATCTACCTCTGAATGATACCTTCATCCAGATAATTGATTCACCCCTCTCTCTTGAGACAACTGTACTGAAGCCGAAAGTCAACTTCCAGCCGGTTTTCTATCTATATAGTTACCAATCCCGTGAGTTGATGACAAAGATGGGATATGATCTACAGAAAGCCCCAGCTTAAATCATGGAAAAGGGTCTCCTATACCTCTTTCTCTCCGTCTGCAACACAATCAATCTCGTGTTGGCTTAGGATTCTGGACATATCTTTCATCTTGTCAAAAGAAATCTTCTAAAAGCAAGGTTCGGATGAAGGATTGCAACATGGTTTCCTTCGCACCAGCTTTAAAAAAAGAAGCCTTGACCGGTACTAGATCTGGGAGACTCTACCTTAGAGACTATCCAGAAGGCCAAGAGGTCCCTACTCCAAGTTCTGATGCCCCTCCATCAGCTTCTCTTCCAACTGTCAATATTCCATCAACTTCTCTGCCTGCTGTCAATATTCCATTAGCTTCATCGCCCCTAGTGGAATCGACTCCTCCCAAGCCAACATCGACCGACAAAGGAAAATAGCCAGTTCGCTTCGATAAAATATTGAAGAAAACTCTATTTTTTGGACCTGAGAGACCATATTTCGATATATTGGCTCAACTAGCCAATACTCCGGCAAGGTTGTCAATGTTCTAACTCTTGCGTCTCTCGAGGGAAACTCGGGAAACACTAAGAAGCTTTGATGCAAGCTGACACTTGTCAAGCACTCCTCAAGAAGCTAGACAAGGAACCTGTGGCATGTTGTCACTGTCATAGTGTGATGGAGTTGATTCCCAATATCACATTTACACAAGATGACATGCTTCTAGAAGACAATCGACATGATCGACATTTATACTACATAGGATATGTCGATACAATGAAGGTTGATTGCATCCTGATTGATCCTAGATCTGTACTTAGCATTATGCCGAAGCCTTTATTGGATGCCCTGAAAATCCCAGTGTAATCTATCTACAATAATTACGACTATCTTGGGATTCAATTTGGGGATAAGTGAACCACTAGAAAAGATTCGCCTGAAAGTTCAAATCGACAATCGTCGTACAAAAGTCACATTTTATGTGATTGATAATCATGGCTCCTACAATGCTTTGTTAAGGAGACCACGGCTGCATGAACATAACATCGTGCCATCCACTCTCCATCAGTGCTTCAAATATGTCGATAATAATGGAGAAGTTAGGAAGGAAGTGGCCAATCTTAATCCTTTTTGGGGTATCGAGGCATACTGTGCTGACTCCAGAATGTACAAAGAAGAGTTCATGAAGGTCGTACTGGCCATGGATTCCGAGGAAGATCAGAGAGACACCCTAGATGATGTTCTCGTGATTCCGGTCAAAGGACGTACTTCTCATCCTTCGTCTTCTCAGATGCTAACCATTCATCTCTCCTCCCATGCCAAGCATCTTTCTGCTGAAAAGATGGAGCAAAGGGAACTCGCCTCTTTTGAGCCTCTTGTTATCGATATTCGTCAAAATAAGCCTTCTCATTCTTCTCCTCTGGTTATCAATCTTAGCAAGCCATCGACTAAGATAAAGAACCTTGTTGTAAATGATGATGTAAAAATCAATAAAGTAGTATCTCCTTTGCAGGATACTGATGTTATTTATTATACTCGGTGTTATCTAGAAATATTGGATAACTTCGAACCCCTTACATTAGGAGCAATTCAACCTCTCCAAGATGAAGTATCACTTGAACATGCACGAGAGTATTTCTTTCTGGTTCCTTCCCGGAAGAGAAAGAACATCCTATCCTCTTCAGCAAAGGATTGCATCAAAAAGCTACGTCCGATAGCGAGGCTGAAAATGACGATAATGGCAGACTTCAGTTGCGTCGTTATAGTCAACAATCAAAGAACATCATTCAAAAGATGGGTTATAACTTTAAAACCGGTCTCAATGGTGGTAGGGGAAGGCGAACTCCTATTCGCATCCCTGCTCCAAAAGGAAAGTCACTACAATACTACAGCAAAACCAAGCATGGGTTGGTCTACACCTCGCAGGTTACGACCTCGGATGCGTCTGAATCTAACAGAGAAAAGCGATCTAATTCTTCTGACTCTGTTTTATGGGATTCTGATACCAGTGTAGGGTACGTCCATCGAGTGACTCTATCTTCTAATATGGTGACTGTCGAGTTCTCCGAAGGCGACGATGATTTTGTCGAAACTCTCGAATCTGATCCTTGGGCAAAAAGAATGGACACTCAATGGGAACTTCGCTTCGAGTAACGAGAACCACCTACTGAATATCAATTAGTTCAGGTCGATGTTGGAGAAGAAGCTTCACCAAGACCAATCTTCATCAGCAAAAGCCTCCCAGAAGCGGATAAGCAAGAATTAATTTAGCTTATTCGGGAATACATTGACGTCTTCGCCTGGAGCTATGAAGACGTACCGGGATTAGATTCTCAGATCGCTACTCATAGGCTCAATATCTTGCCTAATGTAAGGACGGTCAAACAACAACAATATCGATTCTGACCTGACATGATGGATGCCATAGAAGCTGAAGTCAAAAAGCTTATCGCTTATAGTTTTCTCAGAGAGGAACAACATCCTAACTGGGTGGCTAATGTCGTCTTAGTTATGAAGAAAACAAAAAAGGTTCGAGTTTGTATTGACTTTAGAGACCTCAACAAAACTTGTCCCAAGGATGAGTTTCCTCTTTCGATCACTGATGTCATGATTGACAACACTTGCAGGTTCGAACATATGTCTTTCATGGACAGATTCTTCGGATATAATCAAATATGAATGAACCCTGAAGATAAGAAACATACATCTTCCTGTACTCCTCTGAGAGTCTACTGCTACACCGTTATATCGTTCGGTCTTAAAAATGCTGGTGTAATATATCAACGGTCCATGAGCACCATCTTCTGCGAACATTTACGGAAGATAGTCGAATGCTATGTCGATGATATTTCTGTTAGAAGTCATCTAAAGGAGAGCACATCCAAGACTTGA
Organism: Iris pallida; assembly: GCA_029216955.1. Taxonomy (NCBI): domain Eukaryota; kingdom Viridiplantae; phylum Streptophyta; class Magnoliopsida; order Asparagales; family Iridaceae; genus Iris; species Iris pallida. The sequence continues at coordinate 1,600,950 of JANAVB010032819.1, read as the reverse complement.
GAACTATCTTCGATCTAATGTGCCAAAATCAACTCAAAATGAATCCCACCAAGTCATTCCTAGGAGTCATTAGTGGCAAATTCCTTGGACTCTTTATTACCTACAAAGGTACATACGTAGACACCGAGAAGATCGAAGCCATTCAAGAGATGCGTCCTTCACGCAACCTAAAAGAGCTACGAGGATTCCAAGGATGCTTTCGTACATCAGGAGATTCATTTCAAATCTATCTGGACGCTGTATACCGTTCACTCAACTGATAAAGAAAGGTGTCTTTCATTTGGACTGAAGAATGCCAGTAAGCATTTTAATACAAAAAGCGGTATTTGATGAACCCGTTAGTCCTGGTGCCTCCAGTTACATGAATACCCTTCTTGATGTATGTTCGGACAATTGATCATTCCTTGGGTGCCTTGCTAGCCCATAAGAACAAAGAGGGTCATGAGCAAGCTATCTATTATCTCAGCCGTACGATGATCGGTACCGAACATCGATACAATCCAGTAGAAAAAAATGTTTAGCCCTGATGTTTGCTGTTCAGAAAACTCGACATTATATCACGGGTCAAACCATTCATGTCGTCTCCAGAGTCAACCCTCTTCAAGTTTTGACGAAGAAACCCAGTACACTCAATTCCAGGCTCGCAACATGGGCCATAATACTAGCACAGTATGATAGGATCTATGTCCCAAAAAAGTCTGTTAAAGGTCAAGCCCTAGCTGACTTCCTGGCTGCTCATCCAATCCCTGAGACAGCCAACCTCTATGATGAAATTCCTAATGAAACTCTGCAATCTAACATGATTTCAGAGGAAGTTCTTTCTTGGCATCTATTCTTTGACGGTGCATCCAGAATCGGACCTAAAGGCACTATAGTCGCTGGAGTTGGAATCGTTCTTATATCTCTTGAAGGATTGGCCATTCAGAGAGCTTATTCTCTAGACGAGCCATACTCCAACAACGTTGCTGAATACAATGCTCTAATCATCGGTCTCTAGTTAGCTAAACAGTTGGATATCGATTACCTCAAAGTTTACAGAGACTCTAACCTGATCGTCAATCAGGTTAGAGGTACGTATGAAGTTTGGCATCAAGATCTCGTACCATATCATGAAGCAGCAATCAAACTGGATACATCGTTCAAAGGTTTCTTTATTGAACATGTACATAAAGCTTGTAATACAGAAGCTGATGCGCTTGCAATCTAGCAGCAGTATTGGAAATCCCTGTGAAAAGATAACAGATGATCGTCATCACCATCAGAGAGTTATTCTGTATCGAGAATAATTTGCATCTAGAATCTAGCAATTTAGTCGAGATCTGCACTACGAGTGAAGACTGAAGAGCTCCTTTTATTGACTTTGTGGTACATGATATCCTACTTAAAAATTCGAGGAAAGCAACTACAATCGTCGATGATCGCCGCGATTCTACTACAATTACATCACCAAAACACTCTATCGATGATCATATGACGGTATGCTTCTACGCTGTCTTATCGGAGATGAAGCAAAGTAGATGTTATGTAAAGTTCATGATGGCGTCTGTCGTACACATCAACCCAGTCCTAAGCTACATGATCATATCCGACGTATGGGCTACTACTGGCACACTATGTATCAGATGCCATTGAGTATGCAAGGAAACGTCGACCGTGTCAAATTCATGCAGACTTCATTTACCAACCATCAGAATTCCTACATCCAACTGCGGCATCGTGGCCCTTTGAAGCTTGGGGCATAGATGTCATTGGTCCTAGTAATCTGCCTTCATCCAGAGGACATCGGTTTATCCTAGCTATAACCGATTACTTCTCTAAATGGGCAAAAGCTATACCCTCGGTTGAAGTCAAGACCAGTAGTGTGGTTAACTTCATCAAACATCCTGTGATTTATTGATTTGGCATCCCTCGATGAATTATCTATGATAATGGGTCCCAATTTATCAGTCAAAAGTTTACTCGATTCTATGATGACAACAGGATCAACAATGTTGCTTCCACAGCCTACAATCCTGCAGCTAATTGTTTGGCAGAAGCATTCAACAAAACCATCATCAAGCTTCTCAAGAAGTTCGATTCTATCAATAAACGAAACTGGAGCAAAAAGCTTAGAGAATGTCTACGGGCCTACCATACTACTGTACGTACCCCGACAGGTTGTACACCTTTCTTTTTGGAGTATAGATGTGAAACTGTTCTTCCATTAGAGATTCAGATCCCGCACTAAGGATTGCAATTGCCAATAAACTCACAATAAAAAATAATGATCGTCTTCGACTTCAGGAGCTTGAAGCACTTGACGAGAAACAGCTACAAGCTCAATAACACATCGAGCTATATCAAACCCGTATCTCAAAAGCCTTCAACCATAAAGTCAGAGTACGAGCATTTCAAAAAGGTGAACCGGTCCTTACTGTCAGATGTCTCATGACTATGACATACATGAGTAAAGGAAAAGTTCGAACCGAAGTGGGAAGGTCCCTACGTTGTAAGCAAAGTTTTCTCAAATGGAGCTTATCAACTGACCGGGATGGACGGCCGAGTTGCCATGATGCTTATTACTAGCAAATTCATGAAGATAATACCATGTTTGAAATTATGTACTATGTTTCCAAACAAATATTGTACATATTTTAAATCTTGAAATCCCCAGCAGAGTCTATCTAGATTATATCACATCATCACAAACATCGTCTTTTGGAGCCCAGTTATTTTAAAAGATATCATATTTTTGAGTCCTAGTTGGTTCAAAGATAATCAATAGATATATGAATTTATGTCCATATTACCTCTGAATTCTACTATCTACATCAACGACTTGTCACGTCCACGTTACCTCTGATAATGTCATCCTTGAAATGACAATATCTCACAATTATATTATGTCATGTCCATATTGACTCTGAACAGATATAACGAGTATTGTTGTTTTCTAGAAGATATGTCATGTCTAGTACCTCTAAACATACTTCCTAGTCTTATCTATTACGTACGTCTATAACATATGTGCAATAAGTAATGTAGCCATAAAACATCAATATCTTTCATACCAGCATACAAAAGTTATTACATTTGATCAAAATTTCAAAAAATAAGAGGTTATTACATCAAGATAGCTTTATCCCTAAGATTGAGTGCTAAGATCAATAATTAGCTTCTTCAAAGCCTCAGCATGATCTACTCGAGAGTCAAGCACCCTCTTCCTGGCCAACTCTCTTCTGACGTCTGGCTGCAAAGGCTGTATGGATTTCACTTGAAGTTCTATCTCTGCACCCATGATATTGAGGAAGTCACTATGCTGCTTGATCAGATCATCGAGTTGACTAGAAGCGACTTGATATAATACAATTTCCTCTTCTTTCTGCTTCTTGGCCGCCTTGATTACTTCACAAAGTTTGGCCATTTCAGCTTCCAACTCCTGAAGACGAGCTTCGCTCTCGGATGCTTCCTTCTATTTTTTCCCTGCTTTAGCCTTATGACGTTCTACGAAAGAGGCGACTTCAGTGATGCTACTTTCCATCTTTGCAGATCGTGTCGAGAAGGCAATCATAGCATTGCTCAGACCAAGTTGTTGCTCCTCGAATCATGAGCTAAAGCCTCACATTCTGCATCTACTTAGCTCTGAATGTTGCCCCTGATAAGATTTTGATAGGATTTGATGGGTTCTTCGAGTTCGTCTAGAATGTGTTCCAAGAAGTTAACCCTCTCCATGTCACCAATGTTAATTATGGTTCCAATCACAAAAGAAGTAGTGCTCCTCACTGAATTATAAGATTGGCCTTTTATATGGCCATCTGCACCAAAATACTCAAATAAGTGAAGAAAGCCTGTGTGTATGTTTCGACGAGGCCGTTATTCATTGCTGAAAGACCAGGTATCGTTACTTCAATAGGAATTCCTCTTCCTGTAAGAGAGGAAGGGATCACAGCTGGTACTCCAAGGGATATTGGCACGAACATTCTTGAAGAACTCCCTTCAATATTCTCCATGTCCTGGGGGGCCATTGTTGAACTAAGATTGAAAGCACAGAAGTTAAAGGAGCTGCAATTATAGTCCTATCGGTCTTTCTGCAATTAAAAATATAATTATTATATCGTATCAAATAATATCCAAAAAGCAATGATGAACAGAAGTCAGTGAGTTACCTGAGCTCGACGACATATATGGAGTCTCATGCGACAGATCTTGGTCTATGTGAAGTCTCGTCATGGTATTCTCGGATACTGCCGCTTGACTGCTTCCAGCCTCTGAGCCTCCTGACCGAAAACGGCTGCTTCCAGCCCCTAATTCTGCCTGGCCAATTGGGGCTGCCACTTCTGCTTCCTCTGTCTCAAAGACATGTTCAATCGGGGTTTGAATCCCCTTAGCCCCAATTCTGGGATTCTCATCAATCCCAATGTTTCTAAGATTCTTAGCCTGATCTTCACCATCTTCTTTGTTATCATCAGGGTCTTCATTCTCATTTTCATCACCCCAGTATCAACATTTGGGTTCTCATCGATTTGCAGGTCAATGAGACTCCGATTACCATCTGTTGGGCTTTGATGCCCTTCATCATCAGCAGGGTGTTCTTCACCCGCATCAGTTGTGTGGCCCTCTTTGGCCGATAAGTCTTATTTTTTTAAGACCTCTATGGGATCTTGGTTAACTCCAGCTTTATCAAGATCAAAAGCGGTATCCATAGGATCTTCTTCGATCAAATCATCGTTGAGATCACAGCCATCCAAAGCTTCTATCCTTTCTTAACCTTCTTGAGAGAATGTAGGAGTCTGGACTACAGAAGGAGCTGCAACATATGGAATCAAGTCGGTTGAAGGCAATCCCTCCTCTGGAATTATGGTCTTCGGAAACTCGGGAGTTGGGGATGATAGCATCACTCTTGCTGTAGACAGTACAGTCACAGGAATAGTGATCTTCACAGACACTGGCTCTGAAGGAGGAATCTGAAAAGTATTGACTGTGAAGACTGGAGCTCGAATATTGATCAATGAAAAAGGTCAACGTCAATATTCTACTAAATCATGATCGTACTAAAAGAGTACAAATATTACCTTGTGAAGGCAACAGATCCTGTGAAGATAGCGACAGATCGGGTTGATTTGAAGGCTCCTCTGGCATTAAAGAAATTTATGAAGCGTCTATTTCTTGTCGGTCCACTCGAGTCACCAATAACTTTCTCTAGTCTTGCATTGAAGAGGTGTTAGAGGTGATTCTTCAGTTTCAACAGGATCATCTTGCACAATGAACCCCCTGCTAGTGTCTTTATTAACAACTCTACTGTGTTTTGGAATCAAAGACGGAGTTGCCTCTCCTCCTCTTAGAGAGATTTTCGTATTCATTTGCCTTTTTTGGGACCTTGTCGTCCTAGCCGTAGGCTGTTCCATAAGAACTACCGTTGTTTTCTTTTTCCTTCCTAGAGCCTTAGGAGGGGAAAGGAGTTCATCTGGGTGTGATGGAGTAGGTGATTCTCCAGTCTTCTATTTTTTACCAGCCCCCTTAGTAGGAGACTTTTTCTTTTGCTTCTTAAGCGACACATTCAGTGGGTTGTTTACTTTATCGGGAAGACCAACAAGAGAAGCCTCTAGAGGCTCATCAGTAGGGTCATGATCCTCCGCATCTCTAAATTCTCACATTGTACGAACCCTCGATTGTGTCCGTTTGGTACTTGTAAAACCATCAGCCAAGTTAAAAACTTCGAAGAAAGTATTGGCTGAAGTATAAAAATTCGATTATATATACAACATACGCGAACCTGCTGTGAAGGTGGCAGAGGGCATTGTGAATATAGCCTTGGAACCCCTTGCATTGTATTACCTCCAAGATCTGGCGCCATCTATCAAATAACCCTTGGCTTGTAAGCAGGTCGTGACATTTTCCACGTGCATCTGATCATAGCCGAACTGTCGGACGAATCGGCTTGGTAAATATGGCTCCATATAGCATTCTCCCTCGAACGAATGCACTAGATGGGAGGGCCGGATCATCTTTAGCCACATAAAAGTAGGTGGAGTTAGAAGGAAAGCCTTAGGTTCCATGTCCATGAGTTGAGGTGGAAGATTTTCATATTCCGAAGGAGGGGGACACAGTGGAATCTCCATCCGGAACCCATGTTCAAAGACTTTCTACACTCTGAAAGGGTGTTTATGTTCCATCAAGTGGTGGAGTAATGGCAAATGAAGTCTCCTCCTACAGTATCCAGAGTCGGGTCCATCAGACTGGGATGATGTAACAACATCCAACCGAACAGATAAGTATATGGTATCTCAATATGAGGGAAGGCGTCTCAAGTAGTGGGATCGTTCAACATTTTGTCTACAAAAGAACGCAGACCTGCGTTTAGTCGGCAAGTCATCACCGAAAGAATGTCCATCTTGTAGCCAAATACTAGACGCATAACAGCGAATAGTACGCCTCGGTGGAATCTATCAACGGTACTGCCTCCGGGAACCACGAACCGTCGTATCCATAAAGAGAGAAAACATGCTAAGATGGATTCTCGAGACATGGATAAATATCCTTGCCTGACGTAACTCTCAATGGTAGCACCGGCAGTAAATGGATGCTTATCTTTATCTAGTATATTGTCAAAATATCTGGATTTTTCTATCAACTTTTCGACGGTGCTGCGGTTTTCACGCCCCGCTCCCGTAGGAGCGATCGTCCTCGCTAACGCGTGATACCGCACGGGCCTAGGTTACGCCCGTGCAAGGCTAAGTCCAGAAACGGCCGATTTGAGCTAGGCCACAGAGTCGCACAGAGTGTCTCCATTTGCAGCGAAAAGTAAATGAACACAAGTTGAAGCAAATTTAAACTCTTTATTGATTTTCAAGAAGTTTACAAGCGGCGCTAGGCCGAGTTTACAAATCGCTCAAGCTCTCTCTCTCTCTGAAATATACAAGGCGTGCCAAGTGGCTTACAAGATGGAATTATTCATGTCGATGTTCTGATACATTATGTCCTGTATATGGTGCTTCAGCTCCTTGCAACGCTCCAAGGATACAGAGTTAGCTCCGCGCCTTAGCACGTTCGAGAAAAGCTCCGCACCCGACGACGTTTCCTACGTCCTGCAAGCAAAAGTAGGGTTTTCAGTACATTATTATGCACTGGTGGGGAGGCTAGCTCGCCCACAATGTTATCATTACCAAACACGTTCTATTTACTTTTGTGCACCGTCTATCATTCATTGTCTTACTAATCTTGCCTTAGGGTCAATTTCATGGCACATATCATAACCTATCTCGTGTTGCCGAATTCAAGTGTCGCATGGAAATACATGCACGACTTACCCATACTTACCGTCCGGCCTTCCCTGTCCAAAGTAAACCAAGTTAGTCAACAATTCATATAAACTTTCAATATCAAGTGCGTGTCCCTGCCTCAGATCCTAGCGCGACTTAGGCGTGTTTTCTAACTCAATTTTACGAAGTACTCTCAATCATTTGGTGTGTTTTATTCAAGCCTGTTAAGAAGGCTCTTCATTCAGTTTGCTTAGACTACTTTGTTTCAATGCAAGGACTTGCACGTGGATTGCCACCAGCAAAGCCCACTTAATCTATATACACCGGTCGCTAGCATGTCAGCCATCTGGACATTTCCTTTTGGTATTCTCATCTATCAAGCGTGATGGCTAGTACACCTTGATAGACTATTGAAGTACCGGCCCTACGTTTGGTTATGTGCCCAAGCCCGCACACTTGTCCGCCCGTAGGCTATGATTCTGTATAGGCCGGCCACAAAATCGTCGTTCGTTGCCTTGGAATCCTTTCACTCGTGCACGAGTTCGTCCACGACCATTTCGTATTGTCTTATCATTTTAACTTAACGGCTATCTTTGGGCCATAGGCTGTCTCCGAGCCATAATACGTTATCGACCAGGTTGGCGTCCGTGCAGCGCGGGTAGCGAGCTCCGTTGCACGTGTCCGTCATACCTGTCGCTAACCATTCTTTTCTTTCTTATCTTTCATTCATTCATTTATTTCTTTCTTTCACTTGTCCGTTTGTTCATTGATTCATTTCATTCACATATTCATTCATTCATTCGTCGATTCATTCATTCAGTTATTCATTCATTCATTTATACATTTTGCAACTTACTGTGTGGGAGTCGCCTTTGCGACCCATCGGTCCCGTAGCCTTTCAATGTTGCTATACTTTACTCGGAACGACTATGTCGATAGTCTTTCCATTTTATTGTTGTAAACCATTCATTGTTTCACTGTTGAACGCATAGGGAACTTGAAATGTAATCCCGTGCCTTAGCACGAGCGCGGAGTGCTGTGCGAGAGTTCTCACATTTTCTATGTTCTTTTCCATATTCTATATAAGCATACAAGATGGGATTATTCCCTTAACTAGGTGCGTTGAGTCATTTGTTAGCATGCGCGGTGTTATCGCCTAGCGATTCTAGCAATAGTGTCCGTATTGTTATGTGTCTAGGCTAAGCAAAGACGGGTTCATCGGAGCCACCCACCTTAGCGATGTTCGCATCGGCCGAGCGATACTCCGAGCGCGCCTTTGAAAGTCTAAGTCTGGATTCATCTTGACGGGCCAATGTAAGCCTTGCATCGATTCTTCATCTGGTCGATGCCAACTCTTCGGGTCGACGGCTCGTTTGAGTCGTTGGACTTGCCATTTGAATCGATGTTCCGCTAGAGCGGAGCAGGTCATTATATAATACACCACTCAAAACAAGTCTCGTCCTCAAGACTTCCTAAGTGCATGCCATCCTACCATTCCTTAACTCAGACATTAGACAATTCCTATCGAATGGCTTTACCGTTTGATGGCACCGAACTATACTCGATACCTTTCTAAGTTTCGTGTCGCATACTTTTGGTCAATTTTATTGAATGGCTTTTCAATCATTTTAGAGTTGATGGTACTTATTCAATCGTCGTGTTTCTTCGACTTGGTTGCTATTTGGTCATGTCATGGGACTGTAATGGTCGCACGAGGTGCGTTGTCATTCATCAAATGCGAGAGTCGTAAGCTGAGGCAAACTCACTCATTCGTTCATGCGCATCTCAACACCCACTTGCAGCTGCATTCGAGTTCATCATATCGCCGAGTTTGGATCATGTACGTATTCAAGACGTCTCCCGAATACGTACATTTCAACCAAGCTTAGCGATTAGCAAAGTCGGATAAGCTACTCGTGATAGTTTCGATTTGCCGATCATTTTACTTTTACTTCGATTAAAATCGAACTCATGTGTGTATCACTATCATTTATCTCGGTCCTCAAGATGATCTGATTCGCTTCTCAAGTATTCCTGTCTACGAAATCAATACGATTTCTTCTTAGCGGAGTCGACCAAGTCTAAGTAAATTTCTGTCCGATTCATAACCAAGTATTGTACTAGCATCGAGTACGTCTTCCAATCAATGATTCAATTCGTTATACCAACTTTTACTTGCATAATATCGATTTCATATTACTCACTTCGTTTGGGGCCAATCTCGTTGTCGTTCACGCACACTCCCAGTTCTCCGTCCTACTCTAAGTCTTGTTGCCTCAAGTCTATCGTCCGTCCAGACGATACTGTAATATCAATCGCACGGGTTCAATCACTCGGCACAGGGTCGTCCACCTATCCGTTAGGTCGTCTCACAAGTTCATAGTTACGAGTCAAATTCGTGGCTCATCGTGCAATGTCGTTGCACGACGCTCGCCCCGAATCCTATAGTGAAACCATTTTGTTCGTTCGTACGGGAGTTTCTACCCAAGTTTGTTTCACTCCAATTTCTAAACATCAAGCAGTGTTCGTCCTATTCGCATCAACACATTCTCTATTCCAAGTTCGAGCTCGTTAGGAATGTCATCCTACGATAGGTTGTCCTCAATCAAATCTTTGGCATGTCAATATCGTGCGTCCGTACTAGCAATTATCGTAGTCTATCTCTTTAAATGTGTTTGATACAATCCACTTATCCATCCTATCCAATTTACGTAGTCGATCACAAGGTCGTCTAGCCTTGTAATATGTCGCGCCCCGATCTCATACAAGTCTGATTATCCACGGCGGACATGAATCACCATGTCAACATTCTCGCGGAATAATCGTCCTCATCGGGACGTAACTCTTGTGTTGCGTCTAGACTTACTCATTTTTGATTCGCGGATTGGGCCTACTCAATCCTCAACTTTACTTTGTCGTCCATCATAAATCCGATCAATTCTTTAAATTCGCCTTCGCTTCAAACCACAAGTCATGCAATCAAAATTGCCATATCAAGGTATTTCGAGTTTGATCATTTCCGTCGGACATGAATCACCATGCCAATGCTCACGCGAAACGATCGTCCCAAATCCGACGTGACGTACGTACGAGGCTGGAGTTGCGCTCGCTCAAGACAAGATCGTTGTCGTTGTAGTTATCATCGAACAATCAAGTCACTTCCCTTCTTTATTCCAAACATTTTTTTTTATCAAAATTTCCCAACATAGTATCCTTCAAAACAATAACTTCTAACATGATCATCATTCATCGAATCAGAGTACCCCCGAGTTATTGTACATCGATCTTTGATATGCCTCAATACCATCGATGATGTACATAACCTGACGATCTTTCTTTTGTAACGAATTCCGAGTCGTGCAACTTAATTCCTCAATTCGCATTGTCTCATGCTAACTCTTCTTTGAGCAACAACCATTCCAAATCCTTAGTCATTCTCGCATCTCCAAATCAACGTTTCCTATGCACGCTATCTTCCGATCGTGCTATCTTCGATCTCGTCCATGGGTATTTCACCTTAACTCAAGTTTCAATCCCTTTAGCTAAATTCAAAATCGCATGCACGATCTTCCATGTTTCCTCGACCAAGACCTCCATTCGTTTCATCGTTTTGACTCTCTATTCAACTTATTTTCTACTTGCACTACACATTCACATTTCGTCCGAACAATATCTCATTTGAGACTCCCGAATCATGACCAACTAAGCGTTACTTATTCTAAGGCTTGCGCGATATCATCGCTTGCCGACATACTCGTTCTAGCCGTAAACCCTTTAGTCTCGCTCGAATAATTTCTATAACGTCAATACACCACTCAGGGTTCGAGCCACTCGACTAGTCGTCGACACTCACTCTTATCCTTCTTCGAAGCTATCACATACACCACTCGGGGACAAGTCATTCTACAAATCCTCAAAAGGTTATTCGATTCCCAACCAATATGTTCAATTGCACGTTTGCCCGTTCCTCAAAGTCTAAGAACCACTTCTCGTGCTTGCTTTAGCGTCGGTCAAGTAACGTCTCTATCAACATATGTTCTAAGTCTCACTTATTCTCGTCCGAGCGATAGTCGATCTTGCTCGCAAACTCATTCGTACCAGAAGGTCTAGGTGCGCGATACTAGGCACAACTTAGCCAAAAGGCTGCATGCATAACCATCATGTTCGAACTATACTTCGGTCTCGCGTACTCGTTTGCTATTTTCAGCGTAAGGTTATTCAAGCACGCCTTGCGTTTTGCTAACTTTTAGCATTTTGGTTTTCTTTCGACTCAAGTCCGTTATGGTTTGGCACAAAGGCCTTCGCCTATCGATCCCGTTCAACCGAGTACTCATACGAGCTTTTGAAAATATTAGACTTATTGTATGGAACATCCCAAGACATAATGAGAGAGAGCGTACACTTCTTCTATTTTAAAACGAGCTTTCAAAACTGAGAGAATCAAAATGCAGTCCAAGGACGTAAAGCTGTGCTCTGATGCCAATCTGTCACGCCCCGCTCCTGTAGGAGCGATCGTCCTCGCTAAGGCATGATGTCGTACGGGCCTAGGTTGCGCCCGTGTAAGGCTAAGTCAAGAAACGGCCGATTTGAGCTAGGCCACAGAGTCGCACAGAGTGTCCCCATTTGCAGCGGAAAGTAAATGAACACAAGTTGAAGCGAATTCAAACTCTTTATTGATTTTTAAGAAGTTTATAAGCGGCACTGTTTGCCATGAAATATAAAAGAACAAAACAATTATCGGAGGACCGGACTTTTACTTCACGTTACAAACTCGCTTGTACAAAGAGAGTCTAGGGACGAAAACCTAGGTACAACAATCTAAGTACAATTGTTTATTTTAGATTCTGGAGGGTGACGATAGATGCTCGGGAAAGCGACGGCAGCTCTGCCTTACTCCATGGACGATCGGTATGCAGCCTTGGCTCCAAAAGATTGTTTAGCGTTGGAAGAAATGCTCTTCTTGCTCTCCTCGTATTGCTCTTCTGGCTTCTCTCTCTCTGGATTGATCTCTGTGGATTTCCCCTCTGATTATTAGGGAGAAGTGTCTCTCTGTATATGCGTATCTCTCTCTATTAGTCTATCTCCCTTTTTTGCAAGGCAATGGCACCCTGTTATTTATAATAGTGGGGGGCATCATTAGGGATTGCAATGATTGCCCACTCTCAAAGTGGCGGCGGCCTGATAAGTAATCAATCGGGGCCATTAATCTTGAGCGTGAAGGATCTGGGCCATTAATGAGGATTATGCCAAATTATGTCAGTCATTAATGTTGATTGCAATAAATCCCTATCATGATGATTTGCTGATATCTGTAAATCTGAATGAATCCATTTAATTCATTCTCTTGCCATGTGTCCCAAATCATTGAGATCTGACCCAAGATTTGATTACCTTTAGGACACGTGTTCTGTCATCGTTGTTGAGCCGCATGAGGAGGGTTCATATTTGGGCCGCATGAAGGTCGTCATGACTGAGCCGCATGAAAGGTTTCATGACCGAGCCGCATGAATAGTCTCTATACTCGAACCACATGAAGGTTGTCATGACCGAGATGCATGAATATTTTCATGACCGAGCCGCATGGGAGTCTTCATGGTTGAGCCGCGTGAGAGACTTCATAGCTGAGCCGCATGGGTTCCTTCATGGCCGAGCCGCATGGGGGACCTTTATGGTTGAACCGCATAGGTTTTTCTGTACTGGCCGCATGAACTCATCTTATTCTGGCCGCATAAGCTTGCTTCGAAACTTGGTAGACAGCGCCATTTTGAAGATTTTCCTTATTCCCGAAACTTGGCAGGCAGTGCCACTCATTATGACAACTTTATGTCAGGTCTGTCATCTGTCAGCTGTCAGTCGTTAGAGCATTAAATGTGTCGTTGGGTACACCTGTTTTGAATGCCACGTTGTCCTTTCTCTCTGAGCCGCATGAGTTTACTCGAACTGCCTATGTGCTTGAGCCGTATGGGACTCATGGGCCCTCCGAGCCGCATGAGACTTTTTGGCCGCATAGACCATTTTCCTCCTCATTTTTCATGCTTCTACAAGACCCCCTTCAAAGTTTTTAATTTGCAAAATTGAAATACTTTGAATAAGAAGCATGATTATGCGAGAGCCGCAGGGATATATTCTGTCCTAGCCGCATAGAACTTTCCAGCCGCATGCTTATCTCGGCCGTATAACTCCTTGAACCGCATAGGCTATTTTAGCCGCATGAGCTCCTTGCCACGTCTTTATGTCATGCATGCAAACCTTTTTGGGGCAGGATCCCAAGAGTTTCTGATCTTTAATTAGCTGGTCTGTATCGATAGCCGAAGAGTCGACTACTTTGTACGAGGCGTCGGTCTTGGTCCTCTATAAATGGAAGGGTATTTGGAGGGATTTCTCTCTTGGACTCTTCTTGATTTAAGATTTCTGTCTTGCTTTCTTCTTCTGACCGACAGACAACGATGGCACCTATGGCTTCCAAGGCAGTGAAGAAGGCTGTGGCGAAGAGTAGGAAGTCAGCTTCGTCTTCAACTGCCGTACCCCCCGTTCGTCTTGACGTTCATGTTGTCGTCGAAGGTAAGGACTGTGTGGAAGGTTGGGTGCTTTGAAACCCTAACAGATGCTGCTCTGCTGCATTATTTCGTGCATAATTATTTGATGCGAGCTTTTCAAATTACGTGGTCCGCACACACGTCCCATGAGCCGCATGGAATATATTCCATGTCCGAGTCGCGTAAAAGTTGTCTTTCAACGGGCCGCATGAACCCTTCTGAATATCTTCTGACTGTTTTTATCATTCATCATCACTTCTTTTTCGTCTTTTGGTTCTTGTAGTATCTCCACCGAATGCTGAGATGGCAGTGGTAGAGGAGCCACCGCTCCCTGGCAACAATCAGGGGCCTCCCTCTGTTAAGGAGGAGGTGATGAAAGAAGAATCAGCGCCTGAGAGGGACGACATCATCCCCACTATAGAGACTGCTGAGGGTGGCAGAGCTGGGAATTCTGATTCCCCTATTCTGGACGAGGATCTTCCTCAATTGCATCCTTCATATGTAAGGTAGTTGAAGGAGTTGTATACGCACTTCTGCGACTAGGGTTTTAAGGTTTCTCGTAAATGTCTATCTGTAGTCTTTGCTTCGTTTTGCCTTTCTTCTTGTCTACATGAAGAACTTTCTTGTAACCACATAGATGTAACCGATTTCTGAATGAATGGAATATATTTGCTTCACTCTTTTGTTGTGTAATAATTATTTTATTGGGATATTTTGCATGGACCCATTGCCCCTAACGTACCCTGGTTTTGGATACGGGCAACAAGTTGAAGGAAACGAACATACTTACTCAGAGGTACTAAGGACATGGTGAGTATGAGGGTTTCTTCTACGGAGCCTTCCCACTCAGAGGTAATGAGGACATGGCAGGAGTGGGCTCAATGAAGAGGGGGTACATAAAACGACTCAGAGGTAATGAGGACGTGGAAGTTCTATGTAGGGGGTGATTTGTTTTTGGCGGAAGTGAAACGACTCAGAGATAATGAGGACATGGCTGTCTTGGGAATTTGTGGATCGCTTACCCTTTTTTGTGTACTGGAAGTACGGGTATTGGATCATGGGGGAGGATCTCCTCCAGGAAGAAAGTTCAGAGGTATGATCATACATAACTTTCTATCTGAAAGAGTGATCGGGATGTGAGTTCAGAGGCACCAGTAGGTACATGACTCGATATTGTGAAAGTGTGAGTTCAGTGGCACCAACGGACGCATGACTTGATAATCTAGAATGTTTGTGGACATGAGTTCAGCGGCACGAGAGGGTACATGACTCGAGAATCTAGGGAATGGTGAGTGTGAGTTCAGCGGCGCGGGTACGTGACTCGTATGATTGGAAAATATGGGGAATGAGTTCGGAGGTACCAGCGGGTACGTAACTCGAGTGATTGAAAAATGTGAGAATGAGTTCAGAGGTACCAGCGGGTACATGACTCTATGCATGGAACCAGAATGTGAGTTCAGTGGTACAGGGAGGCACATGACTCGACACTCTGAGATGTCTTGAGGATTTTGTTTTAGACATAATACTTCTTCAGAAACTTGCCGTTGACGGGCAACATGAGCAAGTCTCCGTTTTGCTTAGCGATGCGGTAAGCACCGTTGGAGAACACGGCCTCGATGACGAATGGACCTTCCCATTTTGGCTGGAACTTGCCGGCGGTCTTGTGAGTCATGACCATTGGCCTCCAGACTGCCAGAACAAGATCACCTACTTGGAATGTTCTGATTTTGACCTTCTTGTTGAAGGCTCCTGAGATGCGTACTTGGTATAGCTCGATCCTTTGCTGAGCTAGGAGGCGCTTTTCATCTAAGGCCTCCAACTCTTGTAGTCGACGTCGGCAGTTGTCATCCGTCGTCAATTGATAAGTGAGGGCGACGCGGAGTGGGGTATTTGAGTCTCTAATGGGAGAACTGCCTCACTCCCGTATACCAGAAAGAATGGTGTGTTTCCGGTAGCTGTTCGGACTGTAATACGGTACGCCCATAAACACTCGTCGAGCTTCTCGTTCCAGTCGTGTTTGATGGAGGAGACAAACTTCTTGAGGAGTTTGATGATTGTTTTGTTGAATACCTCTGCCAACCCATTCGCCGCCGGGTTGTACAGTGTCGAAGCGACATTCTGAATACGGTGCTTATCGCAAAACCGATAGAATGCGTGGCTTGCAAACTGCGGACCATTATCATGGATGATCCTTCGGGGCAGTCCAAAGCGGTAGATGACGTGATGCTTAAGGAAGCTGATCACGTTTGCAGTCTTGACTTCTGCGAGTGGGATAGCTTTCGCCCATTTGGAGAAGTAATCAGTGATCGCAAGTATGAAGCGATGTCCTCGGGAGGAAGGTGGGGTGATTGGACCAATGATATCCATTCCCCATGCTTCGAATGGCCAGGACACCACTGTCGGATGTAGAAATTCGGATGGTTGGTGAATGAAGTCCGCGTGGACTTGGCAGGCTTTGTATTTTCTAGCATAATCTATCGCATTTGCCACCATCGTGGACCAATAGTAGCCCATTCATCGAAGACGGTCTTGCAATTTAGGACCGGGCTGGTGGGCCCCGCAGACTCCATCATGAGCTTCTCGTACGGCTTCTTTGTATTCTGTATTTGATAGACACCGAAGCAGTAATCCGTCGTAGGAGCAGTGATACAGCATTTTCGTCTCTGTATCGTAGAAGAATCTGAGAGAACGCCGTCTGATGGAAGTGGCTCCTTTGGGTTCTCGGGCAGGATGTCGTAGACGACGAAGTCGATGAATGGTTGTCTCCAATCTGGGGCATCATCGATCGTCTAGGCAGAATAACTCGCCATGAATTGCACATTATTCTTGGGACAGACCAGTTCGTGGCCTATCATATCCACTGATTGGCGATCATAATTCGAAACTGCTAGGGAAGCGGCAAGACCAGCTAGGGCATCAGCTTCGATATTTCGGAGTCTAGGGACATGTTCGATGAAGAACCCCTCGAACGACGAGATGATGTCAATCGCTATTTGGTGATAAGGGATCATGTCTTCGTGGCGGACCTCGTATGAGCCACGGATTTGATTGACGATTAGTTGGGAATCGCCGTATGCTTCAAGTTATTCTATCCCCAGCTCTCTTGCAAGTTGGAGGCCAATGACCAGAGCGTTGTACTCGGCCACATTGTTAGAGCAGGGCTCTGTGAGGGAATAAGCGCGGTTAATCACCATTCCGGAAGGGGAGACCAGTACTACCCGACTCCGACGACTATATTGCCTTTAGGTCCGGTCCTCGAAGCACCGTCGAAGAACATTCGCCATATATTATCGTGAGAGGTTGCATGCGAGTCGGCGACCTCATCTGGGATCTTTTCATATATTCTGGAGGACTCCGAGCCTGGGTGGGCTGCTAAAAAGTCTGCCAGGGCTTGACCTTTGATTGCTTTTGTGGGACGAAGATCATATGATAAGGGGACCGTAATATTGCCCATGTAGCGAGGCGAGAGCTGAGTGCCCCTGGTTTAGTCATGAGGACCCTGAGAGGGTTGACTCGTGAGATCACATGTATCATTTGTCCGGTGACATAGTGCCGCATTTTCTGAATGGCGAACACCAGGGCAAGGCATTCCTTCTCCACAGCGGTGTATCGGTGCTCTGGCCCAATCATCATTCGGCTGAGGTAATATATGGCTTGCTCATGGCCTGCGTCATTGTTTTGTGCGAGCAGAGCCCCGAGGGAATGTTCTATTGCTCGTACATAGAGCAGGAATGGTTTTCCAGAAACTGGGGCCACCAGGACTGGAGGGTTCGACAAATATTCTTTGATGCTGTCGAAGGCGCGCTGGCATTCCTCATCCCATACGAATGAGACGCCTTTCTTCATGAGATGGGTGAATGGTCGACATCGCCCGGAGAGGTTGGAAATGAACCTCCTGATGTAAGCTAGCCTCCCTTGAAGGCCTCTGAGTTCGCAGAGATTTTTCGGGGGACCCATCTCCATGATTACTTTCGTCTTCTCAGGGTCTACATGGATACCCTGTGCAGTGATGATGAAGCCCAAGAACTTCCCGCTGGATACGTCCAGAAAGGACTTCGTAGGATTCATTTTCAAATTGAGCGCTCGTATTAGGTCGAATACCGTCCTTAGATCCTGCAGATGGTCTGCCTTGTAGCGACTCTTAATGGCTATATCATCAACATAGCACTCCACTGTCTTGCATAAGTGGTCTCTGAAGATGATGCTCATGGCTCTTTGATAGGTGGCGCCGGCATTCTTCAAACCGAAAGGCATGACTGTGTAGCAGTACGTGCCAATTGGTGTTCGAAATGATGTACGCTTTTCGTCATCAGGAGATATTTTGATTTGGTTGTACCCCGAGAAGCCATCCATGAACGACATACGTTCGAAGCCGCAAGTATTGTCGATCATGATGTCTGTGATAGGAAGGGGGAATTCATCTTTGGGGCACGCCTCGTTCAGATTGCGAAAGTCGATACAGATTCGAATCTTTCCATTCGTCTTGAGGACGGGCACTATATTGGCGACCCAATCGGGATGTTGCTCCTCACGAATGAAGTCGCTGGCTATCAGTTTGTTGACTTCGACTTCGATCGCGTCCATGATGCCTGGACGGAAGCGTCGCTGTTGTTGCTTGACTGGCTTCGCATCCGGCCGAATATTGAGTTTGTGAAGAGCAATGTCGAGATTTAACCCTGGCATGTCTTCGTAGCTCCAGGCGAACACATCAATGTATTCTTTGACAAGTTCTAGCAGCGACTCTCGCTCTTCGTCTGCTAGGCTTTTACTGACGAAAATTAGTTTTGGAGAAGATTCGCTGCCGAGGTCAACCTGTATGACTTCATCTTCAGTAGGAGGTTCTTTCAGTTCGAATCGTTTTTCCCATTGTGCATCCCACTGTTGGGCCCACGGTTCTAGCTCGAGGATTTCAAGGATATCTTCATCTTCTTCATAAGCGTCGGCGAATGCCATATTAACTGACAAGACTTGTCTGAACACGTCTCCGATACTAGTATCCGAGTTAGAAGTTGGTGACCTGGTTGAATGTGACTGCCAATCGCATTCTTCATCTGAACTCTCAGGGGTCGTAGTAGGCGTTACATACCCTAACCCGCATCGAGTTTTGCTATAGTAGTCCCATGGTTTGCCTGCCGGGACCAGTGGCTTCAAAGGTAATCGTCGTCCGGTGCCGTAGTTCAAGCTTGGCGTCGTCTCCAGATTATACCCCTGTTTTTGTATGAGATATTTGGATTGGGGGCTATAAAGATACAGAGACAGTCTTCCGGCATCTGACCCGAGGTCGGCTTCCTCCATGGTGAAGGAATATGGATCGTCCTTCCGGCCGAAGATGATTGGATGGTCCCCTCCCTCGATTATTCGGTAAGCGTCTTCTACTAGAGTAAGCTGGATTACGGTGTACACATTTGTCACCTTTGTGTGTAGGTGAGTGCCTATACCGTGTTCCATAGCATACATTGTACAAAGCTTATTAAGCTCAGTGTAGTTCAAAGATAACCCTTTATTGATGAAGTAAGGTATCTTTTCTAGGGGGGTTACATCATCAGCGGAGGGAACCTCAGTGTGGGCAGCCATATACTTGGCTAACTCTGGTTCCTCTTCGGCTACCCCCTGTGTGAATGAAGACTGAGAGGACGTCCTAGGAAGCTTGATTGTCAGTGGTTCAGTTGATGGAGCAGAGCGTGGAGTTGTTGGCAGACTAGCGACCCCCAGTTTGGCATTTGATGTAGAGCGAGGAGTGGCTGGTTCGCTAGAAGTGTCAGACCTTGCATCGGGGTGACGACCCTTCTTGGGAAGGTGTATCGTCAGTGGCCTATCGGAGGGATTGAGCTTCTCCATTTGGGGTTGACCGACTCTCGGCAGTCTGATTGTCAGTGGCCCCGTTGTGGGTCTCGGCACTTGGCTGGACCTTGGCAGCCGGATTATCATCTGCTCCTCCTGCGTCGAGAGGCTGATCGTGTCCTTCCGCAGAGTGGCAGTAAGGGGTGCGGACCTGCCCGATTTGCGAGCTTGGAGGTGGATCGTCAGAGGTTCTTCTGATCCTGTGGCTGTCTCGGTACTAGCTTGTACATCTCCTTCACCAAGGTGCTTCTTCGACTTTTCATACAGGCAGGAGTCTGAGTAGTAAGATTCGACCCCTTTGAAGGGATCGATATCCGCAAATTCCGTCCTCACGAAACGATATTTATCGACATATTTGAAGCACTGGTGCAGTGTGGAAGGCACGATCATATAATCGTGTATCCATGGGCGCTCCAGGATGATGTAGTAGGAAGTGTCTGCATCTATGACGTAGCAGGTGACTTCGGATTGGAGGTCGCCAATTTGACACTTCAGACGAATCTTTCCAATAGGGCAGCTCATGTCCGAATTGAAACCGCTGATGGCGGTGCTTGTAGGTGTCAGGAGATGCACTAGGATGCGGAGTTGATGTAGCAGACCCTTCGGGATGATGCTTATGGAAGAGCCAGGATCAATGTGCATTCGATCCACCTTTACGTCGCCAATGTATCCCATGTAGTATAGCGGGCGATCGTGTAGGTTTGTTTTGATGAGTATGTCCTGCGGAGTGAAGACGATGTTGGGCATTGCTCCCGTGCAGGCACTGTCTTGGAGATCCATGGGTGAGTCCTCCCCGGTGAGGTTGGATTGAGCCAGATAGACATCGGCATTTTGGAGTGCTTCGCTCAATGCAATACGAACGTCCTTGGAGAGCCATAGGAGTTCGTACAGTGACAACTTGGCCGGTGTATTAGCCAATTGTGCTACGATATCAAAGTTGTAGGGCCTCTCTAGCCCTTGGGCTGCCTCTTTTCGGAGGGACTTGTCGAAGCGAGTCTCCCTCGGCCTAGGCTTGTCGGTCGTCGAAGGCTGAGCCGGTTCCGGAGCATCAGTTGTAGTGGGTTGCTGATTCTCAGCTGGATTGTCAACTACAGGTTGGGATTGCGCTCCATATCGCATGACGATGGCTGTACCTTCCTCGATGTCTGCCGAGATTGTGTGGCAGGTCCTGACTTTTCCACTTTTCTTCTTGTCGGTGGAAGATGGTGTGGGCCGAGTCACTTCTGACACCAAGTCTGGGTGGATCCACATGACCTCCCCTCGTGATGTGGTAAGGGGTACTAGACCGGCAGCCTGATCTCGGGGAGGTGGAAGATTGGTAATCTCTATTGTCGCCAGAGGGATGGGGACCACCCCGTCTTGAGTTTCCGTCGTAGGGAAGCTGCCGAATTGTACGAACACCATATTGGCTGCCACGGTTACCTCTTCGAAATTGATGGCCAGAGCGTTCGAATCGATGAGGTTTTGGATGTTCTGTTTCAGCTGGTAGCAATCATGTGTAGCATGGTGGACATAGCGATGATAATGGCAGTACTTTGGATTCTCCATCTCTACCGGCCGCGGTTCCCGTCTTGGTAGAGGAAGCTGAATTCTATCCTCTTGTATGAGCATGTCCAAGATGGGCTTGACGTGACCGTCTTCGAAGGAGTAAGTGATTTGCGGCCATTGTTTGTCTGCTGGCTTTAGCTCAGGTTTTTGTGCTATATCGGTCACTATAGCCTGCTTTCCCCTACTGTCTCGATTGTTGGAGGAATTACCCCCATTGTCGTTGTTGGGACGCTTGTCCTTGTTTTCTCCTTCCGAGATGTGCAATCCCAGTTGGCGAGCCTTCTTCAGCCGTTCTTTGGCGCTTGTGGCGCTGATGATGAACGTCTTCTAATCCTTGAATTGACTTTCGCCCATCCAGAGACTGATCGTTGGAAGCAGTCGCTTTTGGCAAATTTCAATTAAGGAGGAATCCGGATTTCCGGAGGGCAGCTTCATGGCGGTTTGGCGGAACCGCTCAATGTAGTTCCTTGTCAGCTCCTTCTCCCCTTGGACGACGTCCATGAGGGTGGACATGGTGACGTCCTGCCCTACTTCGTAGAATCTCTCCAAGAACAGGTGCTTGAAGCCGACGAAGGAGTGGATGCAGTTGTCCGGCAGATTACGATACCAGTCGAAAGTGACTCCTTCCAATGCCCCGACGAATAATCGGGTGAGAATAGCATCGTCATGGGGCAGATGGTCCGTGGTGACCTCGAAGTAAGTAATGTACCGAGGTCTTGCCATCATAGGAATTGATGTTGAACGGTTTATATCTTGGTGGGAAGGGAACATCCCTCCATGCAGCCGGGTATGGTTATCGTATTCTGAGGTCTTGAGAGTTTTTTCGGGCTTGAAACAGGGCTCGAAGCTCCTGGACCTCTCTTCTTGCTTCCCTGGCATCATCTGCAGCGGTGGAAGCCATTATTTCGGGAGGATTGTTGCACGGGTTTGGTGCCGCTGAGTTCGAGTCCGCATTGACCGCGGGACCCGTACTTGTTTGGCCAGGTGTTCCTCCTTGCGGAGTTGGAAGAGCCGCCTTGATTTCATCTACAGACTTGACCAAGGCCTGTAGTATGGCCTCCAGAGTGTCGATGCGCTGGCGATCACTGGAACCACTTTGATTGCTGTCCGTCATGAACACCGTCCTTATATGATAAGAAATGGAAGGGACGGTGGAGGACGTATCCTCTGAGTCATACCCATGTACCGAGAAGTCATCGGGATATATAGGAATATTCTCTTCTGGTTCGGACTCGAAAGGAATAGTACCCCCGGCTTCAGAGCTTGGTTCATCTTGAGAGTCGTGGACGTCCTCGGGGATGCCAGGCTCGACTGTATCTGATGGGAGAGTTGTCTCCCCTGGCTCGTCTTCTTGGAATATCGGATGGTTGTGGAAGCTCGGAGGGGTGCTACCCCCAGCCCCAGCAACCCCCTACGTTATGGACGATGAGCCTCCTACTGTAGCAGATTTCGTCTTAGAGCGAGTACCTTAGAAAACTCCTGTGGTGGGCACCCGCTTAGACGACAATTTTTTAGTCGCAGTAGTTGAGGTCTTCGGGCTGGAAACATTCGTCTTCTTCCCCATTCCATCAGCGGGGACTTTCTGAGCAGAGTTGCAGGAGACGACGGGTAGTGCCTCGTCTTCTGAAGATGGCTGTTGCAGTCTTTGAAAGACAGACTGCCGATCTTCTTGCATCGTCGTGCCATTGCAGCAGCAGTTGACGATAATTTGGGTGCAGTGACGTTCGTGGGAGGACTCTTTGTACCCCGATGCATCTTTTCTTTCCTTACGTTTGTGGAGGATGGCCTCATGCAAGTCAGATGGGTCTGGATCGACCATGTTTGCTTCCGGGATTTTGGAAGACTTTTGTGAACCTCTCTGTCCGTCTGCCGTCGGGGGCTGGACTCGAGTGGTTCTGTACAACTTTCCATCCGAGGCCCGCGTAATAATTAGCGGGACGGCCCTGATAGTCAGAGGTTGGAGCAGCTGACTGGGCTTGGTGGGCCCGTGCTGCCCTAGACTTCTTCCTTTTAGCACTAGCGGGTGCGTAATAAGAAGAGTCCAAGTTGAATATCACAGAGTCTGGATTATCATCCAGAGAGTCATCAGGGTCAGGACCGCATGAGAGACGATCGAAGACTGATTGAGAGAAGCGTGGAACAGCCGCTATATGGCTAGGATTGGGAACCGTGCATACTGTCTGCATGCGGTTGTCTTTAGCTGTCGGATGGGTTATCCTTGTACGACTAGGAGTCACGACCGTGCAGGCTGGCCGCATGCGGTTGGCAATTGTGGCCGCATGGGTTTTCTGCAAGCGATTGACTTCAGTAGCCGCATAAGCTTCGTCCATGCTGTTGGCAACTGTAGTCGCATAAGCTATGCGGCTGACAGATGTGGCCGCGTGCATTTTCTTCTTGCGGTTTGCGGATGTAACCGCATAGGCTTTCTCCATGCGGCTAGAACCTTTATGCGGCTCGGATCGAATAGAGGTCCTCTTTGCCCCTGCAAGTCCAGTATCATAATGTTTTCTTCTGCCGGACTTGGGGACAACAGAGTCATCTATGATCTGAGGTGGGGCCGCGGGAGAGTCTTCTCCACCGTCTTGAGCAACAGAGGGTATCTCTGCAAGAGCTTCAGTAGGAACGAAGGATCGGGGTCTCCACTCCTTGCGGGCCTTCTTTGTGTGGGCTCGCTTCTGGACCGGGCCAGCGCTCTTGTCGAAGAGCATTTCTTCGAACGCCTGTTGGTCGAACCGGGCGACCATCTTCTGTTGCGTGGAGCCAAGCTTGGCTGCATCCGATTACGTCACCAACTCCTCAGCCGTGGAGAAGTTTGTCTCCAGCAGAGTCGCCATCGTGTTTGCCATGAAATATAAAAGAACAGAACAATTATCGGAGGACCGGACTTTTACTTCACGTTACAAACTCGCTTGTACAAAGAAAGCCTAGGGACGAAAACCTAGGTACAACAATCTAAGTACAATTATTTATTTTAGATTCTGGGAGGTGACGATAGAGGCTCAGAAAAGCGACGGCAGCTCTGCCTTACTCCTTGGACGATCGGTATGCAGCCTTGGCTCCAAAAGATTGCTTGGCGTTGGAAGAAATGCTCTTCTTGCTCTCCTCGTATTGCTCTTCTGGCTTCTCTCTCACTGGATTGATCTTTGTGGATTTTCCCTCTGATTATTGGGGGGAAGTGTCTCTCTGTATATGCGTATCTCTCTCTGTTAGTCTATCTCCCTTTTTTGCAAGGGAATGACACCCTGCTATTTATAATAGTGGGGGGCATCATTAGGGTTTGCAATGATTGCCCACTCTCAAAGTGGCGGCGGCCTGATAAGTAATCAATCGGGGCCATTAATCTTGAGCGTGAAGGATCTGGGCCATTAATGAGGATTATGCCAAATCATGTCAGTCATTAATGTTGATTGCAATAAATCTCCATCATGATGATTTGCTGATATCTGCAAATCTGAATGAATCCATTTAATTCATTCTCTTGCCACGTGTCCCAAATCATTGAGATCTAACCCAAGATTTTATTACCTTTAGGACACGTATTCTGTCATCGTTGTTGAGCCGCATGAGGAGAGTTCATATTTGGGCCACATGAAGGTCGTCATGACTGAGCCGCATGAAAGGTTTCATGACCGAGCCGCATGAATAGTCTCTATACTCGAACCGCATGAAGGTTGTCATGACCGAGCCGCATGAATATGTTCATGACCGAGCTGTATGGGAGTCTTCATGGTTGAGCCGCGTGAGAGTCTTCATAGCCGAGCCGCATGGGTTCCTTCATGGCCGAGCCGCATGGGGGACCTTTATGGTTGAACCGCATAGGTTTTTCTGTACTGGCCGCATGAACTCATCTTATTCTGGCCGCATAAGCTTGCCTCGAAACTTGGTAGACAGCGCCATTTTGAAGATTTTCCTTATTCCTGAAACTTGGCAGGCAGCGCCACTCATTATGACAACTTTATGTCAGGTCTATCATCTGTCAGCTGTCAGTCGTCAGAGCATTAAATGCGTCGTTGGATAAATCTGTTTTGAATCCCACGTTGGCCTTTCTCTCTGAGCCGCATGAGTTTACTCGAACTGCCTATTGCTTGAGCCGTATGGGACTCATGGGCCCTCCGAGCCGCATGAGGCTTTTTGGCCGCATAGACCATTTTCCTCCTCATTTTTCATGCTTCTACAGGTGCTAGGCCGAGTTTACAAATCGCTCAAGCTCTCTCTCTCTCTGAAATATAAAAGGCGTGCCAAGTGGCTTACAAGATGGAATAATTCATGGCGATGTTCCGATACATTATGTCCTGTATATGGTGCTTCAGCTCCTTGCAACGCTCCAAGGCTCCAGAGTTAGCTCCGTGCCTTAGCATGTTTAAGGAAGGCTCCGTACCCGACGACGTTTCCTGCGTCCTGCAAGCAAAGTGTGGGATTTTTAGTACATTGTTATGCACTGGTGGGGAGACTAGCTCGTCCATAATGCTATCATTACCAAACACGTTCTATTTACTTTTGTGTGCCGTCTATCATTCATTGTCTTACTAATCTTGCCTTAGGGTCAATTTCATGGCACATATCATAACCTATCTCGTGTTGCCGAATTCAAGTATCGCATGGAAATACATGTACGACTTACCAATACTTACCATCCGGCCTTCCATGTCCAAAGTAAACCAAGTTAGTCAACAATTCATATAAACTTTCAATGTCAAGTGCGTGTTCCTGCCTCAGGTTCTAGCGCGACGTAGGCGTGTTTTCTAACTCAATTTCACAAAGTACTCTCAATCATTTGGTGTTTTTTTTTCAAGCCTGTCCAGAAGGCGCTTCATTCAGTTTTCTTAGACTACTTTGTTTCAATGTAAGGACTTGCACGTAGATTGCCACCAGCAAAGCGCACTTAATCTATATGCACCGGTCGCTGGCATGTCAGCTATCTGGGCATTTCCTTTTGGTATTCTCATCTATCAAGCGTGATGGCTGGTACACCATGATAGACTATTGAAGTACCGGTCCTACGTTTGGTTATGTGCCTAAGCCCGCACACCTGTCCGCCCGTAGGCCATGATTCTGCCTAGGCCAGCCACGAAATCGTCGTTCGTTGCCTTGGAATCCTTTCACTCGTGCACGAGTCCGTCCACGACCATTTTGTATTGTCTTATCATTTTAAATTAACGGCTGTCTTTGAGCCATAGGCTGTCTCCGAGCCATAATACGTTATCGACCAGGTTGGCGTCCGTACAGCACGGGTAGCGAGCCCCGTTGCACGTGACCGTCATACCCGTCGCTAACCATTCTTTTCTTTCTTATCTTTTATTCATTCTTTCTTTTCTTTCTTTCACTTGTCTGTTTGTTCATTGATTCATTTCATTCACATATTCATTCATTCATTCGTCGATTCATTCATTCACTTATTTATTCACTCATTCATTTATATATTTTGTAACTCCCTGTGCGAGAGTCGCCTTGGCGAACCATCGGTCCCGTAGCCTTTCAATGTTGCTATACTTTACTCGAAACGACTATGTCGATAGTCTTTCTGTTTCATTATTGTAAATCATTCATTGTTTTATTGTTGAACGCATAGGTAACTCAAAATGTAAGCTCGTGCCTTAGCACGAGCACGGAGTGTGGTGCGAGAGTTCTCATATTTTTTATGTTCTTTTCCATATTCTATACAAGCATACAAGATGGGATTATTCCCTTAGCTAGGTGCATTGAGTCATTTATTAGCATGTACGGTGTTATCACCTAGCGATTCTAGCAAAAGTGTCGGTATTGTTATGTTTCTAGGATAAGCAAAGACGGGTTCATCGGAGCCACCCACCATAGCGATGTTCGCATCGGCCGAGCGATACTCCGAGCGCGCCTTTGAAAGTCTAAGTCTGGATTCATCTTGACGGGCCAATATAAGCCTTGCATCGATTCTTCATTTGGTCGATGCCAACTCTTCGGGTCGACGGCTCGTTTGAGTCGTTGCACTTGCCGTTTGAATCGGCGTTCCGCTAGGGCGGAGCTGTCATGACCCGCACCCTAGAGTAAGGGCACGAGACGTGGGTACGTCCAGCCTACGCCGCAGTATCAGCGGTAGAATGCTGTCCTAGGTCAAACATCTAACAATATAAAGGTACCTGTACAGTATATACTCTTCGAATGGAGGTGACATAGCAGATACAATCTCAATCACATCTAAGGTAGAGCATGATAAAAGATAGATAAAACATGAAATCCACAAAGAGATACAGCAGATAGAAGTCTAAGTGTCTAAGATACACAAACCCATAAAACATCTCAAAGCACAATACAGTAGTCCATAAAATAAATACAACTCAAGACAACTGAATAACTATCTATACAACCTCTACTGTGTCTCCTCTAGGCTATCAGGCAACCTCCAGGCTATCTGTAAAATATATCAACAGGTCCAGTCAGGACAGGAGCGAGCACAGTACATCTCAACAAATCATAGCAAATTAGAAAATATAATCATGCAGTAAAGTAAGATACAGGATCTGAAAGAAATACTGTATGTAAACAGAGAGAACTGTAATAGAAATATCTACTATAAATAGAGAACTAACGGTGGCTAGTGAGTCAGAGGACAATATAGACATGTAAATGGCATAGGATGATTCTGATGCTACACTATGGAATGATTCTGATGCTACACTACTTGGACATTATTCACATGTCCACTTCTACTCTCCCGTACCCCCAATCAATACACAAGGATCCAGCAGGTTATGTTATGATTCATGTAACGGCCCCCGAAGGGTGGTACATGATAGTCCCATAAATAGGGATTCTAGGAAAGCCCATAAATAGGGGATTCAAGGAAGACTCTGTGATCATGAGAGTACATGTCACAAGTGATTCAATGAACCATGAAGCATAGTGATACACAATGTAAGTGAAATGCACAGAACATGTAGTATCCGATGCTCCTTGAGGGGATAACATCTCAAGAAAGGATCCATATAGTACTAATTCGTGTGACCAACGTGACAGCATCAAGTAAAGTAATCTAAAGCAGGAGAATAATTCTAATAGGATATGAAATGATCAAAGAATGTACTCGTCTCGATTTGATTGGAGTCGACGTGCGCGACACGAACGTGTCGACACGAGGTAGGTACAATGCTATGCTCCATAGAGGGTCCTAGACGATGACACGAGCAGTCCCAATGAGTCCAGAATATTCCAATAGCCTAGTTTGGAATGTAAAAGTCTAAAATCAGGGTTTGGTACGATAATCAATCAAGAAATAGAAAATGACTATCATAGTCACGATTTATGATTTTAGAAAAAGTATAACTAATTACAGATATTCTATTTAGAAAATTATTATATAATATTAAACTATTATTATTGTTATATATTTATAAATCATAATATAGTTAGTTATTAGTTTTGAATATATATAGGAAAACCTTTGTACAAAACTCTAATTTATCAAATATAAATATTTAGGTCAAACTGGATACTAATAACTATAATTATTTAACTAAAAATTTCCTAACTATAAATTAATAAATTAATTAATAATATTAATAATTCTAGTAACAATATTACAATTAATACCTTTAATAATAATAAAAAAAATAACTATAAATACCAAATTATTTCCACTATTATATAATATATATAAACTAATAATTTATACTATTATATATTAATCCATAAACTAATATATACACAAATATATATTAATACATAACTAATATATATACAAATATACATTAATACATAAACTAATATATATACAAATATACATTAATACATAAACTAATATATATACAAATATACATTAATACATAAACATATATATATACAAATATATATTAACTCATAAATTATTAACTATTACATAAATTATTATATTAAAAACTTAATATTACATATAATATAAAGGGGGAAAGGGGCTGATCCCCAATCTAACACAGAAGAAAAGAGGGCGGATTTCGAAACGAGGGGAGAAGGCACACATGGGGGTTCGCCGGCGGAGGGGTTCCGGCGCGGAGCAGTGCCGACAGGAGGGCGCGCGGCTCCGGCGGGTAGCGGACAACGGCGGCGCGACGGCGCTGTCCACCGGATCAATGGGCTCGACGACCAGAGACATACGGCGGCGGACGAAGCTAGGTCACGGTGTCGGAGTCGGGTCTCGCCGGCGGAAGCGGCGCAGGGAGGACGCGGCACCGGAGCTCGAGTCCTGGCGGTGGTCGACGAGCTCAGATGGCACTGGATCTGGTGGCTGGCGACGGACGGCTAGCTCTAAGTCGGGGTTTGCATCTCGCCGAGGCGCCGGAGGGAAACGGTCATTGGCCGAGCTCGCCACGGCAGAACAGGTCTGACGCGGGAGTCAACTCCGGGACGAAGGTTCAATCTCTCTCTCTCTCCTCTGCGATGTTTGATCGAATTTTTGGGTATTTGGGGAGTGATGGCGTTGGTGGTTTGTTCTGGTTGTGGTGATGGTGGCGTGTAGGCTATGGCGGTGGCGGAGGCGGTGATCTGGAATGGGCTGGTCGATGTGGTGGTCGAGATCCGGAGGAGGGGAGAATAATGGACAGTGGCTGTAGTGATTTGTGTGGTTCGGGTGGCGGTGTTGGCAGCAATGGTGAGGGTGGTGGTCGGGACAAGATCGAGCACGGTGGTTGGGCAAGGCCGTGGGTGCCGGTGTAGGTCGGCGACCGGTGGCAGAGGTGTACTGCTGGTGGTGGCAACGGAAGTGTGGTCGGGTGTAGGCAGCAAGGGTGGCGGCTGTGATAAATTCTAGGGATGTGTGTAGGAATTCTAGTATTTTGGGAATGTGTGTCTATTTATAGGGGAGTGGGGGAAAAACCCTAAAATGTAAATGTTATAAGAAAAATTGGAATATCAGTGGAAAAACTAACACTAACGCTAACTTAGATACTAACTGCTAACATATTGCTAGTTAATAAATTAATTAGTTAATTAGTGCCAGTACATCACTAGCTAATTTAAATTAGAAATTTCAATAGCAAAATTTGTAAATAAATATAAGAAAAAATCAATTTCGAAAATATCGAAAAAATATGAATTTGTTAAATAGATTAATTTTCTTTTAATTGAATTAAAATATTCATAACATATTGATTCAAGGAAAATGGCAGAAAAATTCCAGTAGGATAAATTCGCGTAAATAGTAGACCAAAACCAACAAGGAACGATAGCATTCACGGTCAAAAATTGTTTTCTCAAAAAAATTAGAATTTGCATGTTTTTCGAGATTCAGAAAATTGAGAGTTTTGAAAAATACAAAATTTAAAAATTCAAGAAATTAGTTAACGGAGGTTACAAATCTACCCTCCTGAAGAAATTTCGTCCTCGAAATTTAAAGGTTGACAGGGGATCGAACGATCAAGAGTTTAGTCAGTGCCTTAGGCACGATCAAAGAACGACGGTTTGGAACGATCAAGATAATAAATTCAAAATTACTTAGGCACGGCTAAAGATCTTGACACGTTAGAATGGCACGATAGATTGTAGCACGAACGATATTGTATAGGCATGCTATGGAATAACTCCAGTCATTGAGACACGATTTCAATCACGGTTAGGAGAATCGATGGTGAAATCAAAATTCGAGCATATAATGATCAGTTGTTTAGGCTTGATGAAAATTATACTCAAAGTCACACAGGCACGATTGAAAATATGTTGAGTATAATTGGTAGGTCATGGAATACGATCTGAGTTCGATCGTGATAAAATTTTTGGAAGTAATCTAAGTTTGCTTGGTAAGATTTAGGATAGAGCAACGGAAAAAGTTTAAAACTTAGTCATGATTAGGAATGAAATCTGAGCACGGTAATTAGAGAATCAAAATTTAGGCGCGATAGGAAAATTATCCAGACATAATCAATTCCGACACGACTAAGATGGTAGATAATTGTAAAGGTCAATCGATCCTTGGTCAAAATGATTTAGGCATGATGAAGAACGAAATTAAAGTCTGAACACGAGCAACCAAAATATTGAAATTCAAGTCATGGTCGAATCTTAAATCGTTTGAGTATAGCCTAGAATCAAAGATGTTGGTGTGAATAAGTAGCTGACTAGAATTGATGAGTCATGATCAAGAAGGATAAAAAAAATTTAGCGATGTTTTAATTTAGGGAATAGTTCAAGGATAGAGAAATAGATTTCTTCTACTAGGATAGGAAACCAAAATACATGATTTGTAGAGGAACGTCGAGATAATCATCTCATTCTGTTTCATCCGCCAAAATTATCTGATCATTATTTGCCAATTGTACCTTATCTCACAAGTCCATGCATACCACTACAAATCTTGTTCTTCAATCATAAAAAAAAAAAAATCAAACCCTTATATTACTGCTACCAAAATCATAATCTTCTGTCATCGAGACTAAATTTCCCCATAACTATTATAAGCTAGACCTTTATCCCACTCGTGAGTTTTTCCATAACTCCTCTTTTTTGTTCGCTGTCAACTTAGTCATCTTGAAGTTCAAATTTCTCCACCTTGTCCTAAATTGGATCTGATCGAAATCTCTGAATCACGGTTTCTAATAATTTATCACTGTTCAAAATTATACTCTTGCATTGCCTAAGTCTAGTTCTACCCCTACCATATAAAATTTACTCTCCATTAATCAAATTAACCTTCACTTTTCCTTCAACTTATACCTTTAATATTATTCTTCCTAAATTTTAGAAATCTCACAAATCTCCAGATTTTTTTTCTTTCTATAACTCAAAATTTTGTGTTCTTTCGGTTCCTAGTCCTTCTCTCATCAAGGCTTTGTTCAATTATGTATAATCACTGCATAAAATTGAAATCCCTGTTCCATGTATCCGGATTCCAAAATTTCAATATCCTATCTATAATTCAAATATAAAATATCTCGAGAATCAGTAACAAAAAATATCAAAATTCTCAAACCGAAGCGACCTCGAAGATCCTTATTAATTCAAAAAAATTCAACTGCAATACGGCAGTTCCCACCGATAGTGTATATCCTATAATTTTTCTTACTCGAATTTCTCCCACGCTTCCTCTAAAGTTAATCCATACTCAAATAATTCTCTATGTGTAATTGTTCCCAAATTGGTACTACCGGCTCTTGATTGTTTCCAATCCTTATCATACATTTCTCCTACTAATTTCTTCCTCAATGTTCAACATCTCATATTCCTACCAAGATACCACTTGATAATAATTTTGTCTTTTCTGAGCTAGATGATTACGATACCTTATCTGCCTCTCCCAAGTAGAGAGATACAAGAATTCAAGAGATTTCAAAATGTAGCTAACAGGTTTAGATGAGAGATAGTTTGATGGAAGTTAGTAGGACAGAGTTAACAAAACAAATATAATGATGATATGGATTTGTTCCTGCTTATCTGGTCATAATTTGCCAATCGTATCTTTATCTCACAAGTTATGATATGAAAATTCAACCTTTATATGCCTACCACCAAGATTTTATAACCTTCAGTCATCTAAGCCTTTACCATGATTACCATAGACAAAATTCTAAATTTCTAAATTATTTCCTATGAAGCATACCCCCTTTATTTAGGTATCAACACTTATTCATTTAATCAAATTTCCAAATTCTTTCACCTCGTCCTAATTTAGATCTGAAAGCTCTAAATCCAGTTTATGAAATTCTTAATCTTGTTTAAATCCAGTCTCGTATTTACTCAATTCTAACACCACTATGTCATACAAAATTTATTCTTATTTATAAATCAACCTTCATATTTTTTTTAACGTACACCTTCAAATATTATCCTTTTTGAATTCTACAATTTTCTCCAATCATCTAAAAATAATTCCTATAACTAAAAAAAATTCTTGTGTTCTCTCTGTCTCTAGTCACCCTCTTACAATATTCAGTTTAATTTCGCATAATCATTGAATACAATTAAATTCTCCTTTCCATTTCTAAATTTCTACATAGCCTTAGAGTAAAAGTTCCCAAGAATCAATGACCAAGATTTTCTAAGTTCTCAAAACTAGGTTGACCCTGAATATCCTCATTAATTTTTGAAATACATCTATGAATTATTCATAACCAACTTTCTGTGATTGTTTCTAAATTGATAACATTTATCTCTCGATTCCATTCTAAACCTTTACCACATCTACATCTCAGATTTTTTTTTCATATTTGGCGTCCAATATTTTGATTCTTACAAAATCATCATGTGATAACCAATTACGTTATTTTCGAACTAGATGATTTACATCACTCCCTCAACATTTCTCAGGTAAAATGATATGAAGATTCAAGGGTTTCAAAGTATAGCTGACAGAATTAGATACGAGACAGAGAATTGATGTAATCAGGACCGTTATATAAGACAAAGAATGATGTTAAAATATTGGCAGGAAGAGAATGATAATAGAATTTGTTCTGCTTATCTGTTTAAAAGAAGGAACCATTTTGAAACCAGAACTATAATATCAAATCCAAGATAAGGTCTAGCAAAAATCATTGATTTATTGTATTAAGAAGAAATTCATAGAAAGGAGTTACACAAGGTTTATAATAACAGCTAAAGCTACTCCTAAGTTAAACAATGAGAAGCGAAACAAAACAAAACAACAATAATTCTTTTTTTTTGAATGACTGAAAAAAAGTAGAGAAAACATGTTCAAAAGCATTTAAGGTACAATCTGATAATCATATTCGTCTATCCAAAATCATGGTACTCTAAATCCTCGTCATACTAGTAAGCAAGGCTACGATAATCACAAAGTCCTCGACTAAGGCACATACCTCTAGAATCATGGTATTTAAAATTTTTGCGATGCCGCTAGCTTGGCTGCAAAAATCTTAAATTCCTACACCCGAGAAATATATTCAAAGTCAACTTTATGTCCTCACCATGCTGGCTAATGTGACTGTAGAAGACAGATTCCATAACATAGATGACCTAGCCCATATAATTTCATCTTGACAAAAATTAAATTAATCAACAATGGATACCCAAAAATCAAATTTATCAACGAACATCAAGACTCAAAACTGAACAATAATCCATCAAATCATATAAATACAAACTCGAATGCAACAGCTAACATCAAGATTCAAAACTCAACAATCATCATCAAAATCAATAAATATAACTCCAATTCAACAATAATCCATCAAAATCAAGTTCAACAACAGAAAGTAAAGATAAATCAAATCAACGAAAGAAGAGTTTTCAAATCGAAGTTAAAATAAGATTCTCAAGGGTCGTCCCAGGAATCTCTCAAGGGATCCTAACTGCGATTGAGTACCTTCAAAAATATATCCTAATCCTACTACAGGCTGTAGTGGTACTTTAGTTCGAATACCACTACACAAACTCGACCTGCATAGGCCACCACTAAAAACGTGTCATGACCCGCACCCTAGAGTAAGGGCACGAGACGTGGGTACGTCCAGCCTACACCGCAGTGTCGGCGGTAGAACGTTGTCCTAGGTCAAACATCTAACAATATAAAGATACCTGTACAGTATATACTCTCCGAATGGAGGTGACATAGCAGATACAGTCTCAATCACATCTAAGGTAGAGCATGATAAAAGATAGATAAAACATGAAATCTACAAAGAGATACAACAGATAGAAGTCTAAGTGTCTAAGATACACAAACCCAGAAAATATCTCAAAGCTCAATACAGTAATCCATAAAATAAATACAACTCAAGACAACTGAATAACTATCTATACAACCTCTACTGTGTCTCCTCTAGGCTATCAAGCAACCTCCAGGCTATCTGTAAAATTTATCAACAGGTCCAGTCAGGACAGGAGCGAGCACAGTACATCTCAACAAATCATAGCAGGTTAGAAAATATAATCATGCAGTAAAGTATGATACAGGATCTGAAAGAAATACAGTATGTAAACAGAGAGAGAACTATAATTGAAATATCTACTATAAATAGAGAACTAACAGTGGCTAGTGAGTCAGAGTACAATATAGACATGTAAATAACATAGGATGATTCTGATGCTACACTATGGAATGATTCTGATGCTACACTACTTGGATATTATTCACATGTCCACTTCTACTCCCCCGTACCCCCAATCAATACACAAGGATCCATCCAGGTTATGTTATGATTCATGTAATGGCCCCCGAAGGGTGGTACATGATAGTCCCATAAATAGGGATTCTAGGAAAGCCCATAAATGGGGGATTCAAGGAAGACTCTGTGATCATGAGAGTACATGTCACAAGTGATTCAATGAATAATGAAGCATAGTGATACACAATGTAAGTGAAACGCACAGAACATGTAGTATCTGATGCTCCCTGAGGGGATAACATCTCAAGAAAGGATCCATATAGTACTAATCCGTGTGACCAACGTGACAGCATCAAGTAAAGTAATCTAAAGTAGGAGAATAATTCTAACAGGATATGAAATGATCAGAGAATGTACTCGGCTCGATTTGATTGGAGTCGACGTGCGCGACACGAACGTGTCGACACGAGGTAGGTACAATGCTATACTCTACAGAGGGTCCCAGACGACGACACGGGCAGTCCCAATGAGTCCAGAATAGTCCAATAGCCTAGTTTGGTATGTAAAAGTCTAAAATCGAGGTTTGGTACGATAATCAATCAAGAAATAGAAAATGACAATCATAGTCACGATTTATGATTTTAGAAAAAGTATAACTAATTACAGATATTATATTTAGAAAATTATTATATAATATTAGAACTATTATTATTGTTATATATTTATAAATCATAATATAGTTAGTTATTAGTTTTGAATATATATAGGAAAACCTTTATACAAAACTCCAATTTATCAAATATAAATATTTAGGTCAAACTGGATACTAATAACTATAACTATTTAACTAAAAATTTCCTAACTATAAATTAATTAATTAATCAATAATATTAATAATTCTAATATCAATATTACAATTAATACCTTTAATAATAATAATAAAATAACTATAAATACCAAATTATTTCCACTATTATACAATATATATAAACTAATAATTTATACTATTATATATTAATCCATAAACTAATATATACACAAATATATATTAATACATAACTAATATATATACAAATATACATTAATACATAAACTAATATATATACAAATATACATTAATACATAAACTAATATATATACAAATATACATTAATACATAAACATATATATACAAATATATATTAACTCATAAATTATTATATTAACTATTATATAAATTATTATATTAAAAACTTAATATTACATATAACATAAAGGGGGAAAGGGGCTGATCCCTAATCTAACACAGAAGAAAAGAGGGCGGGTTTCGAAACGAGGGGAGAAGGCTCACATGGGGGTTCGCCGGCGGGGGGGTTCCGGCACGGAGCAGCGCCGGCAGGAGGGCGCATGGCTCCGGCGGGAAGCGGACAACGGCGGCGCGACGGCGCTGTCCACCGGATCAAGGGGCTCGGCGTCCAGAGACATACGACGGCGGACAAAGCTAGGGCACGGTGTCGAAGTCGGGTCTCGCCGGCGGAAGCGGCACGGGGAGGACGCGGCACCGGAGCTCGAGTCCTGGCGGTGGTCGACGAGCTCAGATGGCACTAGATCTGGTGGCTGGCGGCGGACGACTGGCTCTAAGTCGGAGCGGCCCGCTGGAACGTGCGGAGGAGCGGGGTTTGGATCTCGCTGAGGCGCCGGAGGAAAACAGTCATCGGCCGAGCTCGCCACGACGGAACAGGTCCGACGCGGGAGTCAACTCCGGGACGGAGGTTCAATCTCTCTCTCTTTCTCCTCTGCGATATTTGATCGGATTTTTGGGGATTTGGGGAGTGATGGCGGTGGTGGTTTGTTCTAGTGGTGGCGGTGGTGGCGTGTAGGCTATGGCGGTGGCGGAGGCGGTAATCTGGAATGGGCTGGTCGATGTGGTGGTCGGGATCCGGAGGAGAGGAGAATGATGGGTGGTGGCTGTGGTGAATTGTGTGGTTCGGGGGGTGGTGTTGGCAGCAATGGTGAGGGTGGTGGTCGGGACAAGATCGAGCACGGTGGTTGGGCA
Organism: Iris pallida; assembly: GCA_029216955.1. Classification (NCBI taxonomy): domain Eukaryota; kingdom Viridiplantae; phylum Streptophyta; class Magnoliopsida; order Asparagales; family Iridaceae; genus Iris; species Iris pallida. Next base: position 1,563,749 of record JANAVB010032819.1, on the reverse strand, counting down.
AGGCCGTGGGTGCAGGTGTAGGTCGACGGCCGGTGGCAGAGGTGTACTGCTGGTGGTGGCAACGGGTGTGTGGTCGGGTGTAGACAGCAAGGGTGGCGACTGTGATAATTTCTAGGGATGTGTGTAGGAATTCTAGGATTTTGGAAATGTGTGTCTATTTATAGGGAGTGGGAGAAAAACCCTAAAATATAAATGTAATAGGAAAAATAGGAATATCAGTGGAAAAACTAACACTAACGCTAACTTAGATACTAACTGCTAACATATTGCTAGTTAGTAAATTAATTAGTTAATTAGTGCCAGTACATCACTAGCTAATTTAAATTAGAAATTTCAATAGCAAAATTTGTAAATAATATAAGGAAAAATCAATTTCGAAAATATCGAAAAAATATGAATTTGTTAAATAGATTATTTTTCTTTTAATTGAATTAAAATATTCATAACTTATTGATTCAAGGAAAATGGCAGGAAAATTTTAATAGGATAAATTTTTATAAATAGTAGACCAAAACCAACAAGGACCGATAGCAATCACGGTCAAAAATTGTTTTCTAAAAAAAATTAGAATTTGCACATTTTTCGAGATTCAGAAAATTGAGAGTTTTGAAAAATACAAAATTCAAAAATCCAAGAAATTGGTTAACGGAGGTTACAGGAGCGGGTCATTACAGCGGTTAAACGGTTTGAAGGAACAAGGTTCGCAAGCTTGACTCTCATTGATGTTTTCTTCTTTAATATGGCCCAAAAATAAGCACGGTAGCCAATTAGTCATCTAGCATGTCCCTTTTGCGGCACTCTGATAATAGAGGGTACAAATCATGAAGTGGCACAAAAGCTCCTCGAAGACGGCTTCCTTCTGCGGGTTCTTTTTGGCTAAAGCAATTCGCTCCCTATTTGTCAGTATGTATTCTTCGTACGGGTTTTCACCCATTGGCAAATGAGAAAGATATTACATTTCATGAAGCGCAAAGCCAATCTCTCCATGAGGACTCATAAAAGTGTTGATTCTGTCGTTATATTGTTCTACCAAAGCCAAAAATAAATTGGGATTGGGACGACCGTAAGCAGTAGTCCAGATTGGATCGTAGAGTTCCCGTTCAAGAAGCTTGTCTCTAAATTGATCCAAAGCCCAAACTGCAACACTGTTCCAGCGTTTCATCTCTCGATTCATCAAGCCTGTCAATCGCATGGCCTGATCTGGATATTTTTTCTCAGCCTTAGCGAATATATTCGCGAAAAAGGATATTCGGACGGAAATCAGCAGGGATGAATCTTCAGGAGGCACACAACTTGGTTTTAAGCCTCTCGGGTGGAAACTATATCTCTTCGAAGTACTGTAGAACATGTCCTTATTTTTGGGACCAAATTTATAGCAGATTCTTCCAACCCTGGCCAGTTGGATTGGATTCAAGTCCCATGCCATCCATCGAGGATAACTGGAACGGGCATATCGAGATAGAGATAAGTGTCTCGACATCTCTGTAAGATACATCAATCTATCTCCGCTCCGATAAATCCTATTCTTTCGCTTTGATTTGGGCTGAGCTATTTTCTTGATGGCATCTCCAAACAAGAAAGCTGTTTTCTTGTGGGTACTTGGTCTAAACTCACAAGGGGTTCACCATTCATCAAACACAATAAAGTGTTATCCTCTTGAGATGCCAGCATTGTTCTTCTGGAGTCGGGAAGATCATATTAAGGAAAAGAGACGTGGGACAAATTCTCTTGATATTTTGATACTCGAAAGGTCGAATCTAGTATATCAGCATTTGGGTCTTCCCTGAGATCAACTGCAAAAGAAGAAGCAAAATTTAATTTCAGGAAGAGATTACAAGATCTACATAAAAATCTCTAAGTTGAGCAACAAATGCAAGGTGCGTGAGTTCAAGTTTTACGCGAAGTTTAAGTTTCGCACGAGTTTAAATTGCGCGAGTTCCAGATTATACAAGTTTGAATTGCGTGAGTTCCAGATTGCGTGATTTCATGTTTTGCGCCAGATCTGCTTGGTGCAAGACTTGTTTTTGCGCGAGTTTTGCACACAACACAAATTGTAAAAACAATGTGTGTAATACGATTTGGCCAACACCCTAAAAAGAGGTGGCGCAGATTATGAAATGCGCACGGTTATCCAGATCTCTAAAAAGAGATGGTCGACACTGGCATGTTGCACTGCCATCAGGTGGCATCTAAATTTGTTCATTCTCCAGTAATCACCTTAAAGTGGTGGGTTCGCCCTCTCGGCTCCTGACGACAGTGGCGCATACTGAGGCGCCCTCATCGATGACGCACACGACGTTCCGGTGACTAATTTGCCCTTGTCAGCAGCTGATTTCTTTGATGCCATTGATGATGATTGAAGAAGCTTCTGAGATTGGGAGGAAGAAGACAAAAAGTTTGGAAGAAAATAACTTTTTCAGTAAAAAGTAAAAAATTTCCTTTTTAACTGCTATTTATAGCCTAAAGCTACTCGTGACAGTTATGCAACCTACACACAGAACTCAGAGTTGTTTACCATGCTTTCACGCGCCACTCATATTGATCACTTCTAATTCAAAGCATTTCAAATTTTGAAATCATTCAACTTTGAAAACTTTGAAGGGGGTCCTGTAGAAGATCAAAATTGATTGGGCGTCATTCATGAAATGGTGCCAACATCAAAATAGTGCTGGTCATTAAGGTGCGGGGGACTCAGGTGGTACCGATCATTTAGGTGCGCCCGTACCACGTGGCAAGCTTCCTCGAGAAGCTGTAAAATCGTCATGATGATTGACGGCTCGTCAGTCGAAGGAAATCTTTTCGAATCTCAAGCATCGCGGTGCTCGAGTAGATTGTGTCAGTCTCTGCAATTAATGCTGACAGCTGGCTCGCGTTAGCTATCATTTGGCACGAGGTAAATAAATTACCACAGAACTGACAGATTGAGTAAGGGGGCGCCAGTTATCAAGTTGCGCCTTGTGCCACCTATCAAGCTGGTGCCACCTTGTCAATTTTTATTTAGAAGCCAGATGACGTGGCGCGTATGGCACTAATCTCGAAGAACATGTCTATTACACTGCCCACAACCACGCACATCTCTCTCAAAGAATGCCACGCATTTCTAGCAGTTCAAGTAATCGTTCACGCAACTGAGTACATGGCGCACATAATATGGTACGCACTACTCAGAATAACTGCTTGACAGTTATTTCAAAACTCTATAAATAGAGTTCCAAATTAGTTCTAAGGCATCACTAATGATCATAATCACCTGACAAAGTGCTGCTGCATTCTACATAGGCTCGTGTCTTCGATATCACATCGTCCAAGGGTTAAAGTGATCGTCTTCAGATCAGATTCCTACAGTTGTACTTCTCTATAATCAAATTGTACTCTTGTACTTTCTTTTTCTTAGTTTGTAAACTAGTTTTCTTATAAAACTTGTGTTCCCACAAATACCTTCCTCTTCTAGACCTGATAGTGCCCTCCATCAAATTGGTCTAACTTGGTGAAGTTAGGATTGATTAGTGAAGCACGAAAGTTTTCCATCTTGTGAAATCAAGCTTTGAGATTATGAATCCCGGGGCATAATTTTTCGATGGAAAACTAAAAATTATGCAACACTTCAAGGAAGGTGCAAGATAGAGATCCTTGGAGCATTCTAAGAGATGAAAAATAATATGTTACTTCGAAGAAGACACAGAAGAATTCGTAGCAGCAGCAGCAACGAACATCCACTAACGTTTCTGATTAGATCAGAAAAGCTCTCGTTCAGAACGAGTTGCAAGTGGATAATAGAAGAACAGAAGGTCCTGATTAGAATGAAGAAGAAGAAAGCCTGCCGGGGTGAATTATCTACGGCGCTCAAAGCTTGATTCGCCCCACATGAACAGCTTTTAGGAACCAGCAAGTTCGACGGAGAACTTCGGAACACTTCGCTCTTCTTACTCCTCGGATGCGCGAACTCTGCTCCTAAAGGACCTCTCTTCTCTGTTCTGAACTTAGAGAATTTCGTAGGAAAATTGCTTATACTTGTATTGTGTTACTGAGAGAGAAGAGAGGGACTTTATATAGGTGCATCCAGTAACTGCTCGGTATATAGAACATTCATATGTAGGAAAAATCGCTCCGAACGTTCTGTAACCACTCAAATCGTGAACAAATACGATTAAGCCAACTAGCTTACGTTGCACGCTAATTAGCGCATAAAGCGAACGAATGGTGCACAGCGCGCACAAATGCGCACCGCTATGCCAACTGCGCACACGCACATGAATATGCACCAACTGCGCGCAATCTGGCAGCGCCATCAGGCCGTGCCAACTGACACGCGACTGGGCAACACAAATTGGTCGCGACATCTGGTTGCACGAATGGACGCACGATCGACTGTGCAGTGCAAAGTGTGCCAACCAATTTCCGCATTACGCCTCATGAGCCCGAGCCCGAGTCGCGGCTTAGCTCCATTGAAAATAAATTTCCAAGAGCAAAAAGCATTAATGCTTTACCATGGAGTCTTATCCTTACCTCCTAGTAAAATCACCCACATGGTTCCCTCCTTAGGGTCAGCATCCCATGTGCACATCTCAACAACATGCCAAATATATATTGAGATACAACTCATGGTGCTTTTGCAATGTGGGACTAAATAGCACTAGACATGTATTGAATCTACATGTTAAAGGAAAAGCTCCAACAGTTTTTGGTTCTCTTTAAATAAAATATATACCAACACCCCAGCCCCCCACCCCCCCCCCCCCCCCCCCCCCCCCCCCCCCCCCCCCCCCCTCCTCTTTCCCGCTTTGGTGAATGGGAGAATGATAGCAGCCAATTACTATAGGAATTATTCAATCACCTATGTCTATTCTTAGAATAAGGTGCCAAGGCCATTAAGTCCATTTTCTTTTATATAAAAATATGTGCTTACATTTGAACCCCTTTCCTTTGGTAATCCGCTAACAAGTAGTAGGAACACCATGCACTAGAAGACGAAAAAGATGGTTCGTCTTTTGGAAATGAATGTCTTTATGCAAATCAACCCTCCTTGTTTAATATATTGCCACCATTTAGTTTCCACGGAATAAACCAAGTAAGGAGGGGCCCACTAATGGTAAAATAGTTATAGGTAATAATCGCAATCATATATATATATATATATATATATATATATATATATATATATATATATATATGGGAGCGGATCAAAAGCCCCCCTTAGAAAGCCCCCCAAAAACCCCCCTCACTCTAATTCGTAATATTAATGTTAATATTAATGTTGATATTAATTTTAATATTAATATTAATGTTAATATTAATGTTAATGTTAATATTAATTTTTTTTTAATTTTTTTATATTAATGTTAATGTTAATGTTAATATTAATGTTAATGTTAATTTTAATGTTAATATTAATTTTAATGTTAAGTTTAATGTTAATTTTAGTATTTAATGTTAATATTAACATTAATATTAACATTAACATTAATATTAGCATTAATATTAACATTAAATTACGGATTAGAGTGAGGGAGGTTTTTGGGGGGCTTTCTAAGGAGGGCTTTTGATCCGCTTCCTATATATATATATATATATATATATATATATATATATATATATATATATATATATATATATATATATATATATATAAGTGATTGCAATTATTACCTCTCTCTCTCTCTCTCTCTCTCTCTCTCTCTCTCTCTCTATATATATATATATATATATATATATATAAAATATATATAGATATATATATATATATATATATATATATATATATATATATATATATATATATATATATATATATATAGAGGTAATTTGCGCAGTCAAGCAGTCAAAGGGGACCGCTGCATGGAAAAAAAAATATATATATATATATATATATATATATATATATATATATATATATATATATATATATATATATATAAGTGATTGCAATTATTACCTCTCTCTCTCTCTGTATATATATATATATATATATATATATATATAGAGGTAATTTGCGCAGTCAAGCAGTCAAAGGGGACCGCTGCATGGCTCTCTTCAGCGGACAGGCACGTGCCTCCCACGAGTACAGATCCTGTGCGCAATCAAGCGGTGGGTCACGCGCCCCCCGTTACTCTCCCCCTCGTGCGCAATCTAGTGAAAGATCACGCGCCTCCCATTAGTTGCTTCCCTGTGCGCGTTCCAGGCCAGGGAGCTCCCCTCTCTCTGAGAGCGGGCCACCTTCCCTGCGCAATTCAGGCCGGGGTCCCCCTCGTGCGCAGTCAGAGCGCCCCTCCTCGCGGCAGTCTGGCGCTCCCCGAGGAGACCACCTCTCCCCCTCTGGCGCAACCAGGGCCTCCCCCCCCCCCCTCGCCTCGTGTCGGCATCCGGGGTCTCTCCCACCCGCCCTATAGCGCTCCCTGGCGCTTCCTCTCCCAGCCTCTTGGCACCACTCGGGGCTCCTCCCCCCTGCCCTTCGGCGCTTCCAGGGCTTGCGCATCCCGGGGCGCTTGCGTGGTCAGGCACCCCCCGTGCTCGATCTCTCCACTGAGACCCTCACCCGTTTTGGCGCCCCCCGCAGCCACCCTCTCCGCCCCCTCTCCTTCAACCCTCCCCAATTCCGCGCCCGGCGCTTCTTACGCAGAGGCTCTTAGACCGGACCGGAGGCAGCCCCCTCCTTCGTCGACAGCAGAGATTCTTCTTCCGGATCTCGATTTCCCGTCTCCCTACGAGGGCGCACCCATCCGGGTTCCCTTCGCCTCGTCCGAGATCCATTCCCTTTCCTCCTCCTTTTCCAAGTCGTTCATTCTCAAATTCGGCTCCGGATGTCCGAAGATCCCCTTAGTCTCGGCAGCAGTCGCGGGGTGGGGCCTTTCTGCCGCCTTTCGAGTTGCCCCACTTGACCCCAAACACATGCTCCTTCACCTCTCTTCCGACTCGGACTTCGCGATTGCCCGGGCTAAAGGCACTGTCAGATTGGGTTCGCAGATCGCTAAAGTGGTCAAATGGACTCCCGAATTCAACCCAAAATTTGACTCAACTATCATCTCTACCTGGATCACCCTCCCCAACCTCCCCCTGGTCTGCTTCCCCGCAGCCGCCCTCAAACGAATCGCCAGCTCCTTCGGACCCTGGTTGCCATAGCAGAAGAAACCCGCAACCTCTCCAAGTACAATTATGCGAAGATTTGTGTGGAGCTAGACCTTGCAAATGACCCACCAAAACTCATAGAGATAGAGCTCGGAGACACATCTCACAGTCAGAAACTGGTTTACGACAACAGCATTATCTTCTGTAAACACTGTCAGATGAGTGGACACCAAATGCAGCACTGCTTCCGTGCTCACCCAGAACTCAAGAAGAAAACCCAGCGCACCTCACGTGCGCCCACTGCTCAAAAAAACCCCGTCAACATCATCCACAAAGCAAATCCCGACCCCCTCCACCAGACCGGCAGCCAGACTATCCCCCACCCCCAGACGCTAGCCTCTACCAGTCGGGCTATCGTCCCTTTTATTCCCTCCACCCTCGCTCTCCTCAATTCGTTTGATCTCCTTTCAGACTCCCCTCCCGAAGAAGATCTCAGAACGCTTTGCACCCCCCTTCCATCTCCACCGGCCAACTAGAGCCCCCTAAAATCAGCGGACACCCAAACGACGATCACACCATTATCATCCTAACTCAACCAGAGAGTACCACACCTCCCCCCTCGAGGCCTCCCCCTCCACCCGACCTCCAGATAACCGTTCACAACAACCGGGACAGGCAGCTAAGGCCGCGCCGACTAGCAGCTCAGAGCAGGAAGAGACAAATCGGGCAGACCCAGAACCTCCTACTCCCTCTAAGGTCGCTCAGACCTCTCACACTCACATCTTAACTGGCAGATTCTGGCAGGCCAAGGAAGCTGGGTTTCTGGATCCTACCAACCCCCTTTGCATCCTGGATGATCAGGAGAATGACTCACTCACCATCGCGGTCGCAGAAGGAAGCAGCGACCAAGAACGACCAATCAATGAGTCAGGAAGCAACGAACCCATTACCGCCCTAACCAAAAAAAATGCATCCAAGAAGAATAAAAACAAACAAAAGCAGACGACGGCTAGGACTGCCAGGTCCGCTTCGAAGCACAACCAACCCCACCCCTTTTCTACATCGGATGCTTAACATCATATCCTAGAATGTCAGAGGGCTAGGGAACAAATCGACGATGAACATAATTCTCAGCCTCAAGAAGACTCACCGCATTGACCTCTTAATCATTGTCGAACCTAAAATTCCTCAAAAAAGACTTAAAGCCACTCAACTCAAGTTAGGCTTCTCGCACGCCATCGCGGGAGGCAACGACATCTGGATTTTTCCTCGCTCAAGACTTCCAGTTCGGCACCATCCAAGACTCTCCCCAGGCCCTTACATGCTGGGTTGATCACCCGGCTCTCAAGTCCCGTTCCGTCATCTCCGCCGTTCATGGCAGTTGCGAGATCCTTGCGCGCAGACTACTCTGGACAGACCTTTTGAGGATTCAGCCACATGGTCTGCCGTGACTCTGCATCGGTGACTTCAACACGGTCGCTTGTACCGAGGAGAAGTCTGGTGGCCGCCCTCCCCCCAAGCCAGCTATGGATGATTTCAACAACTTTACCTTTCACGGGAACGTCACCCCTATCCCCTTCCTCGGTAGTACTTTCACCTGGTGCAACATGCAAGAAGGCCACAGGCGTCAGTATTCCCGACTTGATCGGGCGTTGACCAACGACGGATGGTCCGACATGGGCCTTATCACCAATCTCTCCCATCTCAACTCCACCGAATCGGATCACTCCCCTCTTCTTGTCCAAATCAGAAGCAATCACACCGGCAGCAAGAAAGCTTTCCGCTTCCTCAACTTTTGGTGCCATCACCCTCAATTTCAGCACATCGTTGCTTCGGCTTGGCAATCGGTCTCGGACATAGACCCCATGACCCGGATGGCGTCTAAGCTCAAAGCCACTCGTAAGGCCCTATCATCTTGGAGTAAAGAGGCTTACGGTGACATCTTCCAGGCCATTCGCGATGCGGAGGACGACGTCACCCGTGCGGAGTCCGCCTTTACCATTTCCAACTCCCCAGAGACCCGCTCATCCCTAAACCTAACCAGAGCTCTTCTTAAATCTAGGCTGAGAGTGGAGAATGAATTCTGGAAGCAAAAAGCCAGATTGACCTGGGATACCGAAGGAGACCGTAATTCCAAGTTCTACTACGCTTGTGTCAAAGGAAGAAGGAACAAACTAAAATTATACCGGATTCTCGACGACAATGGCAACCTTATCGAAGATCAGGCCGAGATCCAGGTCGCAGCCGTGAACTTCTTCTCCAGTTTATTCACCAAGGAGCGGGTCGCTAGAGACGAGACGCTATTGTCGGTCATCCCATCCCTCATTTCTGATGATGACAACGAGACTTTGCTGGCCACCATTGATGAGGCGGAGGTCAAAGCTGTGGTCTAGTCCATCAACGAGCACAGTTCCCCGGGGCCGGACGGGTTCAACGGCGTTTTCTTCAGAGATTGCTGGAACATCATTAAAAACGACTTAGTCGAAGCCACTATCGCCTTTCTCCAAGGGGCCAGATATCCTAACTCAATCTCCTGTGCCAACATCATCCTTATCCCCAAAAAAGACAATCCGGAAACCTTCAAAGACTTTCGTCCGATTAGCCTCTGCACCTTCACCAACAAGATCATATCCAAGATTATCGCCAGTCGGATGTCAGGTCTTCTCCCCAAGATCATTTCAGATGAGCAAAGCGGGTTCGTCAAAGGCCGCAATATTACTGACAACATCCTTCTTGCGCAAGAGATGATCACGTGCATGAAGTTCCCGTCGAGGGAGGGAACGTTGCCATCAAACTTGACATGGAAAAAGCATACGACCGCCTTGACTGGCAATTCATGATCTGGGTGTTCAGGGCCTTTGGCTTCTCCGAAAGTTGGATAGACATCGTCTTCAGATCGATCAACAACGCGTGGTTCTCCACCGTGATCAACGGCCAAGAGACAGGTTTCTTCCGCTCTACTCGCAGGGTTAGACAGGGGGACCCTCTCTCATCCACCATTTTCATTATCGCGGCCGAAGCTCTCAGCAGAAGTCTTAACAGCATGCCCGGTAAGGCCGGTTTCAATCACTTCCACACCACCACCGGATGCCCTCTTATCACTCACCTGGCTTACGCGGACGATATCCTCATCTTCTCCTCTGGAGACAGCAGTTCAGTTGAGGTTGTCTTGAGCACGATCGCCAGATACACCAACTGCTCGGGTCAGCGTGTCAACAACAATAAGAGCGTCATCTACACGCATCACAAAGCAGACAGAACTCACTCCACCTTGCTCGTCAATAAGACATCTTTCAGAACGGCCTACCCCCCTTCATTTACCTTGGTTGCCCGCTGGTGTATGGCAGGGCCAACTCCGGCATATACGACCAACTGGCGGACAAGATCCGCAAACTCATCACTGGATGGCACAATGCTACCTTATCCCCAGGAGGCAAAACGATACTCATTAAACATGTCTTATCGTCCATCCCTATGTACATTCTTGCCGTCTGCTCCCCCCTAAGAAGGTGCTCCACTCTCTAGAATCTCTCTTTGCCAATTTCTTCTGGGGCCAGAACGACGGCAAAGACAAACATCACTGGGCCGGTTGGGAGACGATGGCTAAACCCACTGGAGAAGGTGGTATAGGCTTCTGCAGACTCGCCCACATCGCGGATGCATGCTCCTTCAAGCTTTGGTAGAAGTTACGCACCGAGACCTCCTTATGGACGAAGTTCATGAGAGCTAGATACTCTAGATTCTGCCATCTATCGGAGGCCAACACTAACAACAGATCATCGCCATCTTGGCGCCGCATTACTCGGGGTCGCATCACCGCTGAACCTCTAATCCGTCTCCAATTGGGGGACGGCAGCTCCCAGGCCTGTCGGGAGCGGTGGTTAGGAGCATAGATCATTCAGCCCAACATTCTTACTCCTCAGGGGTACACCATCAGCGACCTATGGGAAGGCAGTTTCGGTTGGAATTGGAGGAAGGTCAGAGATTGGCTTGGTCATCCTGCGGCCATCAGTCTTATTTCAGCAAACTTGCAGATTTCCGACACGCCCGATTCTTGGAGATGGTCTCCTAACCCTAGTGGGACTTTCAGTTTAGCTTCCGCCAGACGTATTGCCAGAGGCAGCGGGGTGCAGAACATGGTCTATGCCAATTTCTGGCAGGCTTGCATCCCTATCAAATGGTCCATCCTCATCTGGCGTGCTCTTCGCCGCAAGATTCCGACGGATGACACCATCGGAACATTGGGCTTCAGCCTCGCCTCCAGATGCTACTGCTGCGAGGAGCACAACTTGGAATTCGCAGAGCACGTCCTTCTTTCGGGGAGCTGGCAGCAGGTATTTGGTCCAAGCTGCACCATAGGCTTAGTATGGGTCAACCGACCGGGGGCTTCTACGATCTCTTGGCATATTGGTCCCATTCCCACGGGCATCAGATCGTAGCAACCGCTGGCATTTGGGTACTTTGGAAGAACAGGAATAAATTTTGCTATGAAGGACGCCAACTCCCCCCTCATAAGCTGTACAGAGAAGTCATCAGACAATGCTTCAAAGTGAGGAGACGCTGCTCCCACGTCCCCAACTTGTTCTGGGAGACCCTGGCCTAGGCCGTTTCTTCCCCCCCTCTTTTCTTTTTGATCGCGTCTGCGTTACGCGCCTTTTGTTTTCTGTTTCCTGGCCGCGTTTGCGCGCTTACTTGTATAGGTTTGGCATTTTGCGCCTATATTATCAATAAAATTCCGCTTTCATTAAAAAAAAATATATATATATATATATATATATATATATATATATATATATATATATATATATATATATATATAGAGGTAATAATCGCAATCACTTATATATATATATATATATATATATATATATATATATATATATATATATATATATATATATATATATATATATATATATATATATTTTATATATATATATATATATATATATATATATATATATATATATATATATATATATATATATATATATATATATGTCAATACCAAGTAAATTCTTGAATTTTGTATAGGCTTGGAATAGACCTTGGTGATTGAGGATCCAACAAGGACTTGAACAACAAGCATGCAAGTATACATTGCCAAGTTATTTCAATTATATGTAATTTTATTCTGTCTAGCCTTCTTCTGAAATGTTCATGATTTAGTTAGCCACGTTACTTGTTATAACGTCTTTGTTCAGTTCATTATATCTATGTAGTACGTCTCCTTCATATATATTATGGATTTGTTTTGTCATTAGCAGGTTACCACTAGTGATACCACCATACTAAGAAGGTTGATTTACCTATAGAATTAGACTCGTAGGATGGGGAGAACGATTATAAACACATGGACTATTTTTTGTTCTATTTCCTATATTTGTAACCTAGTGTCCTCCAAGGATAGGGTTACATGATTATTTGTAACCTTGTGTCCTCCAAGGATAGGGTTATTTGATCACCTTGTGGCCTCCAAGGATGGATGAGTTTCTTAGCCTTGGTTTATTTGCGAGCTACGGTATTTGTATCCCGCCATATTTTACAGTTCATGTATAGTTGTTCTCACTCGTATGTGACTGTCATGTAGGTTATGCTTTAGTTTACTTTTCTTGCTTTATCACTTATTTGTTTAGATATTATATTTTGAGATAATTGGCTTGCAAATTATGTATCTTGTTACGTCCCACTAAGGACCTGAACTTTTCTCCAGGTATAGATGAAGAATACCCACAGGTTTATGGTTCAGGACCCGACGTAGTAGCACCCTCTTCAGATCACGAGGAGATTGATCCACCTGAATTCCTGATTCCTGTGAGCGAGGCTCAACATGATTTCCAATATTTCTTTTACTTGTTTCCAATAATTAGTCTTCTAGAAGTGGATTTGTCTCCACCGAGACTATTACATTTATCTTTGCTGCACTTTGATTTTGTCATCTTGTTCCAGTACTTTATTTACCCATGGATTTTCTTGTTATATATGGTGGATGAGATATAGATATTTTTGGTGACATTGTACTTGAGCCCTTTATAGATAGCATAAGTACATGCTTGAGGGTTTCCATGGAATGGGTTCACCCTTGAGTGTGTACCAGCTGGCCAAGTCATGTGATAGTCCCATGAGATATGGGATTGGGCATGACATGGTTTTTGTGGTGGCTCCAGCCACTATCATCCACTTTTTCCCCGGCTGTCGGCTGACTGCGGCTATAAACCACCCCAGCCTTCATCGTGAACACGTCTTCCTCCCCGTGGGAACCCTCCTCCATAGCCCAGAACTCAACCACCACCATCACTACTACCACCCTCCACTGCGGTCACCAGCGCCACAAATGCCAGACCATACCCACACACACCCAAGCTACCGCCACTTACCTCCGCTGCGACCACCGTCCCCCGAGCCCGACCGCACCTCTTCAACTCGTCCGCCACCGCTCTGTCACATCCCAGTCCTAAAATCCATAAGGACTAGAACACGTGACATGCCAGCAGACACATTCCATATGTAAATCCAATTTAATGGACCAATGGAAGGTATCTTAAGCTGTAAAATAATCTCATGGCAGGCACATATCTATACTCATACATAGAACAAGAATCACAGAATAAGAAAGCATATCGTGCTGAAATAAAAGGAATATAAAACTGTCAAAGAGAAGTATAAAATCACATGGAAACTCCATGGGTACAAGTCTCAGTCAAATAAATGATCACTACTATGTCTCAGATAAAAGTATAAAAATCTCCACTATAAGTCTTCAGCTCTAACATGAAATAAAGAAAAATAAAGATAGATGTCTATGAAGAACTACTCTGGATCAACCTCGTCATCCACGTCTGGTGCAACAGAAGAATAGACTCCCGGCCCGTACTCCTCAGGAAAGACCTCGTCAGCTAAATCTGGAGAATAACCAGGTCCTCAGGGGACATAGCAAGGCACATAATATAAAAGCTAAAGTGTAGTAAGTAAACAAAGTATCAGGGTATCTAAACCAAACTGACGTGACGCTTTGAGGACAACGTTCGCAAGCGTAGACATCTCCAAAGTAAAATACATCCGGGTCAGGCGTACATAGAGCAGTAGCTCCATAACGGAATCACAACAGTAACTAAGAGAGAAATGTGGATCACAGGAAACAGATAATCTCTCCGAATAAATGTATATACATATATAAGAGTGTATATGCATAGCATGGCCCGCGCAATTAGTAGTCGTCCTCAACTCTCAAGAAATAATAAGTTGCAACCAAAACTTACCGTTCTGACCTCTATCTCGACGACAATCCTATGACACATCTAAAAGAAAGATAAAATAACACAAACAGCCTTAACCTACAGGTATCAGAAATCAGGTATCTCAGGTAATCTGGATCAAGTATCGAGTTAATATATGTGTTAATCACGTGTCGTATCCTACAGGTCTTTTATGGAAATAAATCCATAAATCTTAGACAAGCTTTATATATCAATACTAGACAACTCATTAGTTAAATGACACCCAGATGTCATCTGGAAGCCCGTATTGATATAATTCCTAAGGTCAAGTACAAGAGATAAAATAGAAAGAAATAAATAATAGAATGAAACAAGAACTGTACGATAGCAAGGTGCACTTGCCTGATTCCATACTGTGAATATGAAACGCCGCTCCCGCGTTCGCGCCTCCGGAACCCGATGCTCCTAGATAATTAATTAACTAGATTAAGTCACTACTCACGAAACTTATGATACGACTTAATTAGTCAAAGTAATGTGTTAAAATTATATTCAATCTCTCATAGAACCATTTAGTGTAATGCCCCAGTCCCAAAATACTTAAGACTAGGTACGTATCCATGCCAGCTACATACATACGAAGTATACTCCAATGTATGGGAACCTCGTATGAATGCATAAGCTGTAAAATGCAGTAAACCAAGAGTAATCTAATCTCATCCACAAATGAAGAATAAAGATATCATATAATCAACTGTAATAATTCTTTGTACAATACGTTGGGCGGAGACAAATCTACTACCAACAAGTAAGGAAAAATATACATGGAAATGGAAATGATTCGGCGGAAGTAGCAAAGAAAGACCCAAGACACGTCATCTCCGAATGAATAGAGAAGATCGCGACCTCGGCTAAAACACCTATAATATCACAGAAGCACACACCTGGAGAGATACCCAGGTCCTCAGAGGGACGTAACAAGATACATAAAGA
This sequence comes from Iris pallida, assembly GCA_029216955.1. Classification (NCBI taxonomy): domain Eukaryota; kingdom Viridiplantae; phylum Streptophyta; class Magnoliopsida; order Asparagales; family Iridaceae; genus Iris; species Iris pallida. The sequence goes on along the minus strand of JANAVB010032819.1, from coordinate 1,548,477 downwards.
AATACCACATAACTGAATATATATACTATGTCATAAATCACAAGTAAAGTAAATAGTACCACTCGTAACAAGACCCAATACCTCATCATCGAAACAGTGGACTACCCCTACAACCAAACAAGGACAAGGGGTAGCATACTATGCCGCGATGAGACATTGTCCCAAGCTACTAATGGGACGGAGTGATATGACATTGACGAGGGTTACCTAAGCATCTAATGTGTTTATGCAGTAAGAACAAACCTTCAATGCATGGGCAATCTGGCTCAGTAGCAGTAATCTCAGGTATGGTCCCATCAGGATACTAGGGACCTCAAAGCATAACATTCAACGAATGTCAGAGGCCAGCAGTAAATCAGTATCAGGATCTAGGACCGTATCTCCCGTGGAGATAACCATCAATAGGGAAGTGCATACATGGCCCATACGTTAAGGAACTGTTCTTCCCATCCAATGCCTAATAGAGTCACATCCATGACTCATATACCTCTACTAACTGCTAAGTCTCCTAACATGACTCTATTAGCAGTTAGCCCTAACACATGCGCATGAGGGATCAGCCCACACGCAAGAACCTCTACATGCTACTTATCTCACACATTTTCGTAGTATAACTGTGTCCAAGTATATACAATATACTACAAACGGTAGTCTCTTAACTCTAAGTCCACATGCAATCAAAGGATAATAACAAAGTATATCTAATATCACTGAGCAGACAGTAAATCAAAAACGGTAAGAACTAAAAATAAATAAACAATGATATATAATAAAATGCAAACTAAATATAAATAGTATAATGGCAAGGTATCTTGCCTGAGGTTATGTACAAAAGAGAATAATCCAGTAGCTCGAACAGACAAATAAACGAAGCAAGAAAAGTCAAATCCCGCAGATGACTCCGGATGCTGCAACAAACATCACAAACGAGTTTAGAATAAAAGATATGCCTAGGAAACGCCTGTCCAAAAATTAAATTTTGGAACAGGGGCAAAATCGTAATTTTGGGTTAAAACGATGTCTGCCGTTGGACCCGCTTTGTACTGAAATGCGTGCCAATGTCTACGGTCTCTAAAGTCGTCGAACTACATGTCTACAGATTTATTTTGATGAGGCGAACCCAATGGTATGTCCAATTTTGGATTCCGGTAGACCGTGCACAAAATAGCCTGTTGAATGGGATTGTGGGCCCGCCAAAATAGAGTCCCGATCAACGATCTCAAAATTGGACCAAACTTGGCTCACAGGACCAAAAAAATATTTTGAGTCCAATGGCGCAAGTTTCATCGCGATATGATGAGTGTGCAAAAAGTTGTGACTTAATTTGCAAAGGGTCGATACGGGGGTATCTCGATGGATACGCACTGATTTTGTCGCACACATGCAACGAAATCGGGTTCCGTCAGTTTCCACACGTCGACAATATCTATACACACCATTCGATGTGTATAGTGCACGACCACGTCGTCCGGTTTGTTGGGACGCACGTCGTATCGGGTGTTTTTCCACTTTTTTGAAAACAAAATTTACAATTTTTTTGGAAAACTTTAACAACGCGTAACTTTTTACACACAAGATGAAAAGTGAATCCAGAAGGTACGTTACAATCTCGGTTATATCTTAGACTGCCTTTAATTAGTTTCTACAAAATCCTATTGTACAGAACGAAAATTGGCCGACAAGTTGGTGTTTTAAAACAGTTTTTAATATTTCAGAAAAGTGATTTTTATCCAACTTTGTCTCGATTTTTCAAGCAAGTTGGATGGCCATATCAAAATCCACCTGGGGGATCTCGAAGAGGGTCATGTGGGCTTTCGACACGAATTTACGGATCTAAAAATGGACTAGAATCGAGAGAGAAATCAAACGGAGAAGATGGGTACCTTATTTTTAAATTTTGTTGTTGTTGTTGTGGTTGTTTCCGTCGCCGCTGTCGCCGGGTGTTGTTGTACTTGCAGGGAAGAGGTTTGCCGAGGGTGGATGAGAGAGGAGGAGGAAGGTGGGGGAAGAGATTCGGATTAGGGTTGGAAAGATTTGGGTTTTGAGTTTAAGTAAAAAATAAAAAAAAAACAAAAGTGTATATATAATGATGAGGAAGGGGGTCGGCCACATTATGTTGCTGCGCTGCTGCTATTTAGTAGTTTGGGAGGTCGGTTCCCACATGTCGGGCCGACCACCATGTGGGAACCGACCACCACTAGTTTTATATATTTTTTCTTTTCTTTTTCTTACTTATCTACTTATATATATATATATATATATTTTATATATATATATATATATATATATATATATATATATATATATATATATATATATATATATATATATATATATATATATATATCCATAAATACACCAAAAATCTATTTAAAATCCAAATACCATTTAAAAGTCAACTATCCAATTATTTAATATATTTGAGCATATCTACATATATATATAAATTCAATCCTTAATAAATCAACTCAAAATAATAATAATATTTAAATAGGAAAACATGTTTATTAAATCTCCACAAAATAACTTTAATAATAATAAATTAATAAAAATTGCTCCAATGTGTGAACTGTACCACACACCCTTATCCGGGTCCAGGAACATGTACAATCTTGTAAAATATTATTTAAAAATAAAATACCAATAATCATACAAATATTTAAATAATTAGAAATTGTACATAAAATTCTAAAATAATTTAGGAGATATTTCTAAGTACATAAAATATGTCTACATGGCCACATTTGGTCACACTAACTGCTTACATGGGCTAAAATTTGGTTCGGGCCCAGTTCGGACTGAATTGGACAAACTGGGTCATCTAAAAATCAATATATAAATAATATTTAATTAAAATACTTTAAATAAGTAAATTCATAATTTGGTCTGGTTTTCCTAGTTTGGACATCACCATGGCTAGGCTTCCCCCGGCATGACTGGTACACTAGTCAAGGCACACAGCTACAACTTTCGTGCTAAAAGTCATGGTCGTCTAGTGCTCCAAAACTCAACAATGGCTAAGGTCATTGTAAAAATAAATAAATAAAACCATAAATTGTGTAAATTTATTTTTAAGTATAATAAAATAGTAAAAAATAATTTAAAAAATAGGAGGTTTTACATCATACCCAACTTACAAGAATTTTGTCCTCGAAATTTAAGATTAATTGGGTAGATAGGGTTGAGGGATAGGATGAGTTCGTCAATACCAAAATGAAATTAAATTTTGGAGGAGGCGATAAACGGCGTTCAACATAACCATGCATTAGAAAATTTGGGGAGTCGATATATACAAAAATATATCATGGTTATGGAATTGAATAAGAGTTGCTAGTGATGGTAACAAAATTTTGATAATCCAGTTTGGAAAATAGTAAGGATTTGAGTAGACCAAAGAGAATAATTTAAACTTTTGGGGAGATGTGGTTCCTCGAGGAAACTGGATACTAATCGTCTTGATTGAGAGTTGGATTTAAGTGAACAATTAGAATCATTCTCGTGTGCTCAAGAATAAATGGGGAGGGCACGATAACAATTTTAGAGTTGAGAAATGAGGAGTAGTTAAAGGCAAGGGTACAGCCACATGAGTCGGTTGGTGGCTATCTACATTTCGTGTATATATAACTGATAGGGCAACTAAAGATGATACTTTGAGTCTATCTATCAAGTACAGTATCTGGTATTTCTAAAGCAAGTTAAGTCCACAATAAACGAGTTCAAAGATGATGCTATTTAGCACGAATTACGAGGTTCATAGGCGACGAAAATAATTTAAATGAGAGTTGTCAATGCTGTCAGGATGAGACTCTAAGGCTGGATTAACTATGTCTCCATCCACATAGAATAATACTTGAAAAGCGAACCAAGGTGCAATAGGTTGATCTGACCATCATGTACCGATTATGATTAGATAATATGTTAGTGGGTGCACCCAATAAAATATGTCATGATCAAGCTTGATAACGAAATAAGCTTGCAAAACTGAAGCTACATTAGCAGCATGAGATAGTCAAAATATAAGCAAGGGAGGTACTGATGAAGAAAATTTTAAATAGTCCAAGATATTTTAAAATCAAGTCTTGCCCGAAGTGTGGGCCCTTACAGTTGTCCTAGTTTTCTTCATTTATGGCTTGGTCGCCTATATAAGTTTAGGGTCCTCTGAATTTCTAGTCTGAGTAAACACATCAACATGATTCATAAGGATAAAGGTTTTGTTAGGTTGTGAGGTATTCTACCTAACTTACAAGAGTTCAACTAATAGCGTGATAGGACAATAGGTCACACAATCAAGGTAAGCACAAAGTTAGGCATTTAATGAATGAAGTAGAACACAATCACCTATCAGTTTAAAAGAAATGAGTCAACATTCGACCTCTAATTCAAGTCCGAAAGTAACTGGTGTCATGGTAGAGGTTATAGCTTAGCCATTGACTGGAAAGTCATATCAAAAAAATAGGGTACAAGAAGACGTATTTTAGTAGGACATGATATATCTACATGAAGGTAGGCTCGTTTAGGTCTTACATATAAAATTTGTTGGAAGGAAAAGTCTAGTGTTGGGTTCCAAATATACAAGTCACGGTAGGGGACGCCAGAAGATCAAAAAAAGAAAGTGGAAATTCACGAGGTGATAATTAATGCACAAAAAATAAGAAGCTCAAGTTAAAGCATGAAATAAAATTAATTAGAGAATCCAGTAAAAATAATTTAGGAACACAATTCCGGAGAGAAGATAGTCTCCTAGATGAATATAGTTAAGGAACCATTAACTCATTATTCAAATTACAAATGGTTTAGAAGGTCGCAATTAAAAGATCTAGAATTGAAGGAAGGTGAGTAAGTAAAGATTGAGATACAATATAGTTGGTAGATGACTAGCAACGCTTGTGTATATACTACTATCATGGTCATGAGTGACATGACATTTAGTATAGAATACTTTCAATTTATTAGGGCTATCTTGGTGGCATAATATTAAAATTGAAAACTCAAGTTTCATCCAACAATTTCTGAATAAATATAAAAAAAATTAACCACCAAAATTTGTACTCACTCCAAGCTGTTCAAATTTATCATGACAAAAATTTAAATCACTTTCATAAATCTCAAAGCAAATTTTTATCATGTCACTACTGACTTTTTCAAAATTTTACATTTCCACTCCAACTTTTAAACTCAAGAAGCTCATGAATCAATTTTTTTTATATATCACTTCATAACTTTAAAACTCCAAAAATTTCTCCAATAACCCTCAAGATAAACATTTAACATATCACGAATAATCTAAAATTTACAGCTCAATATTTTAACGCACTCATCACATAACTTCTATTTCTAAGTCATTCAAACAAAATCACCACTTTTTAAATGGTAAATTCCTTTAATCAATGAAATAACTTTTTACCACATATTTAGTTACTTTTCCCAAAGATTGTAATATTAGCAATCTAACTTTAAACTCAATATTCAAATGATCTTATCAGTCATCAAATTAATTTTTTTTTCCAATTTCCAATCAATCTCGAAAAAACCTTTATTGTGTCTCAATCAAATCTATATATTTTTCTTCTTCTATCATTAATCCAAATCTTAAACTCAAAATTTTCAATAGGAGTTATCAATCGTAATTCAAACAAAAGTTTAAAGTAGATCCTCAATTTGGTTATATATCCTTCAAAATATTTTTAACCAAAATTCTTAATAGCCTTACTTCAAACTTAAAATTCAAAATTTTGCGAACTTATTAATTGGAAACCATACAACCCAATTTAAAACCAAGCTTTATCAACTGCCCTCATAATTTTACAGCAGCATTTAAGTTTCAAAAATTGTTTTCAACTAACTTTATATCTATTCAAGGATGTATAACTATAATCCAATAAATCACAAATATCAAATCTTGAAAATCAATCAATTTCTTAAACCATGTATGAAATTCTATAAATCCTCTGGAGTTTACTATTTAGAAATCTCAAGGTTAAAACTTTCCGTGGTAATATCCTACTTTACCAATTACTAATCATTAAATCACACTTAAGAAGCCTTTTTAACTTAATTAGAGTCTTGAATGTATTCCAATTGCCAATATAACCATTCTAGACATGTGTTTAACCTATGAGCATATACTAGTGTAGTCATCTTCCTAGTTGACACTAAGCACAAAAATAAGAATCAACGGTAGAAAAGAATCAAGCATGATGCAATTCAAGAAAGTCGAACGAGAGTTCGAAATTTGAAGCCAAGGGAAGAGGTCAAGCTGTATGGATGAGATTCCTAGATTCTAATCCTATGTTACAGGCTCACATCGGTACAATTACGTAACCGAAGTGACAAACTCGACCTGCATGGGCCACCACAAAAATATGTAACGCCCCAGTCCCAAAATACTTAGGACTAGGTACGTATCCATGCCAGCTGCATACATACGAAGTATACTCCAATGTATGGGAACCTCGTATGAATACATAAGCTATAAAATACAGTAAACCAAGAGTAATCTAATCTCATCCACAAATAAAGAATAAAGATATCATATAATCAAATGTAATAATTATTTGTACAATACGTTGGGCGGAGACAAATCCACTATCAACAAGTAAGAAAAAATATACATGGAAATGAAAATGATTCGGCAAGAGTAGCAAAGAAAGACCCAAGACACGTCATCTCCGAATGAATAGAGAAGATCGCGACCTCGGCTAGAACACCTGCAATATCACAGAAGTACACACCTGGAGAGATAACCAGGTCCTCAGAGGGACGTAACAAGATACATAAGAATATGCCACATAACTAAATATATATACTATGTCATAAATCACAAGTAAAGTAAATAGTCCCACTCGTAACAAGATCCAATACCTCATCATCGAAACAGTGGACTACCCCTACAACCAAACAAGGACAAGGGATAGCACACTATGCCGCGATGAGACATTGTCCCAAGCTACTAATTGGACGAGGTGATATGACATTAACGAGGGTTACCTAACCATCTAATGTGTTTATGCAGTAAGAACAAACTTTCAACGCATGGACACTCTGGCTCAGTAGCAGTAATCTCAGGTATGGTCCAACCAGGATACCAAGGACCTCAAAGCATAATATTCATCGAATATCAGAGGCCAGCAGTAAATCAGTATCAGGATCCATGACCGTATCTCCCGCGGAGATAATCGACAATAGGGAAGTGCATACGTGGCCCATACGTTAAGGAATTATTCTTCACACCCAATGCCTAACAGAGTCACATCTATGACTCATATACCTCTACTAACTGCTAAGTCTCCTAACATGCCTCTATTAGCAGTTAGCCCTAACGCATGCGCATGGAGGATTAGCCCACACGCAAGAACCTCTACATGCTATTCGTCTCACACATCTTCGTGGTACAACTGTGTCCAGATATATGCAATACACTACAAACGGTAGTCTCTTAACTCTAAGTCCACATGCAATCAAAGGATAATAACAAAGTATATCTAATATCACTGAGCAGACAGTAAATCAAGAACGGTAAGAACTAAAAATAAATGAACAGTGATATATAATAAAATGTAAACTGAATATAAACAGTATAATGGCAAGGTATCTTGCCTGAGGTTATGTGCAAAAGAGAATAATCCAGTAGCTCGAACAGACAAATAAACGAAGCAAGAAAAGCCAAATCCTGCAGATGACTCCGGATGCTGCAACAAACATCATGAACGAGTTTGGAATAAAATATATGCCTAGGAAATGCCTGTCCAAAAGTTAAATTCTGGAACAAGAGCAAAATCGTAATTTCGGGTCAAAACGATGTCCGCCGTTGGACCCGCTTTGCACTGAAATGCGTGCCAATATCTACGGTCTCTAAAGTCATCAAACTATATGTCTACAGATTTGTTTTGATGAGACGAACCCAACGATGTGTCCAATTTTGGATTTCGGTGGGCCGTGCACAAAATCGCCTGTTGAGTGGGATTGTGGGCCCGCCAAAATAGCGTCCCGATCAACGGTCTCAGAATCGGACCAAACTTGGCTCACAGGACCAGAAAAATATTTTGAGTCCAATGGCACAAGTTTCATCGCGATATGATGAGTGTGCAAAAAGTTGTGACTTAATTTTCAAAGGGTCGATACGGGGGTATCTCGACGGATACGCACTGATTTTGTCGCACACATGCAACAAAATCGGGTTCCGTC
>JANAVB010032819.1:1530293-1535293 GCA_029216955.1 Iris pallida | reverse complement strand
ACTGTCCTACTCGGAATGGCATAAAATGTGCCGACTTGGTCAATCGATCTACAATCGCCCAAACCGCATCTTTCCCGCTAGGGCTCCTTGTAAATCCAGTGACGAAGTCCATCGTGATATGCTCCCACTTCCACTCAGGAATAGGAAGTGGCTGTAGAAGTCTGGCTGATATCTGATGCTCGGCTTTGGCCTGCTGACAAACCAAGCATCTAGCTAAAAATTGTGAAATCTTCTTCTTCATTTCGTACCACCAGAAATGCTGCCTCAAATCTCGGTACATCTTTATACCCCCGGGATGGATAGAGTAGATAGAACTATGCGCTTCTTCCATCAATTCCTGTCGAAGCTCTCCGTTTGGAACATATAAGCACTCTCCGCACCTCAATGTTCCATCCTCGTGAATCCGCAACCCTGTCTGCTCTCCTGCCTCAGTCTTCGCAAGGAGTCTTCCGAATCTCGCATCCGTAGGCAATGCTGCCTTAATCCTCTCAACTAGTTAAGACCGAACTTCCAACTGTGCTAGAACACCTTCTGATTCCGGCAATATGACTTCGATCCCAAGATCCTGAAGATACTCAAGCAAATGATGTTGTGTCGTCAAAAAGTAAGTTGTAGGCTTCCTACTCAAGGCGTCTGTAACTACATTCGCCTTCCCCGGACGATACTGTAGCTCAATGTCGAAGTCCTTCATCAGCTCCAACCAACATCTTTGTCTTATATTCAACTCTTTCTGAGTAAAGACGTACTTTAAACTCTTGTGGTCGGTGAATATCTCCACTCTCTCTCCATATAGATAGTGCCTCCAGAGCTTTAGTGTAAATATGACTGTAGCTAACTCTAGATCATGCGCCGGATAATTCTTCTCATGAGTCCTCAACTGTCTCGATGCATAAGCAACTACCTTACCATGCTGCATCAGGACACATTCCAATCTACTGCCGGATGCGTCACTATATACCACAAAGCCTCTTGACCCTGAAGAAAGAGTCAAGATCGGTGCTGTCGTCAAACGCTTCTTCAGCTCATCAAAAGCTGTCTGACACTCTGCCGTCCAGATGAACTCTTGCTCCTTATGCGTCAGTCGCATCATGGGCTCCGTAATCCTCGAGAAATTCTCTACGAACCTCTAATAGTATCCGACAAGTCCGAGAAAACTCCTCACCTCAGAAACTGATGTAGGCACCGGCCATGTCGCAACGGCCTCTATCCTCTCCAGATCAACTGAAAGTCTTTCACCAGAAATGATATGGCCCAGAAATGAGACCTTGTCAAAGCAAAAGGCACACTTACTGAGCTTAGCATACGACTTCTCCTCTCTCAATACTCCCAACACAACTCGAAGATGCTCCTCATGGCTCTTAGAGTATACCAGTATATCATCAATGAATATCACTACAAATTTGTTTAGATACTAGTGGAACACTTTATTCATCAAATTCATGAACAATACGGGCGCGTTGGTTAGACCAAACGGCATCACCAAGAACTCATAGTGTCCATACCTCGTCCTGAAAGCTGTCTTCTGAATGTCTTCCTTCCGCACCCTAATCTGATGGTATCCAAACTTGAGGTCGATCATAGAAAACACTCGTGCACCACTAAGCTGATCAAACAGGTCATCGAAACACAGTAATGGATATTTATTCATAATAGTTACCTCGTTCAATTTCTTGTAGTCGATGCACAAGCGCACAGACCCATCCTTCTTCAGGACAAATAAGATTGGCACTCCCCATGGAGAAGCACTAGATCGAATAAAGCCTTTATCCAGCAATTCATCTAGCTAGGCCTTCAACTCTTCTATTTCTTTTGGTGCCAGCCGGTACACGTTAGAAGAAATTAGCTCCGATCCTGGAATCAACTCTATCGTGAATTCAATCTCTCTGCCGGGTGGCAAGCCGGGAAGCTCTTCTGCGAACACGTCTTTAAACTCTGATATAACTCTCGGTAATGATGGCTCCTTCTCTGCTATGTGGGCTTTTAGAGTGGGATGGGTACCCTGCTCTGTAGCCCCTCGAAGAAATTCAAACTCCGAAAGGCTTGCGGGTCTAAAAATCACACTACCCCGACAACAATCTATAGTGGCATGATATTGGCTCAACCAATCCATGCCGCGCACAACATCATAGTCCCGCATAGTAAAGACTAAAAATAATGCTCGCATCTCTCTCCCACACATAACTACTGAACAAGATCTACATGCATCACTCACAGGAACTATACCTCCTCTCGTAAGAATTTTTATATTCTTCGAAAGGGGTGCGGTGGCGACTCTATGGGTAGCTACAAATCAAGCTGCTATGAAGGAGTGTGTGGCCTCGGTGTTAATTGAAGATATAGCTGGTAAAGATAATACAAGTATGGTACATGAAATGACCTCTCCAGCTACCTCTACCTCCTCGACGGTCATAGAAAAGGCCTGACCAGGTGCTGGTGCTCTACGCTGCTGTCGAGCATGCTGAAACTACGCTCTCTGTGGTACAACTAGTGGTCCCCTCTAGAATACTTCGGGTGCAGGTGGTCATGCTGCTCCAACTACTGCAGGTGGTGCTCGAGGTGGCTGCTGGAATGGCCTGGGGGCTGGTAAGGCTAGACACGGTACCGTCAGTGCTGCAAGTCGTGGTGGCTCTGGACAATCTCGAACTGGGTGCTGATCAGAACCGCATCTGAAGCCTACTCCAAGTCTCCGAAGACACTCTCGTTCTAAATGCCCCTTCTTGCTGCAGTAATGGCAAATAGGGATCTCCTGGGCATATGCTGGTGTCATCTTCTGTTGTGGCGAGACCATTGGGCACTTTACTGGTCCTCCAGATGATGCTCGAACTGTCGATGTCGCCGAATGTGGATGCTTCTGGCTGGCCTCTCTTTTGTTGATTCTCTCCTGGCATCGTACTGCGGTCAGGATGGCTGAGTACGAAGTAGGTGCTACTGATCCCACAAGCCTTTGCATCACGAAAGTAAGCCCATCTTAGAACTTTTCTACCTTATGCTCCTCGGTCAATATCAAGTATGATGCTTATCTGCTCAATTGCAAGAATTCTAAGTTGTATTCTTTGACTGTCATGTTGCCCCGAGTGAGGTAGATGAATCGGTCTCGAAGCTCTACTCGCGTTGTAGCGGGGATGTGCATCTCCTTGAAGAGTTTAGAGAACTCTTCCCATATGACTCCATCAGGACTCAATCGCACCTCTTCGGCTTCCTACCAATGACGTGCATTGCCAGTCAACTGCATTCTGACTACAGGCATCTATTTCTCCTTGGGAAGTTCAGCGGCTACCAGCTGATGCTCGATGTTGGTAAGCCACGCATGAACTTCTGTAGGGTCTTCATCTCCAGAGAATAGCTTGGGTATCATCTTCCTGAACTCCGTAATAGATCATGTCTTCAGCTGAGGGGCTGGTGGTACAGTAGGTGCCAAGGCTGACACAATACTATCTTTCAAGGCTACGGCCTGCTGCTGCTGAGTCTGCTGCTGTACTGCCTGCCTGCTAGGCCTGCATCATCACGAAGAACATCTGGAACATCTATTTTCCGTCCATCGGTTGTCCTTGAGGTGGGAAAGGCATGAACGGCATCGGTGAAGGTGGTGGTAAGGGAGTCCCATGTGGTGGCATCGATGCTGACGGCGGCGTCTGTGGTGGAAACTGGGGTGGTGGTGGCAGATCATCCCTCTGAAATCTTGATGGCTGAGGATGCGTCACTTGGCTCTGCAAGGTGTGTTGGCCTCCTGACGGTGGTGGTGGAGTATTATCGCCCTGAGTGATAATAGCATTTTACGAAGTGTCATCTGGTGTCGAGAGTCCGTCTTGTGGGTCCATTGTCTGTAGGATAGAAAAAGACCTATTAAACGCTGCAAGATTTGAGCAAGATGTAATTCAAAGGATTATTTAAAAGTCAAACATAGAATTAAAAGGCGGAAATTATAGTGGATGAGATCATATTTTTGTATAATCCTAATACACAGGCTCGCTTGGCACAGTCATATAACCAAGACGATTTAACGAGGACCTGCATAGGCCACCCCAAAAACATGTCACGTCCCAGTCCTAAAATCTATAAGGACTAGAACACGTGGCATGCCAGCAGACACAGTCCATAGGTAAATCCAATTTAATGGACCAATGGAAGGTATCTTAAGTTGTAAAATAATCTCATGGTAGGCGCATATCTATACTCATCCACAGAACAAGAATCACAGAATAAAAAAACATATCATGTTGAAATAAAGGAATATAAAACTGTCAAAGAGAAGTATAAAATCATATGGAAACTCCATGGGTACAAGTCTCAATCAAACAAATGATCACTACAATGTCTCAGATAAAAGTATAAAAATCTCCACTACAAGTCTTCAGTTGTGACATGAAATAAAGAAAAATAAAGATAGATGTCCACAAAGAACTACTCTGGATCAACCTTGTCGTCCACATCTGGTGCAACAGAAGAATAGACTCCCAACCCGTACTCTATAGGAAAGACCTCGTCAGCTAAATCTGGAGAATAACCAGGTCCTCAGGAGACATAGCAAGGCACATAATATACAAGCTAAAGTGCAGTAAGTAAACAAAGTATCGGGGTATCTAAACCAAACTAACGTGACGCTTTGAGGATAACTTTCACAGGCGCAGACATCTCCAAAGTAAAAGACATCCGGGTCAGGCATACATATAGCCGTGGCTCCGTAACGGAATCTCAACGATAACCAAGAGAGAAATGTGGATCACAGGAAACATGTAATCTTCCCGAATAAATGAATATGCATATATAAGAGTGTATGTGCACAGCATGGCCCGCGCAAGTAGTAGTCATCCTCAACTCTCAAGAAACAATAAGTTGCAACCAAAACTTACCGTTCTGACCTCTATCTAGACGGCAATCCTACGACACATCTAAAAGAAAGATAAAATGACACAAACACCCTTAACCTATAGGTATCAGGAATCAGGTATCTCATGTAATCTGGCTTAAGTATCAGGTTAATATATGTGTCAATCATGTGT
>JANAVB010032819.1:1485293-1527793 GCA_029216955.1 Iris pallida | reverse complement strand
TGGGTTTCATGTATATATAGGATTGGAAATCCTTCTTCCTTTTGGGATGTTCGGCCAAGAGGGGGGATGCTTGGCCGACCATTAATGGTGGGGGGGGGTTGAGTGATTGGCTTGGTTGTTGATGAGTTGGCTAATTGATTTGGTAGAGATTAAATAGGTCTTCCTAATATAGAATAATATATATTATATATATATATATATATATATATATATATATATATATATATAGATATTAATATATATATTATATAATATATCTATATATATATACAATCCAAAATCTGAATAAATATAAAATATAAGTGTTTATAATGTATTTTAATGTCCAAACATGCCTACATAGGTTTGGGTTTAGTTTAGCGGAAGTTTGGGAATGTTGGTGCAAACTGGTTCTTAAAAAGTCATAAAGGCTTTATAAACTAATTAATTAGATTAAAATATGACTTGTGCCATAATTGAATTGTTAACATTAAAGAGACTAAAATATAATCATTGCATTCCTAGTATGGCTAGTATGCTAGTCAAAGCACCCGACTACACTAGGCATGCCATATTTTCTAGTCAACTTGCACATTCAAACTCAATCATGACTATACCCTTCTTATATAATATAAATAGGATAAAATAAATTAGAAATAACTAAAAATCCAATTAATATGTTTAATTAAATAAAATATTATTTCATTTGAGGGGTTTTATATACTCCTCCTTCTGATCTAGCATCTTTTCGGTTAGCTGTCAGCCGACCAGAGCAGCGTCGCCCCTGGTCCACATCTGCTCCGGTGACCAACCCCCTAGCCTCCAGTCCTCCGCTGGCACGTTCCGGCACCGATTTGGTAAGCTTCTCTCTCTGGCTTCTTTTTCGACCCCCTCTCGAAGTCTCCTTCTTCCCCATCTCCCCCTTTCGCTCTCTCTCATCTTACTCCCCGAACGCTCCACTTCTCTCTGCTCTTCTCCTGGTCTTCCGCCTCACTCTTCTCATTTTTTTACTTTGTTGAACTCGCTCTTCTCTCTTGAGAGAAGAGAAGATGAGTTTTATCATTTACTTTTGCTTTTATTATTATATCATTTATTATTAATATTATTACTTTAATCAGAAGTTATATTTTGGTTATAATTATTATTATATTTTTGGATTTACAAAGTATGGTATATTATAAATATTTTACTAGGTATATCTACTATATAGTATCATTATATATATACTTCTATAAGTATTATTTATATATTATATCATAGATATATTATATATATATATATTAATATATATATTTTATATATATTATATATATATATATATATAAATAAAATATATAATATAATATATATATTATTAGATAGTAGCAATCTAATTTGAGTTGGGCTTAGCCTGCAACTATTTTCAAATTTGGAATATCTTTCTATCAAGTTAGAATTTAGTTTTTAAACCCTAAGGATATATTAATTATGTTGATCTTTTTTAAATAAATTATTTATTTTTGCCCTAAAATAATTTTTCTCGATTTTCAAGGATTTATCTAAAAATATCTTTATCTATAAAATCTAATTTTCAAGTAATAAATATTTTTAAGAAGTATAAGTATTTTCTCTACAAATTTCCATAGAGTATCACGATTGATCCTGATTAATGTATTCCCTATTCTCTTGTGAACAGGACTTCCTTATGTCGACCCTCGTAATTTAACTGTTCTGGACTTAATGGAACAGTTTGTGCCATTCTAATAGGCCATTTGCGTAGTTGTAACACTGAAATCAAATCTATGCTACCGCGATCATCGTACCACACCGGGCGCCACACAGAAAAGAAACCTTGTAATTACTGTTTATTTACTTTGCTCATTACTGCTTGCATGTATTTACTTATTATTATTTTTCTGTAAATATAAATTGTTCTTTTCTATCATGTGTAGATGTAATTTATTGTTTAATTCTGTTTTCCTTGTTTATTTCTATGAACATTTGATCTAGATTTAAGAGACCACCTTGTCTGTACCGTATTCATTGGCCTTGACACTTGTGTGCCATGAAGTCGCGAGTCGCATATAGATCTCTTGGACTTGTATGACCGTACATCGGTACGTATAAACTGTGCGATAGGATTCCGCTAATAGTATGCATGATTAGTTTGACTTAACGGTTTAATAGGTTTGTTGTTGTAAAGACAACATATAGGCATGGGGTGGGAAGATATATCCTTAGCATAGACTACCCTGCACTTTACCTTTGTGACCCGTACGCTCCGCCAGAGATGCGGGTTGACATCCCTTTATTTTACTGATGGCCACTAACGTCGAGGAACGTTTTGTTTTGAGGGCCCTAATGCCGAAAAGGGGACTATGCTGAACCCATTTTAGCTAGAGACCCCATGCGTTGAGGTTTTTTCTTAAATTGCATTCACATAGAATAGTTAGGCGACCTTATTGTTAGGTATATGTACTTTTGGTTTGTGTACTTATACCTGACCGCGGCTTGGAACATATTTTGTCGCGAACTAATGTGCCACACCTTGTCTTTGTTTGGTTGTAAGTGTGGTTCACTGCTTCGATGATAAAATACTAAACCTTATTGTGGCTCGGATACTATATCGAATTTGTGACATGTAAAGATATTCACCATGGATTACAGTGCCATCATCTATCCTTGTTTGGTTGGGGGATGGTACGCTAATTCAAAATAGAGTATTGGACCATGTTATGATCTGTTTGACTTACTTTTGAGCAGTTATATTCAGTTATATGGCATATTTTTATGTATCTTGTTACATGTTACGTCCCTCTGAGAACCTGGTGATCTCTCTAGGTGTGTATGTTTTCTTGACCATTTGCAGGAATTATAGCCAAGATCGTAGTCTTCACCTTACTATCAAAGATGCCTTGCTCTCGGATCTTTACTATTTTCGATAAATTCTTTCATTGTATTTATTCTTCTTATTTAAAAAGATTCTTAGTGGATATGTCTCCATCTAACAACTTGTATAATGATAATTCACAGTTGATTTATGATATCTTTATTCTTTATTTTATGGATGATATTAGTTGGCCATGATTATACTACATTTACAGCTTACGTATATTTATTATATGACTGGCATGTTTACGTACTTAGTTCTATGTATTTTGTGACTGGACGTTACGTATTTTTGTGGTGGCCCATGCAGGTCAACGAATAAATTATTTGGTTACATGACTGTACCAAACAAGCCTGCATATAGGATTAGAGTCTAGAATCTCATCCACATGCTTGACCTCCTTTTTGATTCAATTCAAACTCTCGTTTAACTGCTTTGAATTGCATCTTGCTTGATTCCTTTTTCTACCGTGAATCTTATTTCTCGTGCTTAATAGAGGTTAGAAGGATGACTTGTATGCCCTATTGATTCAATTACACTACTAGTCAAACTTGACACTAATAAGTTTATCTAGAATGGGTAGAATGCCTCACAACCAAGCAACGCTTTGTCCTTATGACCCATTAATTGAATGACACTAATAGGTTTATTTAGAAGTCCCTAACCCCTCTAATCGACCAAGGCCTTAGACAAGAAGACAGTAGGACAACTGTAGGGGCACAAACACTGGATGAGACTTAGATTCTTAAGGAACTTGAACTATTTATACTTTTATCATCATAATATCACGTACTTATATTTTGAATACTTTGACTGATGCCGCTATTATTGCCTAGTTTTACAAGCTTACTCTTATTATCGAGCTTGTTCAAGGAATATATTTTACTGGGTGCCCCCACTAACATATTGTCTAATTAGAATCGGTGTATTATGGTCTGATCAACCGTAGTGCATTGGTTTGCTCTTCATATAACTATTCTACGTGGATTGAGATATATAGCTTGTTAAGACAAATATGTTTTCCCTCTAAGATCTCATTCACAACTACTTTGACAACTCTCTTTTGAACTTTTCAGTCGCCTTTGAATCCCGTATTTGTATTCGCTCACATCTTCCTTGAACTCTTTATTGTTTTCGTCTCACCTATTTTGGGAAAAATAAACGCTCGTGCTTAATAACTAGACATAGAGTATTTCTTTAGTTTTTCATACCACCTATGACCATGATGGTTGTATATACACAAGTGTAGTTATCCATCGACCAAATTATGTGACTACATGTTCGTCTTGAGTTACTCATCCTTCCCTCAACCCTAGATCTATTATCGTGTTCTTCTAATCATTTTTGGAACTTGAGAATGATTCGAATCGTTCCCTTAATCGTACCCCCAACCATTACAAGAAAAGTGACTTTTTACGACATTAAAAGTAAGACATGACTAGATTGTATGCCGTAAATAATTGTTTCACGACATGCATTTTAGTGAACATCGTAAAAAATCCAGAATATAACTTATTAGATTATTTAGGACATGCATTGGATGCCACAATGTTTTTTAAACAAACGAAGGCATACAATAAATGCCGTAAAACTCAATAATAATAAAAAGATAGTGCCAAATTTTGAAATCCCTCATATTTCACCCTATAACCTCTCTCCTGCACCCTCATGAAATCCTCTCCCCCGTCATTTTCACCAAAAATTTTAGAGACCCCTCTCCCGCCTACTATTTCACCCTAAAAATTCTCCCCCACCTTTATCTCGCGCCTCTTCTTCTCTACCTAGCCAAACAATAGGTTCGACTACTTCCCCTTCTTTTTTTGATTTTTTCTGGAAAATAGCAGTCGTCTTCTTCCACATCTCGTGCCTCTTTTTTCTCTCCTCCAGCCGCAATAGGTTCGGCTTCTTCCTCATTTCTAGGGTTTTACTTCCCCAATTTCCTTCTTTTTTTAGGGTTTTACTCTTACTCCAATTTTTTTATTTTTATAGGACCTCCACACATCTATGAAGACCCATGGCTAAACCGTTCGATTTTTTCTTCTTCCCCTATTTTTACCTAAGAATAATTTATGTATATGTTAATATTTAGGAAATTGTCATGATACTGTACTTTGTTATCAAATTAGATAACTTATTTCATGCATGCTCAGCACACTTTTATTATTTTCTTTTATGATTTTTTCCCACACTCAACACACTATAATTGCTTTTTTTCCTATAAAAGTGGCAAACTTTGCTTTTGGGAGAATACAACAAAGTATGAACACTTGTACAGAAAGGTCTTGGCTTTAGCATTTATATTGGGTTTGTACTTGGAATATTTTCGATCCCACTTTGTGATTTTGCTGCTGTTACCGGCATATTAGTAGGCAGCATCCGACACTATTGAGTTATTGTTCAGATGGTAGAACTGCACTGTGGAATTCCTTTTATATTCGTATTAAAGGGAACACGAAAGCTGCAGTAGGGTTGTAGAATGGAGGTGAGACGCAAATTGAGCACGAATTGTATGACTATTTACTTGTTTATGTTGTAGAGTTTCAATAGGTCAATAACAGGCTTGTGCAAGAATTGTATTTGATATTTCTTAATTCTTGTAGTCATCATCTCTGTGTAGTCTCTACTGATTGTGAATAAATTACCTGCAACAATATGTGCCTGCAAGATGTTCGAAAAAATATTTCAATGATATTTCTTGATCAGCTCCATCTGCTCGATCAGGAAGAGTCGACATACTTCTTCTTCCTCGTTCATCGACCAACTGGCAAGGACCATCTTCTAAGAGAGAGTCAACACAATCAAAATATAGAACAACATCAATGGACTAAAATTGTCTCAACTTTCTCAAGTTATCTTGGATAAAGCTCCGTATGATTTACAATGCCCAGTTGCTATCTTATCTTCCCTTGACTTTAACTCCCTTTTTCTAGCTCATATATTAACATGGTATATATAAATGTCGTTCCAACTCAATTATGTGGAATGACACCCTTTACTTGCATTGGTTCTGAAAGTTCATCTGGACTTGTAATGAAAGTTACGAAATACACATCTTATGCTTTTATATATGTAATTCCTAATGTATTGAGATTTTTTTAAAAATTAATTTTTATGATTATTGATTTGTAGTGCTTGTTTGATATGTATTCCACTGTTTATTCGTTAGTGCTATTTGAGTGCACCCTTTTGTCTGTTATTGATATATGGATTTTGTGTTATTCTATATGCCAAGTAAGTAGTGTATTGTACCCCATGCATGTGCTGTGTACTCTAATAATGTTATTTAAGTATCCTTTGATGTATGGTTTTGTATTTATTCTATATGCTAAAGAAGTAGAGTTTACAATGACCCTTTCTTGAGTTGGATTACTTCATTACTTTTTTCTAATTTTTCATGCCCAAATCTAGTAATATAGAGAGATGTCTTAAATACTCTTAATAGTTCCCAATTATAGTGAGCAGTTGGATGAAATAAACTTCATAACTATTAACCGGTAGTAGATGTATGATGACGTGCATATGATTTTGTATTGTACTAACATTGTTTGAGTTTGGTTATTGATGTGTAATTGAACTAGATAAGCTGTTTACAGTGTTCTTTCCTGACTTGAGTTATTTGTTTTTCCTAAATTTTAATTTTGAAAAACAAAACTACCTTATTTGGTTGTGGAACTAATTTAACATGAGATATAGTAGTGTATATTTTTATTTGATGATGAAACTATTTTGGATGATATAGCTAGAGTGATTAGCCTTTAAATTAAATTTTTTCGGTTGTCCCTGTTTCTTACTTAAGAGGAGAGTCCTAATTTATATATGTTTTCTTCTTCTTCTTCTTCTTCTTCTTCTTCTTCTTCTTCTTTCACCTAATCTTTTACAGCTTGAGCTTCTGAAGTTAGCAGCTTCGCTTGTCTACAACTATTTCTGTCACGACCCGCACCCACCGTGAGGGTACAAGTACGTAACAACGCCCAGCCTACGCCGCAGTATCGGCGGTAGAACGCTATTCTAGGTCATGAACTATAACTAGTATAATATGAATACTCTCCATAAGGAGGCCAACACAGAGGTACAACTCAATCACAATCTAAGGTAGAATGATAAAGATAGATAAACATGAAATCCAAAAGAGATACAGGAGATAGAAGTCTAAGTATCTAAGATACATAATCCCAGAAATACATCTCAAAACTCAAATACAGTAATCCACAAGTAAATACAACTCCAGACAAAATGAAATAACTATCTAAACAACCTCTACTGTGTCTCCTCTAGGCTAGCAGGCAACCTCCAGGCTATCTGTAAAATTTATCAACAGGTCCAGTCAGGACAGGAGCAAGCACAATACATCTCACGCAGATCATAACAGGTTAGAGAATATAAACATGCAAGAGAGTACGATACATGAAACTAAAGTACATGATGTAAACAGAAAGAGAACTGTAATAGAAATATCTACTATAAGTAGAGAGCTACCAGTGACTAGTGATTTAGAGTACAAGGTCGACATGTGAATGGCTGGATTTGTACATGACTATACTAAAGAGGCGCACATGGCTATACTACTTTGGAATTGTTCACATGGCTATTTATACTCCCCCATACCCCAATCAATACACAAGGATCCAAACAAGTTATGTTACGTACATGGTTTTCACATGAAGCCCATAAATGGGTGCACATGAAGTATACATGAGAGCTCATATATGAGTGCACATGAAGTTCACATGGGGGGCCCAAAAATGGGTGCACATAAAATTCACATGAAGGCTCATAAATGAGTGCACATTGTAATATAGGTTATACATGAGATACATGGGAAACATGTTCGATTCATGAGAGCACATGAGAGTACACGAGCATGCATGAACGAGCATGAAGCACATGAGAAACATGAATAACATGAGAGCGAGGAATACATGATGTACACAAAACACATGACATAATGTATTCGATGCTCCCGAGGGGGATAACATCTCAATGTAGGGATCCATATAGTACCAATCCGTGATAATATCGTGTCAGCATCAAATAAGGTAAACTAGAGCAGGAATATAATTCTAAGCAAGTTATGAAATGATCAGAGAATGTACTCGTCTGCTATCTGAATGTCCAAAGGAAATGTATTGTCCGAGGAGAGGTATCTGGCTCCTATTTAGAATAGCACAAGTCACAACATGTCCAGAAGGGTAATATAAAGCACTACAATGTATTCTACATGAATCTAGGTCAAACTAGGCCAAAGTCAACCCTTGGTCAACTCTGGTCAACTGCACAAGTCAAACTAGGTCATGTCCTAACCCAGCAAGTCTTACTAGGCCTAACCAAGACTATCCTAGCAAGCACACATCAATACAAGGCTATACAAGCCAACATACACCCAACTCTATATAGCATGTAATTATTCAATACTCAAATAGGCAAGAATTCACATTGGATATACACTAGATAATCTATTACTTTAGACTATATATGTCTACACATATATACACATGCATATATTGGTATTCAACATTAGGTCTATAATCATAGCATTTCAAATGGTTATATAAACTTATATATTACAACACAATATGCTAACATATATATAATATACATACATAGCTAAGTTAACTGTATTTATAAATACTTATTTAAGAGGCTATGTGTGTGTATGTGAACATGGCAAAGGGGCAAGTGAGGGTTAAATGGGCATACATAGTGTATACATATCAAAGAGTGTCAAAGTGTAAGTGAACAAAGTGTCAAGTGTGATAGTGTCTACATAGTGTAAGGGGTACATGAGGTAATATAGGATTTGTGTTAACATAGAACATTACATCTCATTAACTTATATATTGCATACTTTACATCTATTATTACATTACATTCATGCTTGCATTCATTCATCATTCATTTATTCTCTTGCACTACTATATGCACCATACATTACATACTATGGAACCTACATATTCATTACAAGCCATACTTATACATGCTTACATTAGATAGGATACTTACACCTCATACATCATTTATTTAAACATTTACTCATGCTTGCATTCTCTATTGAATTACATAATGTATATACATTAATATGGGTTAAAATCAAATAGAACATTATATTACACACAAGGGTTCACAAAATGCATATGCCAAATAGTAACTCCTACTAATAATCAATATTGTACCATCTCAGCATGAATTAAAATCTAGGATTAAATTATGTTATAGATCTATGTGTTAGCTTTCCGAAACTTTAAACGGATCGCGTTTTCGTTTCCGAAAACTCCCGGAATCGCGAAAACACCGAGAACGCGTTTGTCTTTCGTACAGCTGACACTCAAATAATTCTCCAGAAAGTTACAGAAAGAATTAGGCCTATTAATATATGTTTTTGGAAATCTAACTTCAATACGCTTCTTTTAAAAAAAACGGAAGATTAAACTGAGCTTTGAGCTAGAAGTTATGACATTTCTAAGTTAGGGCTGAAATTAAAAACGTGGATAAAAATCATGACGAATTTGGGTAGTTTGAGACAAAAGAACACAAGTATATAACATAATATATCAAGAACTCACTCTCTACACTAATATATATATATATGAGACACTATAGAACACATCTCCAATACAAAAATATGAGATTAAACATGTAATAATTCATTCATACATAACAACAACACATAGTGTGTCCAAATTTGGGGTTTTTCCACATGGACACAACCACAACACAAAAGACACTCCTATGACCTCCAAATGGACACGAAATGGACACAAATGGAGATACAACCATGGGGGTCATTCATATGGGTTCAAAATAGACCTATATACATGAGGAAATGAAAAGGAGAAAGAATTTATACCTCCCGGTAGATCGAATCGAAGAAAAGCCTTCCCAGAGCGACACCGACACGTAGAGATTCCAAAAGGACACGAACGAGCTCCGAATCCTCCCAAACTTGGGTAGCTTCCTCCTTGGCTAGAATGGAGAAGGAAAGAAGAAGATTTGGTGGCAAAATGGAAGGATTTGGTGGAGAAATTGCTAGGGATTGCTCTCTAGAAATTTGGGGAAGAACAAGAGAGAGAGTGTGGATGAGAATAATAAAATAAACTTGAGTCTATCCTCTCCCAAAGTGGCTAGCCATATGGGGCTATTTGTCATATTATGGTAAGGTCCAAAATGCCCCCACTAACCTATTCTATGAGTATTAGGAAAGGGCTAATTGGTTGGGGCTAAATTAGTCATTATAAAGTCTCTAATCATACTAACCTTATCCATAATAATTAGTCTAATCTCTAACTAAAATATTTCTATCATGTGGACTAAAATTAATATTATGTGGGCCATGCCTAACTAGTGTGTGGGTCCCACTAGAGTCAAACTACCTCCGGGTCCCCGTTTCAAGTCGGATTAAGTTGAAATTCGAACCCGACTCAAATAACCCCAAAACAATATCATAAATAATAAAATAAATTTCAACCCCAAAATAATATCATAAATAATAAAATAAATTTTAAAATATTCAAAAATGTAAAAGGACAAAAATACTCCTGTATCTGAAAACTGGGGGTGACAAATTCTTTTGCAAGTAAGGTTAAAATTTTCTTCTTATACATTATATCATTTTTTATATAATTTTCTTTGATAAAATTATGGTGTAACTGTTTCACTACAAGAATAAAGGCTTTTCTTGACGGGAAAAACCGTCAAGAAATGGGTATCTTGACGGTTGTAGATCCGTCAACTAGGCCAGAGTCAAGAAAAGTCCCCCTTTCTTGATGGTCGCTGGCATGACTTTTCTTAACGATTTTTTGCCGTTATATTAAGTAATTTTCTTGACTGCTTTTAGCCGTCAAGATAGCAGTTTTAGAAATCGTCAACATAGGCAAAAGCTTTTCTTGACTCCGGCCTAGATGACGACCTTTAGCCATCAATAAAATCATTTTGTTTTGATGAACAAAATCCGTCATGAAAAGCACTATTTCACGGCTATATTGTGCATGCCAAAATTCCGTCAAGAGAAGCATGCCAAAATTCGGTCAAGAATTATATAATATTAATCAACCACACATTATATCAATCCAGAAGCTACACATATCAAATTACTATAAAACCAAAATTTCATATTAACAAACTGTATTGTTCATACAACAAAAACTTTCAATACACATCCATAAAGTATTCTTCACTTGTCCAACCACAACATAATCCAACCATAAAGTACACATCCCACATCTGTTGTTTCCATACCACTTAAACATTCAAACCACAAACATCCATCACTTGTCACCACAAAACATAATCCACAAACACTATAAAATGAAACAAAAAAGTAGCAAACCATATCGGAGCACATCCCTCTATATCCACAGCATTCTCCTATTCACAGCATACAACACATTCATTTTTTAGCAAGTTCCTGAGAGAACAAGAACACAAAGTATCAATTGTTCATAAATATTCACATATATCTATAAGATACTGGGAATTATATAGGCTTGGCCACGACCGGCACAATTTTGTGGATATTTTTATATGACTAGGATGCAACAGATACGAAAAAATAAAGCTTTCATCACAAAACCTACAAGTGATCTATTAACAACACAGATGCATGATACAAAAATGAGCTAATTCTCGATGCAGCAAGTTTATAAAATTGGGGAGCGCAAGGACTGTGAGAAATCAGCCACATATTCTTATTTTCAAGATGATGTCATAGACCTTCTACGTTCAAGACACACAATAGCAATCAAATATTTATACTTAGTATTTGAAAATGTAATATATTGATTTGGAAAAAGAAGTGCAGTTAGATCTGATGTGTGAAGTTAAAACTAATTTCTCACCCTTTAGTACCATCAATAGGATCCAACACCCAGTGTCGGCCATGAGGACCCCCTTCAGATTTTCCACTATCAATGGCAACCAGCACATCTTCTTCGGATAAAGATATATTATGTGTACCATCACTAGAAAGAGTATCATTTACCAGCTTAGTAATGCATCTCAGTGTTTCTTGAGAACCGTCTTTCCACAGGTCCCCTGAATCCTATATAAATACATCATAGAACATTCAGCTGCAAAGTATTTCAGGTAACATGATAAGTATATGAATAGGTGATTTAGAACTCAAAGAACATTGCACATACCTCCTCGGCTACTAACGAAAAGGATTCAGAAGAAAGTTTCGTCTTCAGAATAAGACTGACCAGTGCTTGGGAACCTGCATATTCAGGGAAAGAATGTTGTAGTGGAAGTACAGTAAACTGGGACTTTTTTGTCTACCTGTTAATGGGCATAATCCATAAGAAAGAATAGCAGAAAATAGATATTCGAGTACAGTGAAACTGTGAAAATTATCCAAAAAAATAATAATTCAAGTTTCCACAATGAAGGTACTTGATGGATGACCCCTATATCTTTCTAAGATGGTGGACTATAACTTCCTGCAGAGAAGCCAGTTTCAGCTATTTCATTTCCATCTCTGGGATAATGTATTGGCTACCCCGGCTACAATGTCCATTCAAGATTTTAATGGTTATGCCAAGAATAGACCACATGTTCCATCTCCTTGTAGTCTTACTCTAAAGTGCTAGCATGGTAATATCAAAGTCGCCTTTGCAACATATCTTCATTAAGGTTTGACCAGAAAGGATGTTGCAAGATTTCTTTCCTATCAAAACATGATATCTATACCAAGCATGTTAAGGGGTCTCCGAGAAGCAAGATAAAGCTCCAAGTTCGGATTTACAAATGAGCCAGAGAACTCGAGGTAGTAAACAACATCTCTAATTTTCATTACTTAACTTTCCTTTGACATCCATGAAGTTCCAACTGCCAGTAAGATAAGTCCATAACAGAGACGTATAAAGATATACAGAAGTCTTTTCCTCTAACATATACCAATTTGGTAGGTATAGCAGCATCTACCATCTGAGTCCATTATCACTCTTCATGAAAGCCATGTTAAAGGTTGGCAGGTTTCAGAATAAATGCAAGTTCCTATAGTCCATGATGAGATTGGCCCAGTCGTTGTGGTGAAACAATCTTAATGTCTTGCAATTCAATGGACGTCTGACCAAGAATAAACCATTCCCTGTTGTATTCTAAATGTAAGGATGTGGAAGACGTTTACGGAGAAAAGGAAGCCATTTGCTCTACTGAAGACGCTGAGGTCAGCTCTCTATACATCCTTAATTAACATGAGTTAGAAAAGAGATGTAAAAAGAGCTCGACTCTAACATCACACACATATGGTGAAAAAAAATCTGAAAAGAAAAAGCACCTTTTGGGCTGTGTTTAGAAAAGCAGGCATCCACAAACCCATCGACGCATAGGTGAAACTGCTTAAGAGGCCAGGATAACCATACCCCTTCTATATGCTATATTACCCTTATAACACACTAAAGTTGGTATACTTAAGTTAATTGAAGATTATGTATTAGAACGCAAATTTTTGCCTAATTGCTTACTGATACTCAAAACCATTACCTATGATAGTGCATAATCAGCTTGTTGCTTTGCATAGTAATGTTCTGAAGGATTAAGGTTACCAATAACAGCTTTTATTTCATCTTCCGACAAAAACCTGGAAAGGAAATTATCGATTATAAGCATTCTATATGAGTATAGTTCTCTATTATGTCATGTCATATTCATGTCCATGCAACATAGGTTGTTGTGCACGTGCTAAAGGGCAGGGGCAGTAATTTAGAAGAGCAATTATTTTGACAAAGCAATACACCATAAGTCCACATAAAAACAATAACCTGGACACTTGAACAAAATGTAGAAGATTAAAATAAAATGTACAAGGGAACATGAATTGCAACTCACAGTAAATCTGAATGGTTGATGCAATACCTTTAGAACTGTAACTCTAAATAAATCTGAATGGTTGATGCCACTTCTTACCGCAGCCACCACCACTTCTTACCGCAACCGCTGCTGGAATGCACAGGAAATATAAATTGTCACTACGCCAAAATTCACGATTTAATAGGTGAACTGTAAGAGAATATTCAAGTAACAAAAAAAACTAATATTAGTCGACAAACTAACCATAGGAAAGTGTGTTTCACCACCTTCAACATTATCTGATAAATACATAAGCATTGTTGCTATTCATTGGCCTCCACACTTCAAATTAAACTGTATTCAATTGTTTATAAGAAAATGTAAGTATAAATTTCTTTACTGTATTCAATTTTTGTTGTCGTTTTGCCTATGTCTAGTGTTCACATAAAACTGTACTGTAGTGTATATCATGTTGAGGCTTTAGAAGTTTTACCTAGTAGGCCTGAAGAAAGAGAGTTTCCAGTTGCATATGCTCATAAAGGTATGTGTCCATGGATATCATACTTCTTAATGTCTACATTATACAGGAACTAAGTTTAAACACACCTTAAGCCTAAAATATAAATGTTTCATTTTATATATATAATATGTCAAACGTCAATAATCTACTATATTTATCATTCAGTAATACATGTATCGTAAAATACTGATGAAAAATTATAATTATTATTAAACTCTTTAGTTCAATGGAACATGAGACGTTATTCCGCTACCCAAAGGGCATTCATGAGTTGTATTAAATGGATCTTCGTTATCAACATTATCCTGATGATACCATTGGATGTCAAGGTTGTGTCTTGTATCAACATGTTGTACTCAACTTGAACACACATAGAAAAGGAGAATATTGATGATTCTTAACTACTACAAAGTCACATTATCACATACATCAATATAGATGAAAATCACATTATCACAAACATTCTTAACTATTACCAAGTCAACTAATGTATCTAATAGATCTTAAAGATTGGGATACAAATTATAGAGAATACAACAGCTTCATTTCATCATACAATTCTTTATCTATCAAATAGTAGACTGATACTATTTGAAAGAGCAAACTGATACTCTGATACTTTGTTATCAGTTTATACAAGACTCAGTTGCATACAATGCCATAATAAGCTAAAGAGTAAACCGATACTCTTTGAAAGATTAAAATGACATTCTTGGTGAAAAGGTTTTGGAATGTCAGAATGGTTTGGAATGTCATAATGTTTTGGAAGTATGATATCATACATGTTGTTGTTAAAGCAACAAATAATCTTCAAACAAAATGTCAGGTTTATAGGCATAACCATGAATTCCAACTTTGCAAGGACAAAAGAATGCATGCTTCTTCGACATCCAATATAAGTGATGTTCCTATAATCCTACTTCAACTACAATGTGCAGCTACCAATATAAGTTATACATTATGTTTTGGAAGTATGCATTATCAAATTGTAGTATGCAAATTGTAGTATGCAAATTGTAGTAGCCAAAAAGTAAAATGAAACAATCTTACTGAGAACTAAAACCATCTTTTACAGAGAACTAAAACCATCTTACTGAGAACATCATATTTTAGAAGTATGCAATATCAAATTGTAGTAGCCAAAGAGTAAACTGATACGTTGATACTCTAAGAAAGAGTACCATAATATAAGTTTATATCTTTGAAAGAGTAAACAAGAGATGTATCAGTTTATACCCGATGGATTAGAAGTGCTTCCTTGGCACCCAAGCACCCATACAAAATTGAGGTGCATCCATCTGTCCCTTACTTGGGGGTATTGAAGATATATACCAATAAAATATAAAAAAATATCAATAAAATATAATAAAATATATTATAGTTAAGGATTTTACTTACAACAACTTAGCTTCCCATTGGAACACCTCTTTATAACTAAAAACAATGTGCAAACACAAAAAAATATATAAAGGAAAATCAAAGGCAGATATAACATATTGATTACAAAGAACTTAGAAATCAGGCTAATACACAAGCACCCATACAAAATTGCATATAAGGAAAGCCATTCTAGCATGAAGAACACAGGATGGTCCATTGAGTATATAGTCATCCAAAGGCCAAGCTAAAATTTTATGTCATCTAACCAAGCTAATCTAGGTAGAAGAACTTGGATAGTCTATAGAATTGACTCCAAGATTTTTTTAACAGACAAATGGAATCTTTAGCATTCGATCCCTCTTTGCATCATTCAGGGAACTACTCGATATATTGTTGTATATTCATGACATACAAAAGAAAAAACACTATTATAGTAGTTTAGTGATAAATGTGACAAACTATTGCATAACATCCCAAAATGACAAACTATATAAAATATGACCAACATATTGTAGCTAAAAATGCATAACTTGTTTTGATATGAATTATTAACGACTGCCCCCTTTGTAACAGCTCTTAGTAATGGGACCATTTATACAGCATTTGCAGCGACAGTAAGTCCCCTTTTACTCTCCTGAGTTAAAGATCTGTGGACTTGGGTTATGTCGCTCTGGGCCAGTATTTTGATTTCGACAAACTGGGTTATGAATCCCTTGCATCTGGGGATTCATAACCTAGTGTGTAGCTGAATGGAATCAGTTATAGATGTGAATCAGTTAGAGATGAACCTGAGTTATAAGCCTAAGTCTATCAGGTAAATATTCACCCAAACGGATCGCATTGAGCAAGTACAATGGAATCAGTTAGAGAGGAACCTGCTGCTGAGATATTAAAGAGTTAGGTTGATAACTCTATCAGGTAAATATTCACCCAAATGGATCGCATTGAGCAAGCATAGATGACATTCCAAAATTTTTCCAGTACAGCTCTTCCGAAACATTTGAGCAAAAGCTTTATTCTCTGCTTTTTGTAGCTTCAGGTCACCAAACCTATAAATCACCAAACCTATAAATCAATATCCCCATATACCAAATAATTCAAAAGGGATGTCACGACCCGCACCCTAGAGTAAGGGCACGAGAAGTGGGTACGTCCAGCCTACGCCGCAGTATCGACGGTAGAACGCTGTCCTAGGTCACAAAATCTAACAATATAATGCTAAACTGTTTATACTCCCCGAATGGGGGTGACATAGCAGAATGTAAACTCAATCACAACTAAGGAAGAAAAAGTACGATATAATATAAAACTCAAATGAAATACAGAAGATCAGAAGAGTCTAAGTGTCTAAGATATCATCTCAACAAACATCCAGAATACAAGTCCCAACTACTGAATATGAAAGAATATATACAATCCAGATCCCAAAAGACAATAATAGTAAACCTAGACTAGGGAGACTCAGTCTCTATAGCTAGTGGATCCGGCTGGAAATTCGGATCAATGGTGTCATCTAGAGCTGTCCCGTAGTAGGTATCCACACAGGCCTCCTCGTCCTCTGTAATATTTTCAACAGGTCCAGTCAAGACAGGAGCGAGCACAATACATCTCAACAGATCATAGTAGGTTAGAAAATATAATCATGCAGTAAAGTAAGATACAAGAACTAAAAGAAAGTACAGGATGTAAACAGAGAAAGCTGTAATGAAAATATATACTGTAAATAGAGAACTATCAGTGGCTAGTGAGTCAGAGTACAATATAGACATGTGAATGGCATAGGAGATTCTGATGAGACACTACGGAGGTGATCAGGTGAGATACTACTTGGATATTATTCACATGTCTACTTCTACTCTCCCGTACCCCTAATTAATACACAAGGATCCAGCCAGGTTATGTTATGATTCCATACAAAGGCCCACAAGGGGTGATACATAGAAGGCCCAAAAATGGGTGATTCTAGGAATGCCCATAAATGTGGTGATTTAAGGAAGTCTCTGTGATCATGAGAGTACATGTCACAAGTGATCAATGAACCGTGAAGCATAGTGATACACCATGTAAGTGAAACGCACAGAACATGTAGTATACGATGCTCCCTGAGGGGATAACATCTCAAGAAGGGATCCATATAGTACTAATCCGTGTGACTAACGTGAAAGTATCAAGTAAAGTAATTTAAAGCAGGAAAATAATTCTAAACAGGATATGAAATGATCAGAGAATATACTCGCCTGGTATCTGAGTGTCTAAGATGAAAGTACTGTCCGAGGAGTGGTGCCTGTCTCCTATTTAGAACAGCACAAGTCATAACAAGTCCAGAATGATAAAATAAAGTTCTACTATGCATTCTACATGATTCTAGGTCAATTTAGACCAAAGTCAACTCTTGGTCAACCTTGGTCAACCCTAGGAGTCAAACTAGGTCAACTATTGTCAAACTAGTCTAACTAGTCTATTCTAGGCCTAATCAAGACTAAACAAGTCTAACTAAGCTCTCACTAGTCTAACAGACACACCATAGGCCCAATCCTCTAGGCAATAGCCATATATTACACTCACATATCATTATCCATATACACTATATAAGGGCAATGCCATATTGGCATTACACTACACATTTACACATAGGCTAGTATAACTATTTACCTACACACACACACACACACACACACACACACACATATATATATATATATATATATATATATATATATATATATATATATATATATATATATATATATATATATAATTGCACATACACATATATATAATTGCACATACACATAGATTAGGAAATATCTATATATATATATACATATAGAGGATACATAAATGTGTGTGTGTGGATATATATGTGTAGACATGTGTGTGTGTGTGTGCAGGAATACATGAGATTGTGTGTTAGAGTGTTAACAGAAATCCCAAGACAGGAAACAATGTACAAGAATACATGTGTATAGGCTCACTGTGAGAGGAAAAGTGTGTGTGTGAATATATATGCAGGTTATTGACAGTGTCTACTAAGGAACATCCCATAGACTCTGCTAAAGTCTTATTAACATTTCCATGTGTGTGTGTCTCAGGACTGAACTCAAGTGACAGTGAAACAAGTATAGGAATTATCATTCGATTTAGTTAAGGAAAGGAAACCAAATCACAGTTTTCGAATCCATAATACACCTAGAACTCTCAGTTTACACAAGCATTCATATAAGCCATGAAATCCATCAACCCAATGCAATGTTTCAGTTAAACATTGATTTTAAACTCAGTTTTTAGTTTTACACTTCATTCTCAGTTTTCAATAAAAATAAGGGAAAGGAAACCATATTAGTGAATGCAAAACAGTGATGAGTCCCAGGTTTAACATAGAGGAAAACTTGGTTTTCACAAGCCAACCCATATATATATTTCCTGTTAATCTCAGTTAAAAAGGGAAAGGGAAATCAATTCAGTTCAACCCACAACTATCTCAGGTTTACACATTTAATAGGATATCCACATAATCTCAGTTTTTAGAAATTATAGGAAAGGAACACAACTCAGTCCAGTTTTCAGTCCCAATACTTCCTATTACAATTCGAAACCCAAAACTTAATGAAACCACCTCAAAATTGGCATATATGTAGATTACATATAGGAGAACAATATTAGGGACTTAAACATGCAATTAACAGCATTAAACTAACTAAAATGGATGCTAAAATCCAAATTGAAAACTGGAAAATCGGTGAAGAATCACAGTTTTCAAAAAAATAGGGTAAATGCAAATATCAATTGAAACTAAGGTAAAATATCAAAACAGTGGTTGGTAATGATAGACAATAATGTGCTCGTGTCCAACATGTTGTTCGTGTCCCACCACAATGACACAACGTGTCCAAAACAAGGAAATAGGAATGTATCAGACTGTGCAATAAGGACAGTGTCGTGTAGAGGGTCGAGCACAAAAAGACACAACGTGTCCACCCCCAGGTCTCGTGGTCGTGTCCACACCTAGGTTAGGTCTAGGTGCACGTGTCCAAATGCCTGTAATGTGTCCACGATGTCGCGTGTTCATGATACAAACTAGTATCAGAGAGCAACACTCTCACGTGCACAGTCCAGGCCACGACCAGTGCGGGTTAGTTATCTCACCCGACACGGATCCAAGGGACACGAGACTAGGGGAGTATCGTGTCAGACACTGTCCCGAGCTCCGTGTCAAAAATCATGCGTCCACGTGTCCTGGATAGCTCGCACGAGCACGCGATTAGCAGGGCATTCCTGTACATGCGCGCGGCCGTGTCCAACGGTCCCAAGTGACACCAAATCGACGCGAGACACGCTCAGTCGTGCAAAATCATACAAGCCACATTAAAATACAAATTCCTATTCAAAAAACAATTTGAAAACCAAATCGAAATCCCCTTTGGGGTATTTCATCAAACACCTTCACTAGTAGGCTGATACGTGTCCATTTAGGACACGAAATTGACACTAAATGCCACGAATTTCTAGGGTTAGCTAGGGAACACCTAGATCTAGGTTAATATGCAAAAATAACAGCATCTAATATAGAGTTTTAGGGATTTACCTATAGGTGTCAAAACTCCTCAAAAAGCTCCAAAAAGGGGGTGTCTCCTTGCTCCCCAAACTTCACCAAATTGCTAACAAACTGAGAATAAAATACACCAACAGCAAGAATTCCTAAATTAAAAACTATTGCAATTTGTTTGAGGAAAAAAGGAATTAAAATGGAATTTCTATGAATTAATGAAGTTGGAACATACCCGCTTTCCAAATGAACTTTCCTAAAGAGGCTAGTCCTAATGGAAGAGACTATTTATAGGGTGGGATTCCCAATGTAGGTGTGGTCGGCCAACTAATGTTAGGGTTAGGGTTTGGCAATAGCTAATGGGCTTTGGGCTTCTATGGCTAAGTTGCTAATTAATGGTTTCAAACCATAAGTCATGGCTTATGGCTAAAAGCCTCCCTATTCTAACTTAAATTCTAAATGGCCTATTAGGAATTGACTTAATGTTAGGTTAGGGTCACATGACCTAATCAAGTCCAAACACAACTAGGGTTAGCTTCTAGGTTAGTCTGCCAAGGTCAATGCTAGTCAAAGTCAACCTAGTCAACCATCATTCAAATAATTCTAGAATAAATCCTAAAAATTCCTATAAATTATAATAAATTCAAATAACCTCAAGAATGACAAAAATATCCTCAAACTAGAAATGTAGTAGTGACATGGGAAAAGAAAATGTATATTAAAATAATACAGACATATTCACTAAGTATAAAGTCGGTTCAAGATGTGAATCGTCCACTTCTTAACTTTCCACCAGCCCCAAGATTTCCTAAGATCAGGATCTATTGTTTGACCTTCTAAAGGGACAGGTCTTTCCAATATCTTCAAATATATGCTTAAGATCAGAGCACATACTTGGGAGCAAGAAAAAATGGGACATGCTCGTTTCGAAACGTCGGGTGTGGAATACCTGGCAAAAAAATTAGAGCAGGCTCGTGGCTCTCGCTTGGAAGCAAGTGACGCCGGCGATGATGAGGGATTTCTAGGTGTGTACCGCGGCGGAGGCAATCCACTAGAGGTTGTTGGTGCTCGTCCACGTTACCGGAGATGACGACACAAGGTTACGAAATCAGGAAATAGAATCAGAGATCAAATCATTCAAATGGAACCATAAATTCTAATATAAAATAAAATCAGAGTTCAAACCAAATCATGTAGGCTTTCTAGAAGAGGGACCCTAATTCTAATTATGAAATAAAATCAGAGATCAAATCATTAAATGGAACCATAACCCTAACTCAACCAATCAAACTTCAAGTAACTACATCAATCTTTTCTTCTCCACCTCCAGATTATACCAAGTCGAATCAACATCAGTAAAATCCTAAAATTAGGTTATTAAAAATGGAAAAAAGAGGGAGAGAAATATTTTCACTGACCTGACCGCCGTGAGTCCAGGACTTGAGGCGAGAGAAAATGGTCACGACGGTGAAGGTCCTAGTATGGACGAACTCAGTCCCCGAAAGCGTGCTCGAGCAAGAGTCGCTGGAGTTGTTCATAGGGAAAACTAGGGTTAGGGTTTCTCTCTTAGGGAGGAGAAAAAGGAGCTGTGAGAGTATATTTAGAGAAGATAAAATGGGGGCTCTCTCTTATGAGGAGAAGATTAGAGAGAGAAGGAAAGGAAGGGATGATCGAGAGAAAGTTTGCTGGGTTCCTCGATTAAAAAGAACCATAACCATCAACAAATATAAAAGTTTTAAAAAAATTACTAAAATGGCAGCTGAAAAAATTCTGCTAAGTTTTTCATACATACATTTGTTGACGTTTACCACCAAACCGTCAATAAATAAATTGATGT
Source organism: Iris pallida (assembly GCA_029216955.1). Classification (NCBI taxonomy): domain Eukaryota; kingdom Viridiplantae; phylum Streptophyta; class Magnoliopsida; order Asparagales; family Iridaceae; genus Iris; species Iris pallida. Next base: position 1,505,880 of record JANAVB010032819.1, on the reverse strand, counting down.
TTTTGGATGGATCAAATAAAACCGTCAACTATTACACTATAAAATTACTAAATTAACATAAAATGGGTCATTTCTTGACGTAAGACTAATACCGTCAAGATAACCCAATTCCTTGACAGTTTTTCACAAGCGACGAGAAATAAACAGTCAAGAATGGCCATTTTTCTTGTAGTGTTTATTGACAATTATGTAATATTTTCATAATGATTTATCTCGCGCATCATCGAATCTATGAAATCGGTATCAGATTTCCTTGTTTATAGAGTTCCATTTCGTAGAAGAGGTATGTTACTTCCATGTCATAGAAGAGGTATATATCTGTTTGGTCCTGTTTTAGTATCAAATATTAAATTTGACAGTTCTGTTTTTGATACCTTGTGTCATCTGGATGAAATTTAGCATAGAGTTTTCTCCTCTTTTTCTCTACGTAAAATAGCTTCCACCTTCTTCCTCACAATCTGATCTTTCTACTATCCTCAAAACCGTAGGTGACTTTAGCGTTTGACAATTTTTTCACCAGACAAACCAAGATTCTGAGAAAATCTACTCTATCTTATGAACATCCAAGTTGGTGTTTACATCCTAGACATGCATCTTGCTCGGCCATTTCCCTTAAAATTTAACTAATGCATAAATTAGTTGCTTTGTGCCCCTCACTAATCCTTGTTTTCAACTAATATATCACAATTATTTTCTATTCATGAGCTGATAGGAACCATTAATTACATCATACTTTCCTCTCTCGAGTCGACATGATCAATAATAAATACTTTGGTTAGATGCTCATGTTGTGTAGCCCCAAAAAACTTAGAAGCCTCTATAAATTTCTTTCAAGTGGTTGCCGGCATGTTATGATATGGAAGTATTAAGTTTTGAAATTTAGTGACTCCATGAGATAGAAGTACTAAGTTTTGAAATTCTCACATTTTACTTTGCTAATTAATTATCAAGTAAAGCCAGTGTTGTAGAACTTTTTGACAATAAAATATTTGAATGGACACAAAGAACTTGCTCTCCTGAACTATGCTCAACAACTCCGAGTAAAAAGGTGCTGCTATTTGAGGAAATTTAAACTTTTCCTATAATGATTTCACCTTTTTCCTTTTGATTATAGTCTTCGACCAATGGAATACTATAGAGGACATATTTATCATAAAAATAACAAAAGCAACCGATTGATTTGCTCAACCAAATTCAGTCAATGAATATTACTAACTTTTCAATGAATTACGGACTGCAAATAAACCAATACATGAAATAGATCATTTTGAAGTGCTAGAGACTGGTATTTCTTTAAGCAATAAAGTTTCCAAAATGGAAAACACAAAAACTGTTCAAGAAGATGGGAGTGGTCCGACTAAAAGAACTATTTTTGTAAAAAAGTGAGAGAACCTCATCATAAATATAACTCACCTAGTATTCAGGGTTTTCTGATTAGTGAAACAAGCAATACTCAACAGGATTTAGATGATGAATTTCTTTAAGATGTATAGTTGTGGAAATAATTTTTAGAACTAGTCTAATTTGCTAGGATTTAAGGGTTTCAAGATCCGATCCATGTGACTTTCTAAAACAATTGCTCAACTTCCTTGGCTAATTCAAGTCAATTGAGGTATGGGAAGAGTTGTAGGCTCCGTTGGACGAACTACTTGTGACAGGATATCAAGAGAGAAAACTTCACCAGACAAGAAGATGATATGATTATCAGCTTGCATGAAATGCTAGGAAATAGGTAATAATCTCTTCTTTCTAATTAATTCATCCTTCATAATAATTTGTTGTATAAAAATAATAATTTGCTATATAAAAACAATTAATTCCTCCTTCATAATAATTTGTTGTATAAAAATAATTTTATAACCTGTTTTCGTAATAATTATAGGTAATAATCAGTTTGTTAGCCATTGTGAACTAGATGCAAACTCTTCTTGTGTTTGTGTCAACCTGTAAGTTTTCTATCTAGAACTCTTAGGCACCGTTAGCAGCTTCTTAATAGGGTGTGTCCAAGTACAATAAGATATACCCAGTTATATGGTTGGAACCTGAAGGCGACTCAAGTTCAAAATGCTTGATCTTCTGATTGTGTCATAATATTTACTTAGTATAAGTCATATTGCAGCTCGTCTGTCCAAAAAGTTTCCTATATTTCTTAGCCAATGAAATATTTTTGGACAATCATTTGTAACAAGCCAAACCTAAAACGTCTTGCCTATAGTTTTCCTGGTTAGTAAAAAAAAACCCCTATATATGATATTTGGACACAAACATGTATATAGAGATGGACTTCTCCATACATACATGCATATATGATATTTGGATACAAACATGTTTCCTAGATTGTTGTTGTTGCTTTCTTAAAAAAATCATCTGCAGAAATAATATTTGTATACCAATATTACATAGATAGAATTTTTATTCGAACTATTATTTTGTAGGTGATAATGATACCATTGATAATATATGGTGTTTTGTAAAGCCTGGTGTGGTACTTCTGTCGTGGACTGATGACAAATCTGATCCTCAGTATGAGCGGGCAGTTGGGGCTATGAAAGTTCTCTCAAATACTACTGATGCCAATGGAAGAAAAATAGACGTAATAAAACTTCATGTGCCTGGTCGACTCTATATTACGGATGAAGAAGCTAAAGGGATAAATATTTTAGTTAGTGTAATTTTATAAATCAAGTTTCCATGACTTCAAAGTACTTTGAGACTAACATCTGGATCTTATTGTGCATACCATTAGAAACAATATTCAGTTTTGATACACAAAACTTTATGCGATAGGATAAACAAGCACATTGATACATAATACATGTCACAAAGTTGACAAAGTAGGTGGTGACCATACGATGTTAAACATGGTTTCCAATTGTAGTTAATTAGACGCCATTGTAGGCCTTTAAAAATGACAGTCACGCTGAGTTGATCAGGACAGAGTCAAAAGTCACGCTCAGTTGATCAGGACAATATTTACAAATCACGCTGAGGAGACAACTCATCATTTGTTAGAGAGTAATTATGACTGACAGCACAACAATCGAAGAATGTCTCTTCGTATGCCACGTATGCACAGAATTCGAGAGATCACAGCCGTCTATTGCGTGATTTTTGAAATCTTCTTCAGCAAGACTCAACCTTCGTCAAGTTGGCGTACCAAAAGAGCTTCTTGTCATTTAATGCGACTGTCAAAAGCAATCACTGTCAGAGATTTTGTGTCAGTCGAGGCACGCCAAATCAAGACAGTTGGCAGTTCTATCCCAAGTCTGCGTGTATTTGTGAGATCTTCATCTCAAACGTGCGTGGATTCTGAAATTTTCTTCCTCAAGTTTGCGTGGATTCTGAAGTTTTCTTCACCAAATCTGCGTGGATTCTGAAGCTTCCTGCCCCAAGTTTGCGTAGATTTTAAAGCTTTCTACCCCGAGTCTACGTGGATTTCGTCTTCAACAAGTCTGCGTGGATTTCATCAAATTGGAGTACGTGGCAGCCATGCCACTGCTCTCTCGCCTGCGTGTCCTGTAACTTGCACACGACTCATGCATGATCGCCATGTGTCCAACAGTTACAGGCCACGTCCAGTAACTGCTCACAGTCTTGCGTATGTTAAATCCTACGTGATTTTCAACTAAGCACAGGCTGTGAAGACAGTTATCTTTTCAGTTATTATTTTTGACTCTATAAATAGAGTTTTTTTTCTCATTCATTGTACAGATACATAGTTATCTACTGTCAAAATTTTGAGAGCTTTTCTTCTTCGCATAGTCCAAGGGATAAAGTGATCGTCTTCTAGATCAGATTCCCACAGTTGTAATTTTCCCAGATACACAATAAATAAAGGAATTTATTTATGAAAAACAAATTGGCGACTCTGCTGGAGAAAACCATCTCCTCTTCTGAGATGGCAATAACTCAATGCGACACTTCGTCAATCGGCTCGACGAAGAAGGTGATGACGATCCAATTCGATCAACTCGCCTATGAAGAAATACAGCGGGCTAAGAGTGGTAAGCCTACTACAGCCTCTATCATCACTGCCAAGTCGAAGGGACACTCTGTCTATGTCCCTAAGAATCAGTTGGCAGCCAATGGTGAAGTCTCTGCCACAGTGTCTACTCCTAACACTGGCAAGAACTCTACTGCAAGCACGCACACTCTTGTGCGCTCGAAGATGACAGCAATCAAAGATCACGCTAACAGTACTGGCTCCTTAGCCAAATCTGTTCCAGTGTGTGTCTCCAAAATTAAAAGTCACGCTGACAGTACTGGCTCCTTAGCCAAATCTGTTCCAGCGTGCAATTTCAACCTCAAAAGTCACGCTGACAGTACTGGTTCCTTAGCCAAGTCTGTTCCAGTGTGTAATTCTAAAATCAACAATCACGCTAACAATACTGGCTCCTTAGCCAAATCTGTTCCAGCGTGTATTTCCAAAGTCAAAAGTCACGCCAACAGCACTGGTTATTTAACCAAGCCTGTTTCAGCGTGTATTTCATCTAAGAAGAATAGCTCTTTAGCTATCTCTTCTTCTTTGCCAAGTTCTACTAGAACTGGGGGTGGTCTTCCACACAAAGTCCCTTCGAAAAGGAATAACTCTTTAGTTGTTTCTTCTGCTCCTGTAGTTTTTACTTCAGGAACAGCTTTGACTGACAATTTTGTTAGTCAAAGAAAAGGAGATGGTCTTTTGACTACTCTTCCTTCTGGACATTCTATGTCTCAAAACTTGAATGAGTCTAAGAAAAAACATTCCTTAATGTCTTCTTCTATGACTTCTTCGAATTGGGCACAGAATTTGTCTAGAAAAGGTCTGTTACCAACTCCTAATTAAGGGGGTGGTTCAACGATTCCTTCTCTGTAAATATCCAGATCAATGGAAGGAAAACTCCATGTTTCCAAAACCAAGGTGTTACCTCCAACTGATCTAAGAATAAAAATTAACGCTTCTGGTGTTAAGAAACCATACCAGTTGGAAACAAGGATAAGAGATCCAGATGCAGAGTATGCAAGAAATTATGTGGCTCATATTAATCATTCTCTATATAATCACGAGCCATCAAGACCAAAGAACAGGAAATATACTCCTCAATCTTCACAAACAGATTTACGAGAATATCTTCAACAGAAGAGAAGGAGTAATTCTGTGTCAAAGGACCATGCTGAATGTGACTTCTATCCAAGAGTCATAATTCAATGCAAATGTCAATCAATGGCTCATGACCATCTTGATCATGAATGTGACTTCCAGCCAAGAGTCACAATGCAATGCAGATGTCAAACAAAACGACAATCTATCTTTAATCGGATTCAGTGTGAACCTATGCCTGATGAAGATGAGCCTTTGTTTGCTTCTGTCAACATGACCTCTCGGGATGCTGGAGGTAGAGTTGATAGTCCAGATGGAGTATATAGAAACACCAGAGCAAGAGTCCTGGCCTCTAGTCAAAGAAATTTGATCTCTGAGGATGATTCTGAATTCCTTGGAGAATCTAACTTCCCACCTCTTCCTACTGGGAGTAGTTCTCCTATAATTGACTTTGATGCATAAAGCAATGATTCAGAACAAACAACATCCACCAGTTCATCAATAATTCCTCGTACAGTCATGACTTATATGGTTGATGGGAATACTGATGAACCTTCTTCTTCCTTGACTCCTCAAGATCAAAGAATTGCTTCTTTGGAACAACAAATGAAGTCTATAGCTGATACTATGAAGTCGATGTATGAACTCATGACAGCTCAGTTGCAAATTCGACAGACTGTACCAGATGCCATACCAACTGACACTGATATGAGTCCAGTACAAGTTCCTCCAGCAGTACAATCCAATACTCCTGGACCAGCTCAACCAAACCCTAGTCTCTCTGGAGCTGGGGGTAGTGCTTACAATGCTGTTCTTCCTCCCAACTATTCTCTATAAGTTACAACTCCATAATCTTTCGGAGTTGTTAATGAAGAATTGAGGAATCTCAAAACTCAATTCGAGGCATTCAAACAGAAAGATAGTTTACAAAGGTTAGGCATCAAGCAACCTTATCCGATAGAATGGAAGCAAGTATCGTATCCTCCTAAATATAAGCCTCCTACTATCTCATTTTATGATGGAACCACTTCTCCAAGTCAGTTTATTAATCACTTTGAAGTGATGACTGATCAGCTGCAACCAAGCGACGCCCTCCTTACTCGGGTGTTTGTTGGATGTCTCAAGGGAACGGCTTATGAATGGTATAGAAGTCTCCCAGATGGGAGCATTACCTCATTTGCCGGTTTCAAACAGATGTTTCTTGAACGGTTCTATGAAGGGCTCAATGACATGACTATGTCTGTTCTTATTAGAATCAAGCAGAAAAATAATGAAACTACAGAGGATTACATTGAACGGTTTCGAAGAGAAGCTCTGAAGATGCCTCTTGGAACTCCTGATGCTGTCACCATCGACATATGCAAATCAAACTTGTTGCCAATCATTAGCATGTGGACAGAATCCACCCAATTCCAAGATTGGCCTTCTTTCATAGTCAGTGCCAAGGCTGCAGAAATTAGTGCTGAAACCTTCAAAGGTTTAGGAGTGCAGATGACTCCCAAAGAAACAGGTCAAGATACTAACAATAAAAACAATGCTCGCAAAGGAAAAGAAACTCTTGAAGTTAATCTTCAGAGCAAAGATGCATCAACTGTTCAAACTTCTCCTACCTCTACAACTCAACAACCAAGAACACCTCGCCCTAAAGAAGAATATTCTTTCGATGATGATGATGTCCTTGGTATCTTTGAATGTCTGCTGAAAGGTAATAAGATACAATTACCTGAGATCAAGAAACCTGATAAAGCTGGTAAGACAGATCATCCCAAATACTGCCCATATCACAGAATGTTGGGTCACACAATTCGTACATGTTATGTACTGAAAGGAAAGATCCAAGAAATGATTAAATCTGGAGCTATCTTCCTTACTCCAAAAGAGAAGACCGTCACCTCCAACGTCGTCTCTATGCAATTCGGAGATTTCCTTCCTCAACTCCTTGAAAGTGGGATCGTTCCTATTCCCAAGGCAACTCTTGAGATAGTGAATATTCCTCCTCCGCAATCTGAAGGATTAGTGCCAATCACTTTGGAAACAGGAGAAATCATGTGGATTCATCCTGATCTAGTGGCAGATTTTGAATCTCCTCAAAAGACTACTTCTCGAAAGTCCAAGAAGGCTGGAAAGATTAAGTCATGTCATATGACTTCTTTTGGGTCTACCTCTGACACAGAGCCAAAAGAGAAAGAAGAAGCACTTGCTGGTGCTACTCCAACGGGGAAACCTTATCTAAAAGATTATTCCAAGAATCCTGAGGATACTCTTGATATCCCTCCAGCTGATAAAGATGCTCCTAATGTTCCTCCTGAAGAAGAATCGTCTACTGCACCTATTCCTTCAACTACACCGGTTGAACATGTTCCTCCCAAGCCTACAGCTCTGGAGAAAGGCAAACAACAGGCTCGGTTTGATAAGCCAATCAAGAAGTCCTCTCCTCTTGGACTTCAGAAGCCTTATAACTTCGACATTTTAGCTCAGCTTGCTAATACTCCAGCTAGAATGTCCCTCTTTGAACTTCTACGTCTTTCCAAAGAGACTCGGGAGACATTAAGTGAAGCACTTCTACAGGCTGACTCTTGTCTTGCACAATTGAAGAAGCCAGATGCAGAACCTGCCACTTGCTTACATTGCAACAGTGTATTGGAGATTATCCCAAAAATTACCTTTACACAAGATGACATGCTACTGGAGGATAATCGACATGATCGGCCTCTCTACTACACCGGTTATATCGATACGATGAAGATAGATCGTATCCTTATTGATCCAGGGTCTGCTATAAGCATCATGCCAAAGAGCCTATTGGATGAACTAAAAATCCCTCTTCACAAACTCTCCAAGACGGTTACTACTATCCTGGGATTCAATCAAAGCCGAAGCAAGCCTTTGGGAAAGATTCATCTGAAGCTTCAAATAGGTGATTTCAGATCCAAAGTCACTTTCTATATGATCGAGATCGTCGGATCTTATAATCTTCTTCTGGGGAGGCCCTTTCTTCATGAAAATAATGTGGTGCCTTCTACTCTTCATCAGTATTTTAAATACATTGATAGCAATGGAAGAGTACAAAAAGAAGTTGCTGATATAAATCCCTTTCATGGGGTTGAAGCTTATTTTAATGATTCCCGAATGTACAAAGAAGAGTATACAGGGGTTATACAAGCTATGGAGAAAGAGGATTCACAAAGTGAGACCTTAATAATTCCTGTTAAAGGTCGAACTACTCAGCAACAATCTCCCAAACTCTCTGAAGAATGTTCTTTCATCATTCCGGTGAGTGGACGGATTTCTCCTTTACCTCAGTCGTTTGCTCAAGACACGATGATTATTCCTGTCAGTGGGCGTACTACAATTCCTGCATCTCCACATATGAAACAGGATACTCTGCTAATTCCAGTTGGAGGGCGGATTATTCTTCCATCTCAAGCTTCAAGGGAGCTCACCTCTTCTGAGCCATTTGTTATCGATCTTAATCGAAACAAAGCTTCTTCTCATTCTTCTTCTTCCCCTTTAGTCATTGACTTGGCTAAGATCTCTAAGGCTCAGCCTTCTCCCAATGTAAATATTGCTGCTTTTAAATTTAATGAAAAGTCTCCATCTTTGCAGTACGCTGATGTGTGTAATTATGTTCATAGTTATTTACATTTGTTAGATGACTTGAACACAATAACCATTGGAGTTGTACAGACTGTTCATACAGATGTATCCCTAGAACCTGTACAATCTTCATACTTTCCAGCAGAAAGCCAAGAGACATTCTAATATTCTTCTACAAAGGGCTTCAAAGTCCTTCTGATTTAGAAGATGAAGACAAAAATGATGATACTGGAAGATTACAACTACGTCGTTATAGTCAGCAATCTAAAGACATCATCAAAATTATGGGCTATGACTTCAGGACTGGCCTCAATAGTGGAAAGGGAAGAAAAATGCATGTTCGTATTCCTCCTCTGAAATATGGAAGGACGAAATGCGGATTGGGCTATATAGCTCCTACTCCTTTTATCAATATTATCCATGAAGATCCCGAGTCTGACGAAGATAAGAGATCTGATTCTTCTAGTACCACTTCTTGGGATTCCGATACGAGTATCGGTGACTTCTACTGCAACCTTCTGTCTTCCAACATGGTTTCCATTGACCATTCTGAAGAAAGTGATGAAGACGAAGAAGAGTTTGAAATCTCACCTAAATCAGAACAATGGGCCCAAAGATTAGATAATCAATGGGAGTTCCGTTTCGAACAAAAAGAACCTCCGACTGAAGACAAACTTGTTCAAATAGATGTTGGTGAAGAGGGATCTCCCAAACCAATATTCATCAGTGAAAGTCTTTCAGAAACTGATAAGCAAGACATGATCAAACTCATTCGTGACTACATCGACGTCTTCGCTTGGAGTTATGAAGATATGCCAGGACTTGATCCACAAATTGCAACTCACAAGCTCAATATCTTGCCGAATGCTAAACCCGTCAAACAACAACAGCGACGATTTCGTCCAGACATTATGGATGCAATTGAAGTTGAAGTCAATAAACTCATAACCTCCGGGTTTATTAGAGAGGAACAACATCCCGATTGGGTGGCTAACATAGTTCTTGTCCTTAAAAAGACTGGCAAGATCAGAATATGCATAGACTTCCGCGATCTCAATGCGTCATGCCCTAAAGACGAATTCCCTCTACCAATCACTGATGTCATGATTGATAATACCTGTGGATTTGAATGGATGTCATTCATGGACGGGTATTCTGGATACAATCAGATTAAAATGTTTCCAGATGACGAGAAGCACACTTCTTTCAGAACGCCGATCGGTACATACTGTTATACAGTTATGCCATTCGGTCTCAAGAATGCAGGAGCAACTTATCAACGAGCTATGAGCACTATATTTCGTAAACATTTGCAGAAAACGGTCGAATGCTATGTTGATGATATTGCAGTCAAAAGTCGACAAAAGGAGGATCATATCCAAGATTTGAAGACTATATATGATCTAATGCGTAAGCATCAATTAAAGATGAACCCTACTAAGTCCTTCTTAGGCGTCTCTAGTGGTAAATTTCTCGGCTTCGTCATTACCTCTAAAGGTATACACGTGGATCCCGAGAAGATCAAAGCCATCCAAGAGATGCGTCCTCCACGCACCTTAAAAGAGCTACGAGGATTTCAAGGAAGGATCGCTTATATCAGGAGATTCATCTCTAATTTTTATCAGGACGCTGCAGACCATTCAACAAACTTATGAAGAAAGGTGTTTCTTTTGTCTGGAATGATGAATGTCAGAAAGCATTCGATGATATAAAACAATATCTGATGAGCCCTCCAGTATTGGTACCTCCCGTTTTAGGAATTCCATTTCTCCTATATATTCGAGCAATGAGTCATTCATTGGGTGCATTACTCGCTCAAAAGAATCAAAATGGTCATGAACAAGCCATCTACTTTCTCAGTCGTACTATGACCGGAGCTGAACCTCGATATTCACCGGTCGAAAAAGAATGTCTAGCCTTGATGTTCGCTGTTCAAAAGACACGACATTATATCATTGGCCAGACTATTCATGTCATCTCCAGGATCAATCCTATACGGATCATGATGAAGAAACCCAGTGTTTTGAATTCTCGATTAGCTAACTGGAGAATCCTACTTGCTCAGTATGACATGCATTATATTCCTCAGAAGTCAGTCAAAGGACAAGCTTTAGCTGATTTTCTAGCTGCTCATTCAATTCCAGAAGATTCAAAACTCTATGATGAAATTCCAGATGAAGTCCTAGATTCAAACCAAATTGTTGAAGAAGATCCTACTTGGCGTCTATTCTTTGATGGAGCTTCAAGGATAGGTCCTAATGGTGATATTGTCGCTGGAGTTGGAATCGTTCTTGTATCGCCAGAAGGTCTTGCTATCCAAAGAGCTTATTCTCTCGATCAGTCGTGTTCAAATAATGTAGCTGAGTACAATGCATTACTTATTGGTCTTCAACTCGCTAAACATCTAAATATTCAACATTTGGAGGCGTACGGAGACTCTAAACTCATTGTCAATCAGATAAGGGGTACTTATGAAGTCCGCCATCAAGATCTGGTTCCTTATCATAGATCAGCTATAATTATGGCTTCTTCGTTTGAAGAATTCTTCATTGAACATGTTAGGCGAGCATGTAACACAGAAGCTGATGCTCTAGCTAATCTTGCAGCGGTGTTGGCTATTCCAATTAGACGACAACAAATGATTATTGTTCGCAATCGAGAACTATTTCATCTTAAAAATAACCTGACCCTAGGACTTCCAGTTGACATTGAAGAATCAACATCTCATGACGTCAATACAACAAGAGGATTTGGATTTAGTCGTAAATCTTTATCATCTTCATCTGATTCCCGCATGGAATTCATCTTCAGTAATTCGACCGAGAATCAAAATACGAAAACGGATTGGAGACTTCCTTTCTTAGATTTCGTATTGTATGATATTCTTCCAGATGATCCGAGTGAGGCAGCATCTATCAGACGACGATCACTCTGATTCTATTATAATCATACAACAAAGATCTTATATCGTCGAGCTTATGATGGTTTACTTCTTCGATGTGTTGCCGGTGACGAGGCTCAACAAATTATTCGCGAAGCACATGATGGAATTTGTGGAGCACATCAGCCTGGACCAAAACTTCAAGATCGTATTCGATGTATGGGTTATTATTGGCCCACTATGGTATCAGACGCCATCGAATATGCAAAGAAGTGTAAAGCTTGTCAAATCCATGCGGATTTTATTCATCAACCTTCAAAATTTCTACATCCGACGACAGCATCATGGCCCTTCGAAGCTTGGGGCATGGACATTATTGGCCCGATCAATCCGCCGTCATCCAAGGGTCATCGGTTTATTCTCGCAATAACCGATTACTTCTCCAAATGGGCCGAAGCCATTCCTTTGTCTGAAGTTAAGACGTCCAATGTCATCAGCTTTATTAAGCACCACGTCATCTACAGATTTGGTGTTCCTCGACGCATTATTCATGATAACGGACCACAGTTCATTAGTCAGAAGTTTACTCGATTCTGTGACGATCATCGGATCGACAATGTGGCTTCTACCGCGTATAATCCGGCAGCTAACGGATTAGCAGAAGCTTTCAACAAGACCATCATCAAACTCCTAAAGAAGTTTGTCTCTACTAACAAACGTAATTGGAGTGAGAAGCTCGGTGAATGTTTGTGGACTTATTGTACTACAGTTCGTAATGCTACTAAATGTGCACCCTTCTCTCTGGTGTATGGTTGCGAAGCTGTTCTTCTATTAGAGATTCAAATTCCTTCTTTAAGGATAGCAATCGCTAATGAACTCACTGCAGAAAATAATGATCGTCTTCGACTTCAAGAATTAGAAGCTCTGGATGAAAAGCGATTATCTGCTCAACAGAATATTGAATTCTATCAAGCTAGAATCTCAAGAGCTTTTAATAAGAAAGTCAGAGTTCGATCGTATCAAAAAGGAGAGCTTGTTCTAACAGTCAGACGTCCTATGACTATGACTCATATGAGCAAGGGCAAATTTGACGCAAAGTGGGAAGGACCCTATATTGTGAGCAGAGTTTTCTCTCAAATGGAGCTTATCAACTCTCAGAATTGGATGGTCGAAAAGTTTTGATGCCTATTAATGGCAAATTCCTTAAAAAGTACCATGTATAAATGTAAATGCTTGTAATCATCAGACAGTTTCATGTTTAGAAATAAAATTTTTATTTTATTTTATTCATGAATGATGATACATGATATTAAGGAAGATCACTATCATCCTTTTCTACATTTCGACGTGGACCACTGCCATCCTTCTCGAAAACATGATCAGCAAAAGAACCGAGGACCTCCTTGCTGGAACCCACGAGGAACTTGCAAGCGGCCATTCTCATAGCTTCTTCTTCTTCAGTCCTTCCTGGTTCGAACAGGAAGTCCAGAATATCCCTTGATGGCTTGGGTGCAGACGAACCTTCGCCTGCTTCCTCCTTCTTCGATTGAACTGGATCAGCAGGGTGTTCTTCAGTACCTTTCTGAATCTTCATGGCAATTCCAGCATTCTTGGATGCTTCTTCAGATGACATTTTTTATGTTTGAAAGAAGAAGCGTTCGTTCTTGTCAGACTTCTGCTATATTTATAGGCAGAAGTTCCTCAAATAATGAAGCGTCACATTCATCCGACGATTCATACGTTCATTAATACTTGACGGTTCAACCGTTCATTTATTACATTCATTTCGACGGTTCATCCGTTCATCATTTCCTAAACGGTTCGTCCGTTTATAATCTTCTATCAATTTATTAAGTGGGGATTCGTTATTGATCACGTTTTTATAACCTCTGAATCAATTCCGAATCTACTTGCTCATTTGTCATTTTTGACCTCTGCATAGAAATCAATCTATTTTCTTTTGAGTTCCTACATATTATCACGTCCATAATACCTCTGATAATATCATATACTCTAAAACAGAAAAGAAGATTTCATTATCTATCATGTCCACAATTCATCCACAAATACAAATCTTTGAGCATAGAAGAATTATCATTTTCATTCTCATTTCATCACAAAAAGTCTATTACATTTTCTTAGACTTTCTTACAAATCATAATGGAAATCTATTACAATCTTGGATTTTCATTCTACACCACAACAATAACCTAATAGAGATCTATCTTCTTCTTTGGATCTTCTCCCTCGGACCTTCTCCGTCAGGTTCGTTGTTGGTGGCAGTTCCTGACTGTCTGGGTCCCAGTCACGACCAGATCAGCAGGAATCAAACTCTGGTCTTCTCTCTCAGACGAGAGGAGAACCACAGAGTATGGCAGCCCGAAGTCGTGGTGCTGCCAATACAACTGGTGGATTAGGAGCGACCTTTCAGAGGAGACAGGAATGTATCCAACCATGGGATACAATTCCTAGTTCTCCCGTGAAAGGAACTCTACTACCCGATTTTTTGGGGTAGAGTTGACTCCACCATCCAACTCTCGTGTATAAAGGCTCTTCCTACCATCTGAGGAAGACCCTTCTATCCCACAAAGAGTTCTGAGTTGTTTGATGTACGCGTCAAAAGCGTATGAGCTCCCTGATGTAGGTGTCAGCAGGATATTCTCCACAGCATCTACATCACCAATGCCAGTTCTGAAGAAAATTTTCAACCGAGCTTCTGCAGAAAAACAACAAGGAAGAAGAGAATTAATCAACAGAAATGTCATTTAGCACACGCTGGCTAGTCAAGCGTGCATTTTTCAGTCAGAAACATAAAAGCCTATCTTCAACAGCAACAAAAATGGTACGCGGATTTACCATCAAGTTTGGTGCTAAGGATTGGCAAACCCATGTTTGATACAGTGTGCAGAAATCGAACATTAGAAAATATTGCTTTCCTGTTTCATGCTCAGAGAAGAAGAAGAAGAATGGGAGATGAGTATCTTTGAAACTCAGCTATCTATTTAAAGGACAAAGTACAAGCTTATTCTTGGAAAAGATCCGCGTGAATAGCGCTCGTAAACCATGGAATGAATGACACGTGTGTTTTGGAAGACAGCAAAACATTGGAAACAGTCAAAGAATGCCACTTAATATTCTTCATTAATGCACGCTGTTCAAACACAAAAGTTGTACTACATTCTTCAAGACAGGCACTGATGGCCTTACAAAAGACAAAACAAAAAGAGTGCAACATTTTCAAAAGCATAAAAGACACGCTCTATTTTGCAGAGCGGCTGAGCTTGGCGCCTAGTTCTTCTACGCTCTTGACCCCCATACGGTGTAACAGAGCCTTCAATATTTCACGCTGCTCTGCAAGGCTACGTCCATCAGAAGAAGACGAGCCATCCAAGCCAAAATAGCTCAAGAAATTCTTGGCTAATTGCATGGGATCGTCTTTTAACTCGAAAACCAGAGGCTCCGGTTCTTTACCCTCAAAAGTGGGATCACCATGGGAACAAAAGCCCAACTTGCGTGCTTCTTCCTCAGCTTTCTCCTTTGGTGTCATGTTGACGTAAGATGAAGATTAAACGAATCCTATCCCTGTTTATATAACAGAGCTCGCCGGCGGTTCATATTCCACCATGAATTGGATGCAATCAGTCTCGGAGAACGAAGAGTCATTATGATCAAAGAACTTCGAAGTCTTTTCGACTTCCGAAAAATTTGAAGTCATCTCAGCGTGACTGATTTCATTTTATCATCTTATTTTCAAAGTATTTCGAAAATTTTGAAGTCTTTTCAATTTTTCGAAAACTTTGAAGGGGGTCTTGTAGGCCTTTAAAAATGACAGTCACGCTGAGTTGATCAGGACAGAGTCAAAAGTCATGCTCAGTTGATCAGTACAATATTTACAAATCACGCTGAGGAGACAACTCATCATTTGTCAGAGAGTAATTATGACTGACAGCACAACAATCGAAGAATGTCTCTTCGTATACCACGTATGCACAGAATTCGAGAGATCACAGCCGTCTATTGCGTGATTTTTGAAATCTTCTTCAGCAAGACTCAACCTTCGTCAAGTTGGCGTACCAAAAGAGCTTCTTGTCATTTAATGCGACTGTCAAAAGCAATCACTGTCAGAGATTTTGTGTCAGTCGAGGCACGCCAAATCAAGACAGCTGGCAGTTCTATCCCAAGTCTGCGTGTATTTGTGAGATCTTCATCTCAAACGTGCGTGGATTCTGAAGTTTTCTTCCTCAAGTTTGCGTGGATTCTGAAGTTTTCTTCACCAAATCTGCATGGATTCTGAAGCTTCCTGCCCCAAGTTTGCGTGGATTTTAAAGCTTTCTACCCCGAGTCTGCGTGGATTTCGTCTTCAACAAGTCTGCGTGGATTTCATCAAATTGGAGTACGTGGCAGCCATGCCACTGATCTCTCGTCTGCGTGTCCTGTAACTTGCACACGACTCATGCATGATCGCCATGTGTCCAACAGTTACAGGCCACGTCCAGTAACTGCTCACAGTCTTGCGTATGTTAAATCCTGCGTGATTTTCAACTAAGCACAGGCTGTGAAGACAGTTATCTTTTCAGTTATTATTTTTGACTCTATAAATAGAGTTCTTTTTCTCATTCATTACATAGTTATCTACTGTCAAAATTTTGAGAGCTTTTCTTCTTCGCATAGTCCAAGGGATAAAGTGATCGTCTTCTAGATCAGATTCCCACAGTTGTAATTTTCCAAGATACACAATAAATAAAGGAATTTATTTATGGAAAACAGCCATAAATATCCTCAATCCCTATAAGGAATTAAATCTAATTGGTTATGCTTCACATCCAAAAGGAAGTATTTCTGTAGAAATGTCAAGATTGTGAAGCCCCAATTTATAAAAATGTCATTAAGAGAAAAATCAACTCATTTGTGTGCTGGTAGTGATTACGGACCATCAAGTGATGCAATCTTGTATACGAAAACTAGTACCAAATAGGAAGCCGAGCATCCTGCTGGATTATAATAAACACATCCAACTATCTCAACATGGCTTTCGTACTGGAAGGATTGCAACGGTTCGATCCTTCCACATCTCGGACATGATGAGTCCTTCAAATTTGGAGCCTTGTCTTATTGTACTCCTGAGACATATTAGACGTTGATGCCATCGCGGTCTAAGTGCAGGACGCATTCTTGTGAGGTAGTGTGTTAGGAGGTCTTTGAGCGATTTTGCACTGTTGGTTCTTATTCTTCTCTAATTGATCGTGCAGGTTCGACATTCTCAAGTCACATATATGTATGGTAAGGACAGATTTGATACAGATATTCTATTTGGCCAGAATGGTGGCTGCACAACCCTTTTCGTTTTATCAGGTAAGATTCACAGGTACTTATTCACTTGTACTCGTATCCTTGATACCGATCATGGTACCTAAGTTTGGGATATTGCTCTTCTGTAGGTGTGACTAATCTGTAAATGCTCGAAAGCCCCTCCAACTACATTAAACCAGACTACTAAACTAGTAAAGAGTCAGATCTTCTTAGTCTCAAAGCCGCAACAGTCTGAAGCTTCGACTACACGAGAACTGTGTATAATTTTCTAATGTTATTGTGCACATTGATACATGATATTTATGGTTTCAATTATAGTTAGTACTTATAACAATTTTTGTGCTCACTATAAAGTATTTTTTGATATGGATGATTAGACATTATTGTTTCAATGAAAGTTATTTTTATAATTGTTATGTATACTATATGTTTTGTGATTGAATGTCAAAAGGTAAAACTGATTATATAAAAAGCAGATTTTTTTTAGAAATGGCAGAGAATTTAAGGCGTGCATGATATGTCATAATTAATTTGTATATGATACTTTTCATGACATACAATGAATGTCATAATTGACTAATAAAGACATGCAAATGAATGCCATAAAATATTATTAATGATGTGCATTTGCATGTCGTGATTATGCATTAACGATGTGTATATGTATGTTGTGGATCTGTATTAATGGCGTGCTAATACACGTCATAATTGCCTTTTCAAGGCATGTAATGAATGTCGTGAATGAGTATAGATGACGTACAAATTGAGTTTAGATGACACACAAATTATGTCGTATAAACTATCATCTTTTTACGGCATAGGCCAATACAACGTTAGCATGTTAGTCGTCTAAAGTGTTTTACGGCACACATTGCACGTCGTCGAAACACATTTTTCCTGTAGTGAACCTAGACGACTAGCATACAACTTTCTCTTAAGGAACCATGTCTCCTAAGTCTCGAAATTAGTTTATCTTGATCTACTCGATTCTTTAATATTCTTTATTTCGTGTTTTATCTTGATTTAGTTAAACCCTTAATCTTTTTACCTTTGTACGTTAACTAGCGACACTCATTCATTACCAAAACCATACCATAATTTTTAAATACAACCTTATTTAATTAATTTCTCCAAATGCTTTATCCATAAAGCTCTTCCATTATTGAGCAATCTTGTTTTCCCTTGTGCGAATTGAATCATAGCACCCTTCAGTTAGAATGAGGCTAGATTAGAACACCTCATAAACAATAGTTGGAACAGATGATTATGTGATAGGGTGGTATATTGAATTTTGTGGAAGAACTAGTAGATAAAATAATTAAGGAAAACTTTCATGTGATATTTTATGATATTAGTTTCGGGGTTGATCAACTAACGAAGATGGAGATTTTTAAAAAAATCCTTGATGCTTTAAGGATTCATATTCTACGAGGGTTATGAATATGAATATCATGATAAAAATGAGTTTGATTTTTTGCTTTCGACTAAATTGATGAGAGATTTATTGAATCTCAATTTTTGAAGAGTTTAATATTCTGAAGAAATTTTTATGTAATTTTGAGGATAATTAAATTAGATGAAGAATCGAGTATTAAAAAAATAGTGACGATTTGGTTAAGACAAAATTTCAAGAATTATGACGATACCAATGAGAATTTAAATTTCGAGTGTTGAGTTATGGATTATAGTTTGAGATTAGAAGATAATACCTATTTGACGCTTTTTGATATTAGTAGTTATCAAATTTAGGCACTATTAGGATGTCATGCATACGACCATCCTCTAGACTATACACGTTGATTTAATTCTTCTAGTTATTCAATTCGCCTGTTTTCATCAAACACCGTTTTCATCTCCATGCTTAATGTTTTGATCTTGTTCTCGTATTAAGAAAATTCTTCTACCTTCTCAACCCTACCACACCTTATTTTTAAATTTTGAGGACGAAATTCTTGTATGTTGGGTAGGATGTAAACCTCCTAAATTTTACTATAGATACTTTATATTTTTTTGGCATTTATACTTTAAGTGCGAATGCGTATATATAAAGTATTTAATTATTTATACAAAAAGGTTTTATTACAAATTTTTAGTAAATATCGAAA
Source organism: Iris pallida (assembly GCA_029216955.1). Taxonomy (NCBI): domain Eukaryota; kingdom Viridiplantae; phylum Streptophyta; class Magnoliopsida; order Asparagales; family Iridaceae; genus Iris; species Iris pallida. The sequence goes on along the minus strand of JANAVB010032819.1, from coordinate 1,486,910 downwards.
ATAAATATTTTAACTTGAAAGATATATATGGTAAATATTTTTGTTGTCTTTTATGTATAGAAGTTGTCCCGCCGGATTTTAGTCCAAAACTTTATTGTTATTTATTTTATTCCTATGTAAAAACTATTTTATTTGTTATACAAATAAAGGTAATAATTTCAAAAAATAACATTTATGTAAATAATTTGTACTATTCGCATCCGTGCTACATGAAAATATATTCATGCATATTTTATTTTGATTTTGAAAAGTTATTTGAATTTATTTTTAATTTATGAAAAATATTAAATTTATTTCAATTTTTTTATTTATAAAAGGTATTTTTTAATGTTCAAATATTTATTGTGATTTAATTTGGGATTGGATTTATTGAACTAGATTTCAATTAGATTTTAAATAAAAGTAAGATTATCCATTGAGAGTTTTAAATTTCCTACTCCTTTTCTACCAAGGAGTCTCCATCTCCTATAGAGGGAGAACCTCTTAATCTTTTCCTGGAAACTTCATAAACCAATTTCCATCCAAATTTGTGTGTGCATCACGTCGGTGTCCACTTTTTCTGTGTCATTCGTGACGTCCTTAGGTCCGACCCCGGGTGTCTTTTCACTATCACATGACCACAACACAAATAAAATCACCCGCGCCATGTCCGACACCCCGGACCCCACCACCCTTCAAACACTCGTGTAATGTAGGACACAATCCAGACCGTATTGGACACATCCGACATAAAATGTCTAAACCTAACCCTAACCCTAGTCTGCGGCCATGCCACCTCCTTGTCGGGACCCCAACCACGGCAGCCGCGTTGGTAGAGCACCCATCCAGTGCAAGCCCGCTTCCACCCCCGCATCCCTGACAACCGCCTGCATCACCAAAATGTTGCCACCGTTGACTGTGCCCCTAGCCACCATCATCCTCTTTCCCTCTGCTATCGGCAGACTACGACCAGCAACCACCCCAGTCTTCATCGTGACTACCTCTTCCTCCCCGTCGGAACCCTCCGCCACAGCCCATAACTCAACCACCGCCATCACCAACTCCATCATCGTGGCCACCTCTACCACGCTACGTCGCGGTCAAGAGTGCCACCCACGCTAGATCATACCCACACACACCTAAGCCACTGCCACTTATCTCTGCTGTGACCATCGTCCCCCAAGCCCAGCCGCACCTCTGCCGTCGCTCCTCCTTCAGATCTAGCATCTTTTCGGTCTAGCCACCCGTCGACCATAGCAGCGTCGCCCTGGTCCAGATCTGCTCCGATGACCGAACCCCTAGCCTCTAGTCCTCCGTCGGCACGCTCCGGTGCCGATCTGGTAAGCTTCTCTCTTCGGCCCCCCCTCTCGACCCCCCTCTCGAAGTCTCCTTTTTCCCTATCTCTCCCTTCCGCTTCTCTCTCACCTCACTCCCCGAACGCTCCCACTTCTCTCCGCTCTTCTCCCTCTAGTCTTCCTTCTCACTTTATTATTTTTTTGAAAAAATTTGAGTGGCACCCCACTTGGATGGTCTATTTATGTGGTGCACCCCACATTATTTGCTATATGTATAAGTAGTCCCACATCTGGCAGAAAACGTCACTTTTGACGGTCAACAAAATTTGACCGATAATTTATG
>JANAVB010032819.1:1410293-1482793 GCA_029216955.1 Iris pallida | reverse complement strand
TCGCTCATTATACTGCATGTATTTATTTATTTATTATTTATTTTTTTGCAAATGTAAATTATTCTTCTCAATCATGTGTAGATGCAATTTATTGTTTAATTCTATTTTTCATTACTTGTTTATTTCTATGCACATTTGACCTATATTTAAGAGACCACCCTTGTTTGTGCCGTATTTATTGGCCTTGACACATGCGTGCCATGAAGTCATGAGTTGCATATAGATCTCAGACTTGCGTACCAACCGTATATTGGTACGTATAGGCCGTATGATAGGATTTAATGCTAATAGTATTGCATGATTAGTTTGACTTAGGGGTTAATCGAGGTTATGTGTTGTGTAGACAACATATAGGCATGGGTGGGGAGGACATATCCTTAGCATATGGGTTACCATGCACATTATATTTGTGACCGTACACTCCGTCGAAGATGCGGGTTGATGACTCCTTTCTTTTACTGATGACCACTAACGTTCAAGGAACGATTATGCTTTGAAGCCCCTATTTTCCAAGAGGGGACTATGCCGAACCCATTTTAGCCTGAGAGCCCATGCGTTGTAGATTTGTTCTAAAATTGCATTCACATAGAATGGTTAGGCGACCTTATCCGTTAAGTATATGTACTTTTAGTTTGTGTACTTATACCTGATCATGGCTTGGAACAGTATTTTTTTGTGACCTAGTGTGCCACACCTTATTCTTGTTTGGTTGTAGGTGTGGTTCACTGCTTCGATGAGAAAATACTGAACCTTGTTGTGGTCCGGATACTATATCAAAATTATGGCATGGAAAGACACATCACCATGGATTAGGGTGCTATCTCTTGTCCTTGTTTGGTTGGGGGATGGTATGCTAATTTGAGGGTGGAGTATTGTACCATGTTATGATCCTTTTGACTTACTTTTGAGTAGTTTATATTCAGTTATATGGCATTTTTTCTGTATCTTGTTATGTTCCTCTGAGGACCTGGTGATCTCTCTAAGTGTGAGTGTTTTTTTGACCTTTTGCAGGAATTCTAGCCATGATCGTGGTCTTTTCCGTCATATTGAAGATGACTTGCTCTCGGATTATTGTTATTTTTGTCAAATTCTTTCACTGTATTTATTCTTCTCATTTAAAATGATTGGTAGTAGACATGTCTCCACCCAACAACTTGTATAATGAAAATTTATAGTTGATTTATGATATCTTTATTCTTTTATTTTGTGGATGAGGTTAGTTGGTCGTGATTATACTGCATTTATAGCTTATGTATATTTATTATACGGCTGGAATATTTACGTACCTAGTCCTACGTATTTTAGGACTGGAACGTTATATATTTTTGTGGTGGCCTATGCAGGTCAACAAATAAATTATTTGATTATATGATTGTACCAAATAATCCTGCATATAGAACTAGAGTCTAGGATCTCATCCAAATGCTTGACCTCCTTCCTTAATTCTATTCGAACTCTCGTTTGACTGGTTTGGTTTGTATCTTGCTTGATTCCTTTCTCTGTCGTGCATCTTATTTCTTGTGCTTAATAGAGGTTACAAAGATGACTTGTATGCTTCATTGATTTAATTTCACTTCTTGTTGAACTCTTGTAAGTTGGGTATAATGCCTCATAACCTAGCATTCCTTTGTCCGTATGACCCATTAAGTGAATGACACTAATAGATTTATCTAGAAGTCCCTAACCCCTCTAATCGACCAAGGCCTTAGACAAGAAGACAGTAAGACAACTATAGGGGCACAAACACCGGGTGAGACTTAGATTCTTAAGGAACTTAAACTATTTATACTTTCTGTCATCATAATCTCACGTACTTATATTTTTGACTACTTTGACTAATGCTGCTATTATAGCCTAGTTTTGTAAACTTACTCTTTTGTCGATCTTGTTCAAGGACATATATTTTTCTGGGGGGGCCCACTAACATATTGTCTAATTAGAATTGGTGTATTATTGTCTGATCAACCGTAGTGCATTGGTTCGCTCTTCATATAACTATTCTACGTGGATTGAGATATAGTTGACTTAGCTTATTAAGATATATACTTGCCCTCTAGGATCTCATCCACGACTACTTTGACAACTCTTATTTGAATTATTCAATCGCCTTTGTACCCTATATTTGTATTCGATAACATCTTCCTTGAACTCTATTTTTTTCGTCTCACCTATTTCGAAAAAAACAAACGCTTGTGCTTGATGGCTAGACACAAAGTATTTCCTTAGTTTTTTATAGCACCTATGACCATGATAGTTGTATATATACATGTGTAGTTATCCATCGACTAAACCATGCGACTATATCTTCGTCTTGAGTTACTCATCCTTCCCTCAATCCTAGATCTATTATCGTACCCCAACCTAAACGACTAGTCGATTCCTTAATCATACCCCAACCTAAACGACTAGTCGATTCCTTAATCGTACCCCAACCTAAACGACTAGTCGATTCCCTCAATCCTAAGTTCCTAAATTATTTTGTCTTGATCTAGTTGATTCCTTAATATTCTTTATTTCATGTTTTATCTTGATTTACTTAAACCCTTAATCTTTCTATTTTTGTGCGTTAACGAACGACACTTATTCATTACCCAAACCGTACCATGATTTTTAAATCCAACCTTATTTAATTCTTTTCCCCGAATGGTTTGTCTACAAAGCTCTTCTATTATTGAACGATCTTGTTTTCCCTTGCGCGGAACGAATCATGATACCCTTTAGATAGAACAAGGCTAGATTAGAACACCTTATAGACGATAGTTAGAGTAGATGATTATGTGATAGCGTGGTATATTGAATTTTGTGGAAGAACTCGTAGATGAAATAATTAAAAAAAACTTTCATGTGATATTTTTATGATATTAGTTTCGAGGTTGATCAACTATCGACGATGGAGAATTTTTTTAAAAAATCCTTGATGCTTTAATGATTCAAATTCTACGAGGGTTATGAATACGAATATCATGATTAAAATGAGTTTGATATTTTGCTTTTAACTAAATTGATGGGAGATTTATTGAATCTTAATTTTTGAAGAGATTAATATTCTGAATAAATTTTTGTGGAATTTTGAGGATAATTAAATTAAATGATGAATCGATTATAAAATAATAATGACGATTTGGTTAAAACACAAATTCAAGGATTATATCGATACCAATGCGAATTTAGATTTCAAGTATTGAGTTATGGATTATAGTTTGAGATTAGAAGATAATACCTATTTGAGATTACGCTTTTTCATATTAGTAGTTATCGAATTTAGGCACTAACTAGGATGCATACGACCATCCTCTAGACTATACCCATTGATTTAATTCTTTTAGTTATTCAATTCGCATGTTTTCATCAAACACCGTTTCCATCTCCATGCTTAATGTTTTGATCTTGTTTTCGTATTAAGAAAATTCATCTATCTTCTTAACCTTACCTACCCTAGTTATTTTTAAATTTTGAGGACGAAATTCTTGTAAGTTGGGTAGGATGTAAACCCCCTAAATTTTACTATAGATTTTTTATATATTTTATTCTGGTATTTGTATGTCAAGTGCGAATACATATATATAAAGTATTTAACTGTTTTATACAAATGGTTTTATTACAAATTTCAGTAAATATAGAAAATAAATATTTTAAATTGAAACATATATATGGTAAATATTTTTGTTTTGTCTTTTACATATAAAAGTTGTCCCGCCGGATTTTAGTCCAAAACTTTATTTTTATTTATTTTTATTATTATATAAAAACTATTTTATTTGTTATACAAATATATGTACTAATTTCGAAAATAATATTTATCTAAATAATTTGTACTATTTGAATGCGAGGTACATGAAAATATATTCAAGAATATTCTGTTTTGATGCAGTTTCCTCCACTGTTTTGGAGGTCAGACCACCTAGATTTGAGTAGGCTCAATCTATTCTTTATGAAAATGTCCATTATCCTTTATATAACATTTCTTGCAATTACTCCTTGTTCAGTTCACTTCTGTGAACCCTGGTTCAGTTTCCACAACACCCAGGTTTTGATCTTAACCAAATGTCCTGTGCCCTGACATTTCTTTGTTCAGTTCACTGAATTAAATTGCAATCCCTTCATAGCTTTATGTATCCATCATAAGCTGCTGCCATGTGTAACCCTTGTATTAGCAAGGCTAGTGGCTTTAGTCCACTTTAGATATGGTCAGTCTTTTGAACCCAACCCCCTTACCTTCAGGTATTTGATTCATTCAAGCAAAGGCTCGAGCATGGGATTTACTTTAAAGTATCAATTTCCACTCTTTACTATCTAACAGTCCCAAGAGATTTCCCTGCATTGCTTATCTTAATATTCATCTTGTTCTAACATCTGAACATCTATAATGTTCTGATCCTTGGACACCTGTATGTTCAGTTCCATGTTTGTCCATTTTGCCTTCATGAGTGCAGTCCACTTGATTTAAGGATTTGTTCTGTTCACCATTGTTCAGTCATTGCATTCTTTAAAGTTTAGTTGTCCACTGCTTGGTTTGAAATATACGACCTTAGTCCAATCATTTTTAGGATAAAATTTGTGTTGATCAGTTGAACATATAGTGTAATGTTCCTATTTTTCCCTATGCTTAATTTCTCTAATATATCAGACCACACCCTGTATGAACCAATGATACAAGAAGCAATAGAGGAGGCCCTTCGGTAGCAGCCCACATTAGATTGTTGTTCACTTAGCTTTGTTATGTCCATCGTGTCTGTTGTATCCAAATTTATTTGAATATCTCATCTGTTTACACCCCCACTTTAGAGTACCTGACCCCCTTGTTTATAGTCAACTTAGATGTTCTTCCCTGTTCGTGCCTATATTATGTCCCTATATTATGGGTTTAAGTGTCCAAATCTATAGTTCACTTTGAATGCATAACCAGTCCCATATAAGGCATGTATCGATCATCGAGTTCAAATCTTTCATTCCACAAACCAAAACCACAACAAACTCATATATACTCTAGTATATGATAACTAGATATAATATAGCCTAAATCAAAGCTTAAATTCGGAAATCTAAGGATTAAATGCTCTTAGAGTCATTTCATCGAATACTTGATGTGTGTATTCGATACTCTCATGATACGCACTCCAAATGGATACAAAAATGACCCAAGGCATTCCTCATGTTAAGAGGAATCCTAAATGAATGCATCTATACTAAATAAAGGAAATTAGAGGGTTTAGAGAGCTCTTACCAATTGGGAGATAGATTTTCGATCTAAATATTCTAGATCTATACATCTGTTGCTCAGGATATCAGACGAGTACATTCTCTGTTAGTTTTTATTCATGATAGTATCTATATTTTCTGCTCTAGACTACTTTACTTGATACTGACACATTGTTAACACGGACCAGTACTACATGGATCATGTTATGAGATGTTATCCCCTTAACGGGTGCGTCAGGTATTCCATGTTCATGTACCTCATCATGTACATCTTGTACTCCTTGTATTCATATTATTCATATACACTCATGTGCTCTTATGTAAGTTCAAGTGCTACCATGTGCTCATATGTACTCTCATGTTCTCACATATACTTCATGTATAAACTAACAATCATGTACGTAACGTAACCTGATCGGATCCTTGTGTATTGATTGGGGTAGGGGTGAGTAGAAGTGGTTATGTGATTAAATCCCATTAGTGTAATCATGTACATGTCGATTATGCCTTCATGTATAATCGAGTTACATTAGAATAATCAAGTACAACCTAACCCAATCACATAACCATTTTGTGCTCTGAAACACTTATATTATTTACAGTTCATATATTCTCTATTCTATTTCATGTACTCGGTTTACTTATCTATTTCTCCTGTATTACTGTACTTCCTTTACAGCACGTTATGTACTTTATTCTATTGTTAGATCTATATTTCCTACCATGTTTTGGAACTGCTTTCAGAGTTATGTATTCGCTCCAATCCTGACTGGATATGTTGATAAATTTTACAGAGAACTTAGAGGATACAACTAGCCTAGAGGAGTCGTCTGAGTGCTTAGAGAGATTTCTGGGATATTATTTGAGTTATTTTCATGAGTTGTATATATAATACTTCTACTTTTGGATGTGATGATTACATGATTATACTTTAACTTATTCTCTAAATCTAGTTGTATCGCACTGTGATATCTTCATATCTATTCCATATCGTGCTAGTTACTTTCTGCTTGAGTTGTATCTTCTGTGATTGTCCTCCAATTGGAGAGTATATTCTTGACAGGTATATTATATTATGTTTAGTTTTTTATTGAGACCTAGGACAACGTTCTACCACCGGCACGACAACATAGGCTGGACGTACCCGTAGTCTTGTGTCCTTACACTGGGTGTGGGTCATGACACATTTTTAGTGGTGGCCCATGCAGGTCAAGATTCGCATTGGTGCGATGTCGTGGTAGTGCAACGACTTAGTTGTACTACTGCGATAGAATATAGTAAATAGGGTATTAAAATGAGAGGATACTCAATCATAGTTAGAACTTCTTAAGAGATTCCTGGGATGACCCTTGAGAATCTTATTTTAAACTTCAATTTAAAATCCCTTCCTCCTATTTCTGTTCTCCCTTGCTTCTCGTTATTGAATTAATTTTTGATGGTTCGTTGTTGATTTTGATTTTTATATCGAGATGAATTTTATGGCCTGAGTTATGGTATCTTCTGATAACATATCTTAACGATGGCAACAGGGAAGGTAAAATGTCTACTTGGTTATGGAGCTTGGAGTTTATCGCAGCCATATTAGCTGGCGTGGCAGAAACTTAAGGACCTGACTTCGGATGTATATACTAGTCGGCACAACGAGGATTCTAGACAACATGATTATAGAGGTGCATATCCCAGTTACGGAATCTATCATTTATTGCAGCTTTACTTACTAGCATGGTGAGGATTCTGAGTATCATGATTTTCGAAAGACGTATATGATTATCAAATTGTATTTTAAGAATGGTTCTTAAAGTATCATCTTTACCATTTCACTTCTGTTATTATAGAATCATGTTCCACCATCAATTAACATAGGAGTAGGGATACTTTCAGTTATTTTCTGTCCAGTTCTTTGTAGAGCTTTATTTTATTTATAGTTCTTTCATAGTGTGATGGTTTGGTGGCTTGTAGTGCGTCTATATCCTTGAGGTGATAGTTTAGCCTTTGTATTAGAACAATAACCCATTGTAGATAATTCTTCTCTTTTATATAGAATTCACCAGTTTTCATAAACATGTTGAATGATAGTCTGCCTTACAGCCTTGATGATTTCTTGTTTTCCATCTATCTTTGAGAATGGCACCCATGACTAGAAATCGTCGTTTGAGAGCAGCTACAGTTCCGGACATGATTGAGAGCGTGCTTCCACTTTATACTGCTCGGGAGGTAGTGACCCCTCCGGCTGACCAGGGGGTAGTTTTACCTCCTGCCGTTAAGAAAGTGATAGCTGCCTCATTAGAGAGTTTTTCTCCATCTTCTGCCACTCAGGAGAGGGCTGCAGCTTCGTCTGAGACCGAGAGTCTTCCACCGTCTCCTCCTCTGCCTCCTAGAGTGGTACCCCATACCATATTCTCGGGAGTTTTGCTCCGTGATTGAGCTCAGATATTTGGATTTTTTTGGGATGCGTTAGAGACACAAAGAGTTCAGACCGAGATCCTGATGGAGCAGGGCCAGAGGATCCAACAGCTGTGGGACCTAGTAAATTCACAAGAAGGAGAGCCTAGATCCAAGAGAGAGAGGAGCAGTATTCATCCAGAGTCTCAGGAGTACCCTGACCTTCAGACTATGCCATCCTTTCCAGTTTGGATTCCTGCTCGGCAGAGGCCAGTTGAGCGTGTGTCTAACTATGCTTACAGTAAGAAGCTTGGACATGTGTGGTCCGATTGTAAGAGGAGGAAAAAATTTGTATGTGTTATGTGGGTCAGCTGCACACATGATGCGACACTGCCCCACTGTACCTGTCCTAGTCGAAGCCCAGCCTCAAGGAGGGGGCCCCAACCACTAGATCAGCTGGAGGTGAGTAATTAACCTAGACTTTAGCATGTCTTTTGAGATGAGTTAATATTACGTCCCACCATTGTTTGTGTGCTTCCACCTTATGAATTGTCTTGTGCTATGGAGTGGTTAGTGTAGCTAGATGAGACCCCATGTTGATATAGCATGTCAGGACCAATAATATCATAACCATGTATGTTGTTTCCTTAAATAGGATTGAATGGTTTAGATAAGGCTTTCTTGGACCATGATTGATGGGGGCATGATCTTAAGAAGAGTATGACTAACTTAAATTTCGAGAATAAAATTATTCCTAAGGGGGTAGGATTGTAGCTACCACTTTTCTAAAGTAAGAATATTTTTGATCTTTTTGTGCAATTTATTATTTTAGTTATTATTTAATTGATTAAATTGTGTTAGTGATATAATTTGGTAAAATCGTAAAACCACATTGTTCAACTGACTAGTCATGATCAAGAAAACCTAGTTAGTGAGATTAGACAAAACTTAAATTCATTTCTAATTAATTAGTTAGACAACTAATCTAGCTAGAAATTACTTATAATATATTTGTAGGCTATAAACATTAAGATGGTTTGGGTCTTTATCAAAGAGGCTAGACATTACAAATTAGGAGAGGCCTTTAGGCATTGAACCAAAACCAAACCCTACATGGCCGGCCACCTCTTCCCTCCCTTGCCTACATGAAGAATCACTTCTTCTTCTTCTTCCTCCTCACATTTTATTTCAAGCCCCATTTTAGGAGTTCCCCCGAAATTGCTCCTACAACCATTTCTCATCAAAATTGCCCCAAATCAGTTGCTTTCTCTTCCCCTTGGAGAGGAGAAGGCTCTATTGGAAAGCTAGGAAGGATTTTAAAGGATTTGGAACCTTAAGCTTGGAGGAGATTCTAGATCTAGGATTTATAGATCGGGAATGCATCTCCCAATTGGTAAGAGCTCTCTAATCCTCTAATTTCCTTCATTTAGTAAAGATGCTTTCATTTAGGATCCCTCTTAACATGAGGAATGCCTTGGGTCATTTTTGTATCCATTTGGAGTGCGTATCATAAGAGTATCGGATACACACATTAAGTATTCGATGAAATGACTCTAAGAGCATTTAATCCTTAGATTTCAGAATTTAAGCTTTGATTTAAGTTGTATTATATCTAGTTATCATATACTAGAGTATATATGAGTTTACTGTGGTTTTGGTTTGTGGAATGAAGGATTTAGGATTTGTTAAGTTGAGCTTTAACTCATTATTTTGGTTCTGGCTATTTGAGTTCAATTTATTATATATTGTATAGTCTTAACATCCATTATACTCAGAGTCCAATCTTATATGCTAGTCAACTGATCGGAGGGATTTGCCATTTGGTTCAACATAATGACATGTTCAGTTATTTGTCCATTTTGAATGCATTTGTTTTAGCTACTGCCCTGACCATTCATTGTTCAGTTTCTTGTTCAGACAAACACATATCCAGCTATAAAAGCATGTTCTGTCCTGCCTTCTTAATGTTCAGTCAATGTGCAATTAGCCTTCAAGCATTTGTCATGTAAAGTTCACCCCAATATCTCATTGTAGATTTGAACTCAGTTATCCACTTAAGGTTCAGACCGGGCCACTTGATGAGCGGTCATATATATATATATTTTATATATATATATATATATATATATATATATATGATGTATGAGTCCTTTACATAATGTCCCACCCTTGTTTGTCCTGCATTTGAGATACAGTTCCCTTCACTGTTTTGGAGGGCAGACCACCTGGATTTGAGTAGGCTCAATCCATTTTCTATAAAAAAATTGTTCATTATCTTTTATATAACGTTTCCTGTAATTACTCCTTGTTCACTTCACTTCTGTGAACCTTGGTTCAATTTTCACATCACCTAGGTTTTGATCTTAACCAAATGTCTTGTGCCGTGACATTTCTTTGTTCAGTTCACTGCATTAAATTGTAATCCCTTCATAGCTTGATGTATCCATCATAAGATGCTGCCATGTGTAACCCTTATATTAGTAAGGCTAGTGGCTTTAGTCCACTTTAGATATGGTCAGTCTCATGAACCCAGCCCCCTTACCTTCAGGTATTTGATTCATTCAAGCAAAGGATCGAGCATGGGATTTACTTTAGAGTATCAATTTCCACTCTTTACCATCATTCAGTCCTAAGAGATTGCCCTGCATTGCTCATTTTAATGTTCATCTTGTTCTGACATTTGAACACCTGTAATGTTCTGATCCTTGGACACCTGTATGTTCAGTTCCCTGTTTGTCCATTTTGCCTTCATGATTGTAGTCCACTTGATTTAAGGATCTATTTTGTTCAGTCATTGCATTCTTTAAAGTATCGGTTAGCTGTCCACTGCTTGGTTTGAAGTATACGACCTTCGTCTATTTATTGTTAGGACAAGATTTATGTTGATCACTTGAACGCATAGTGTCATGTTCCTCTTTTTCCCTATGCTTAATTTCTCCAATATATCAGAACCCACCCTGTATGAACCAATGATACAGGAAGCAATAGAGGAGGCCCTTCGGTAGCAGCCCACATTAGTCGTCGTTCACTTAGCTTTGTTCTATCCACCGTGTCTGTTGCATCCAAATTTATTAGAATATCTCACCTATTTAGACCCCACTTTAGAGTACCAGACCCCCTTGTTTAGTCAATTAGATGTTCTGCCCTGTTCATGCCTATGTTATGTCCCTACATTGTGGGTTTAAGTGTGAAATCTCTAGTTCACTTTGAATGCATGACCAGTCCCATATAAGCCATGTATGGATCATCGAGTTCAGATTCTGGGACTTAAAGCTCTGTCCTGCATCATCTATTATGTTTCCATTCAATTTGATTAGTATAAGCCCCCTATGCTCTAATATGTATTCAAGCCATATAGTAGATGTCCAGTCTTTAGAGTTCAGTCTTGCATATCTCTTTTGATATTTGTTCACTTCTAGAGTACATATGATTAAGTATCTGTCCCCTTGAACATATGTACAGTCTAAATTCTGATTGAATGTTCTGTCCACATCACTACATATGCATATTTAAGTTTGGTTCTTTTGATACATTAACTGTCTAGTCCTTGTTTATAATTTTCCAACTTACATATGTATAACACATTCAGTCCCAATGTGATATGGTATCAGTTTAGGGATTAAATAGATTCTACACCAGTCTATATGAATACCACTGTTCTACCCTAGTAATTTTAAGTTCAGAATTAAATTTCAAGCTCAGAGTTGAACTTCAAGTTCAGACTTGAACTTTCAAGTTCAGGATTGAACTTTCAAGTTCAGAATTTGAGCTCTCATGTTCAGTCTTGTTAGGGGAAATTTCACTCTATTTCCAGTTTGAATACCATATTGATTAAGGTTCCTGTTCATTCTTATGTTGTTCAGTCATATGTATTTGAATGTTTGATCCTTGCTCTATTTATTCCACTCCAAATGTTTACCTACTGCGATTACACATCTGTCCATAAAAGGGTACCAATTAGCTATGTTAGTCCACTACTTCCATGGAGTATTAGTAAATTTACTGTTCAGATTCCTAAACCCCAATGTAAATATCTGTCCATTCTTCTGTGGATAAATTTTCACTCCACACTTCATTCAGTCCTTTTTTCCTTTGAAAGACGGGTGGTGTCCTACATTATTTTTACATTCCCTTTAGTTCAGTACTTAGGTTTGGGGAAAGTCAGTCGTTGTACAGTCAGATGGATTTTTATATGTATAGATATTGGTTCGATCATAGCCCAGATAAATCGACCTATCCACCTTGCCTTTTGGTTCATCTTTGGTATTAGAATGTTCAGACCTCTCATCCCAGGTTCAATTGATAACTTGTGTCAGTCCACAATGTTCTCTATATCAAGTCCAGTTTTCCCCATGAAGGATCAGTCCTAGAGCAGTCATGTAGTACCAAACTCACTTTACCTATGCTGCCCTAGCTCTGTTCAGTCCTGCATCTTGGGCTCTGTCCATTATTTTGATGATTAGCCACATCATCCTTTCTTATACTTACTGCTTATTATATGATATATACCCTAGTTAAAACAGTCATATAACTATGTATGCATTATATACTTATATAAATGAGTTCATGGCTGATATTTGATTTGGGGTGTGGTATTATACAACTATTCTGATAAATGTATACTTATAAGAGTAGTAGTAGATAAGGAGTTGTAAGTAAAGTATACCTTGGTTATATACTTGGGTTATCCTAATAGCTAGTTATTGAATGTGGGATATAGTTTGATATCTTTTAGCCTATCCTTAATAGTCTAACTTAGCCAACTTTAGATGTTAGGCTAAAATTGACCAATGTTGACCACTAGTTGACCATTGGACTAAAATTGATCAATGTTGACAAATAGTTGACCATTGTACTAGAATTGACCAATTTTGACTCACTGACCTAGATATGGCCTACCAGCATGCATTTAACTCTATTGTTTAATCTAAAACACTCTGTAACCTGTAATTCACATAACAGGTCTCTGTAACTCTAGTTCGAACACCGATACACATCTGTTGCTCAGGATATCTGGCTAGTACATTCTCTGTTTGTTTTCATTCATGATAGTATCTATATTGCCTGCTCTAGACTACTATTTTTGATGCTGACACATTGTTAACACAGACTAGTACTATATGGATCTTGTCATGAGATGTTATCTCCTTAACAGGTGCATGGGTATTTTATGTTCATGTACTTCATCATGTACATCTTGTACTCTTTTTATTCGTATTATTCATGTATACTCACGTGCTCTCATGAACGTTCATGTGCTATCATGTACTCTCATGTTCTCACATGTACTTCATGTACAAACTAACATTCATGTACGTAATGTAACTTGATCGGATCCTTGTGTATTAATTGGGGTAGGGGTGTAGAAGTGGTTATGTGATTAAATCCCATTAGTGTAATTATGTACATGTCGATTATGCCTTCATGTATAATCGAGTTACCGTAAAATAATCATGTACAACCTAACCCGATCACATAACCATCTTGTGCGATGAAACACTTATATTATCTACAGTTCATAGATTCTATATTCTATTCATGTATTTAATTTACTTATCTATATCTCATGTATTCCTATACTTCCTTTACAACTCGTTATGTACTTTATTCTATTGTTGTTCTATATTTCCTACCATGTTTTGGAACTGCTTTTAGAGTTATGTATTCGCTCCAATTTTGACTTGATATGTTGATAAATTTTACAGAGAACTTGAAGGATCCAGCTAGCCTAGAGGAGTCACCAATAGTGCTTAGAGTAGATTGCTGGGATATTATCTGAGTTATTTTCATGAGTTGTATATATAATACTTCTATTTTGGGATGTGGTGATTACCATTTAACTTATCCTCTAAATCTGGTTGTGTCGTACTGTGATATCTTCCTATCTATCGCATATCGTGCTGTTATCTCTCTTTAATTATTTTGTGATTGAGTTGTATCTTCTGAGATTGTCCTTCGATTGGAGAGTATATTCTGGATAGGTATATTATACTATGTTTAGCTTTTGATTTAGACCTAGGATAACGTTCTACCGCCGGTACTGCGGTATAGGCTGGACGTACCCACGGTCTCGTGCCCTTACACTGGGTGCAGGTCGTGACAGACATGATGTATGGTACGAGATCCTTCGTGAGCTAGAGAGATCATGAGCGTTGTAAGCCAATTGGCATATTCAGTTGGGCTATTCAGTGCCTTTGTAACCTCAGTTCATTTATCAATAAAAGAGATTCTTATTATATACTCTATTTCCTTCCGCTGCGAATGCTATCAAGTTGAAATAAACTTATGCGAATATGTCATCTTGTCTTTTACGAGCGCAACCCCAGGCTCGTGCGGCATTATGCCCCAGCGAGGACGATTGACTCGGTGATTTCCGGGTCGGGGCGTGACAGTATTTATTTTTTATAATTAATGGGCTAGGGTTATAAAATTTTAGGAAGAACATGTTTGTAAACCCCCTAAATTTTTATTATAAATTTTTATAAATTTGGTAATAATTTCTTACTTTGCATTTTGTACGTCACATAATCGTATTGTACGTCACGTATGAAATTGTCGTATTGAACATCGCGTATGAGTTCGCATTTTTGTATGTCTCGTCGGGTGCGAATATGTGCGAAGTACATAATTCGTAAAAACATATTTATTTTAGAATCGTATTTTTAAAAATAAAATAAAATAATAAATATTTTAATTGCTTAGAGTTGTAAAATGCGTCATATTGGAATTTCTAAAACTTTATTTTATATCATAAAAGGTTATATAAATAATAATTTTGAAAACTATATTTTATGCAAATATTTATTGCATACGAGGTACATAAATTTAGATTTTATGTATATAATCCTATTTTCGAAATTTATTTAATAGTAATATTTTATTATTCGAAAAAAAAGTATTTTTAAAATTGTGTTTTGGTTTAATTTAATTGATTGTGATAATTTAAATTTGAGAAGATTTTATTGACTTTATTTTAAATAGCTTTTATTTGAGAATGGAATTTATCTATATAAATTTAGATTATATTTATCTAAAATTTGAATTGGATTTGGATTTAATTGGAGTAAATTTAAATTGATTTGAATTGGTAGATGAATTACCTTATTAGGAGTTTAAACTGTCCTAATCCCTATCTACAAAGTACTCCTCAACCCTATATACAGGGAAGTGTTGACATTGAATCTCCATGATCCCATAACAGCAACATCCACCATAAAACCCATGGCCACCATCTAGATGTGCATCGTGTTTGTGTCATCCACTATACTTTTCTACTTGTACAAGTATATTGTTACCCGTGCCTGAGAACCCCAGATAGAACAGCCGGTGTCTCGCAGGACACGACACCATCCCATCTATTCCCGTCCGCCTCTCGAACATCACTGCCACCATCTCCTTGCCACTCCTCCCCGGCGCCACCACCACTCCTGCACACGCCGGCAAAACTACCACGTTCACCACCACTTACATCAACCACCAAAATCCCGTTATCGCCGCGGCCATCCCTGACAGCAGCCGCCACTATTACCACCACCAAAAGCCCCAGCTAACATCAATATCTTCGTCATCATCACCACCGCCACCGTAACCCGACCTCTCCGCCATCAACCAACCTGACCACCTCGACCACCCGTTCTCTCCCGCAGATCCCGGTCTCGGCCAACACCATCATCGACCACCACTATTACTAGAATCCACCACCGATCCACTTGCCTCCGGCCACCCAAGCCCAAACACCTCCGACCATCGGCTACCGGCCAACACCTCGAGGCCAACCACACCCAGAGAAAAAAAAGAGACAAGAAAAAGAAAAATAAATAACTCAAAAACCTAAACCCCGAACCTGACCTAGCAGCCGGTCGCACCGCCCTCTCCGCGCCGCTACGGCGATCGCGACACCGCTGTCGCACCCCCTCGCTTCCCGAATCTCCACAGAGAAGCGCCTGGCCGATTCTCCTCCGTAGCGTCGTACTCCTCCGCAGCCAGTCGACTCCGTTTGACATCGGAGTCCCAAAGCCGCAGCGCATCAGCCGCCGCGTCTCGGCATCTCCCGGCTGCGTGGACCGGCCGGATCCCCCTCCGTGCGCCGGCAAGCACCGTACCGCACATTCGTGCCGCCCGCCGCGGCCAACCGCCTGAGCGTCTCCGGCGCAGCGCAATCTCCGGCGCCGACCTCGTGCTTCGCCCGCAGGTGAAAACCCTTCCCGATCCCCTCACTCACTCTCTCTCTCTCTTTCGACTACTTCCTCCCGCTCTCACCTCTCTCTGTGTGTTGGCAATTAGGATGCGAACAATAGCGTTTTGTTGTTATATTATTATTAATATTATTATAATCTTTATTATTATTATCAATGAATGCTGAAGTAGATATTCTAGGATTTATAATAATATTATTATTATTACCATTATTATTATTATTATTATTATTATTGGAATGGATAGCTATGAGTTAATACTATTAATTATTTTTCTTAAAAAAAATTTACATACAATTTTATGATAAATTGTTTCTCATTCTTGTATTATTTAATATTTTCAAAGATTCTATTCTAACTAAATATGGTATTGGGACTTTAATTCATTTCAAATTTAGTTTATAACCCTAGTTAAAATATTATATTATTATGTTTGACAAAATTTGGGACTCTTATTGTTAAAATGAATTTTAGAATTTTAACATATTTAGTTACATATATTTGACTAACAAAATATAATTTTCAAATATTTTCAAGTATTTTCGCAAAGCTATTTTTGGACTAATAAAATATGTTATAAATATTTTCTAAATTAGTTTAAATACTTTTTCCGTAAATTCTCAATGTCCGTCAATCTTCAATTGTGACTAATTTCCATAATTATATTTTCTTGCGAATTTCGGAACCTTATGCAACAACCATGGCTTTGGACTATCTGGACATTATCATGATCGTCGCACCATACTAAGCGTCACACCAGGAAAGATACTTTGCCTTTACTGTTTAAATTTTTTGCTCAATATCATGGATGCTTTTTCTAATTTTTAGCAAATAAAATGTTGTTCTTTCAAAACTATATATAGATGCAAATTATTATACTTTATGCAATTGGCTTAGAATTAAGGGACTACCATATGTTTAGAGCATCTCATAAACTGTCACGATGTGCCACGGGTTGTGTGTGAGTTGTGAGTCGCATATAGCTTCGGACTTGCGTATCGACCGTACATCGGTGCGTACAGGCCATGCGTTAGGATATAACTGCTAATAGATTTATGTAGAAGACTTTGCAGTTATTAAGGATTAAACAGTGTCGTGGAGACGACGCATGTATAGTATCATGGGGAGGGAGGAGACAGTTATTAGCGTAGGGGCTACATTTAGTACACACATAGATTTGGGCCGATAGTGTCTCGTATGAGCGCTACTTACTGTCCCGGGGCCGATAGTGACTCGGATGAGCGCTACTTTCTGCCCATGGCCGATAGTGTCTCTTATGAGTGCTACCTTCTGCCACTCTATCTCTCCATCTATGCTGAACACCTAAGCTCCTGCGTAGAACATTGTCTTCTAAAGTGTATTATTCCACCTAGAATGGTTAGGAACCTTTACGCATGTATATTTTCTATTAAGCTCTTACTATTCAGTTTATGGCATGATATTATGTGTCTTGTTACGTCCCTCTGAGGACCTGGTGATTTTTCCAGGTGTGTGTTTCATATTTTTCTTACAGGTGCTCTAGCTAAGGCCATGTCTTCCTTCCTCCGTGATGATTGCTCTTGGACTCGTCACTTGCTTTCGCTCGACCAATTTTTTCTTTGTATATTTTTCCATATTTAATTTAGTTGGTAGTGGATTTGTCTCTGCCCGACTATTGTATACATGAAAAACTCAAAATTGCTTTTATATTATTATTTATTATTGTGGATGAGATTTAGTGTCTTGGCTTTTTATATTTACAACTTATGTATACATACGAGCCTTATATTTACTCGTATATATATACAGCTGGCATGATATGTTTCTAGTCCTCCTATTTTAGGACTGGAACGTGACATATTTTTGTGGTGGCCCATGCAGGTCCAGTTTGCCGTTTCGGTTACATGACTGTACCGAACGGGCCTGCAATATAGGATTAGAGTCTAGGATCTCATCCTCCCGCTTGACCCTCTTCTTTGACTAAAATTTTCGAATCACTTGTTCAACTCCACTGATATACATCTTGGTTGAGCTCTTCTTATCGTAATCCTTATTTCCATACTTGATAGGAAGATGACTACACTAGTATATGCTCATAGGTTAAACACGTGGCTAGAAGGTTACATTGACAATTAATATGCATTGAGATTTTATTTGAGTTATAAAGGCATTTATTTTCCTAGAAATATAAACTTAAGGATTAGTTAATTCCAAGTTGGGTAGCAGCATATTACCGCCATCAAAGGATAAGTTATTTTGGTATTACAAGGTGGTATACACAAGAGGATAGCTAGATCAAGAAAACAAATTTTGGATTTATGATTTTGAAATTATGAAATAGTTATGATTTATTAGAGGATGAATTCGATTTGAGAAATATCTTAAAGTTTTAAATTATGACGCTTGATTCACGGTTAAGTTTAAGTTTGGAGTGTAATATGCTAAAGTTATCTCGAGATTTATTAAAGAGTCTTAAATTATAACGTATGGTGTTGTAGATGACTAGAGAATATGGAAGCTTTGTGAAAGAAAAAGGGGAGAGTTTAAAGTTTTAAATTGAGTCATAAGATGTACGATTTATAAGTTTATTAAATTTTGAGTTGAAGAGAGACGGTAATTTTTTTTAAATATTTTGGAAGATATGAAATCGACCTTGAAAAAAAAAAATCAAAATTCAAATGGTGTCATATGATCAATGATTTATAAAGTTATTTAGATTTCGAGTTTAAAGCCTTGATTATGGATATTTAAATTTTGGTAAAGAAAAAGAGATTTAAATTGAGTCACATGATTTGCGATTAATGAAATAGGCTAAAAGTTTATCTCGAGGTACATTTGAGAATTGGAAATTTTAAAAATGATGGCTTATTATGAAAGTTTAGTTGTGCTGCA
The DNA here is from genome assembly GCA_029216955.1 of Iris pallida. Taxonomy (NCBI): domain Eukaryota; kingdom Viridiplantae; phylum Streptophyta; class Magnoliopsida; order Asparagales; family Iridaceae; genus Iris; species Iris pallida. Next base: position 1,464,146 of record JANAVB010032819.1, on the reverse strand, counting down.
TTAGATATGATGAAGGTTATTTAGAATTTATTTAAAGGAAATTAAACTTTAAGTTATGATTAAATATTTGATGGAGTATCTTGAGATTTTATTTTGAAACTTTTGAGGAACTTGAAATTTGAAATTAGATCATATATTGGTAGAGGACCAAGAAGCAAGCAAGTCACCCTAATGGGATACAAGTAATCCTCATTAATTGCCATGATAGTTGTATACACTCGAGTGTAGTTAAGTCATCTGCCAAACTATGTGAAGATATCTCAATCTTGACATACTCGACTTTCTCTCAAATCTAGACCTTTATTCGTGATAGGCTAATCGTTGACACTTAGAAATAAATAGAATCATTCCCTTGACCATACCCTTATCTAAGAGACTATCTTCTCTCTGGAAACTGTCTCCCTAACTTACTTTACCTTAATCTATGAGATTTCCTAAATTATATTATTTTGTGCGTTAACTTGGTCATTTATTTTGTGCGTTAATCATTATCTCATGAACTCCCACTTTCTATTTTAATTTCTTTTGTGTCCTTTACCGTGACCTGGATATTTGGAGCACAACAGAAGACTTTTCCCTCTAACAAATTCCATATGTAAAACCTAGACGAGCCCACCTTCATGTAGGTATATCACGTGCCGCTAAAATACGTCTTCTTGTACTCTACTTTCATGATATGAATTTTGGGCCAAAAAGACTAAACTGTAACCCTTACCATGATACCGATATATTTATTGACCATGGATCTCGACTCAATTCCTTCAACCCCATATATGATTGTGATCTGTTTAATTCCTTAAATACTTATATTGTGTTTTATCTTGATTGCTAAATCGTCGTCCTTTTATTTAATGCCTTACCTTGATTTACTTAGACCTATACCATCTTTTCTCTCCATGCAACATTAACAACCGTTACTTCCTTCTTTTCGGTTAAATTGCTCCAACCATATTTCACCTTGATTTCTTCATGGTTTATGCAATTGTGTTTATTTTATGATGTTCTTGTTCGAAGATGAAATTGGTCATGACAATCCGTTGGTTGGAACGAGGTTAGAGTAGAAAATCCTAGAAGGGAGGGTAGTGGTAAAGTTGAATAAGAAAAATTGAATATGCATAAGTGAAATACTGCGATAGACCTTATTAGGCGGAGTATATTCTATGCTCAAATAAGAAGTAAATTTCTTGATCGACGAATTAGTTCTTCTTTGTAATATTCCTATTTTGGAGTACGTATTTGACCGTATTATTTTATTTGGAGGATTTTAATTTTTGGGGTATTTTTGAAATTTTTATTATTTTCTTGGAGGCAAATTTATCCTCATTATTATTATTATTTATTTTCTTGTTCCTAAACTACCCTCCCAAAATATCTAACCTCAACTCTCTCTCTCCTCCCTCACATTTTCCACTCTCACACTCTTCCTCTCTCCTCCCTCTCTGTCGGCAGGAGAACACCCCCCCAATTCCTCTCTCTCTCTAGCTCACTCCCTTCCCTCTCCCTCTCGATCTCCCCCTCCTCTCCCACTCTTCCCCGGCCAGCTCCGGCCACCTCCACCACCATCATCGTCGTCTCCGCCATCCACCGCCACCACCATCACTTCCAGCGCCGCCACCACCATCACTTCAGTCGCCGCCACCACTTTAGCCACCACCGCCATGGCGACCACCCCCATCGTCGTCGTCGCCTCCCTCGCCACCACCGCCTCCATCTCTGGCCTCCACCGCCGCTGCCGGCTCCACCATCTCCCCCTCGTCCTTCTCCCTGGCCCGATCTCCGGCGACCAGCCCCCGTGGCCTCCATCCACAGCCATCGGCGCCACCGCCGTCTCCTTCTCCTTCTCCCTCTCCTCCGCCGCAGCCACTGCTGCCGCTGCTGTCGTCTTTCGTCTCCGCCGGCGGCGACCAGCCCCGACCTGGCCGAGCACCCCCTCGGTGAGTTCCTCCGCCTCCTCCTCTCTCTGTCCTCCCTCCGCCGGATCCCCGACCTCGTTTGGCCGGGCTTCCCCGGCGGCCACCGCCTCTCCTCCGCCCCTCTCCTTTCCATTCTCCGGTGGTTAGCTCCTCCGTCACGAGCGCTGTGCCGGCCTCGAGCGGCGGGACGCCCTTGGGCCCCGCGCTACTCGAGCAGCGTGCAGCCTCGGGTTTCACGCTGTCCTTGGGTCGTGTGCCTTGGGTTGCGTGCAGCCTTGAATGGTGCGCTGCCCCGTGCACTGTGCTGCCTCGAGCAGCGCAGCCTTGATTCGTGTGTTTCCTCGTTCCTCGTGTTTTCGGGTTGTGTGCACCTCGGTGTACGTGTCGCCTCGTTTTGCGTGTACCTCGGTCTACGTGTTGCCTTGGGCAGCGGGACGCCTCGAGCCCCGCGCTGCCTCGGGCACCGTGCCATCTTGATTTGAGCGTTGTCTCGGTTTTCGTGCCCGGCCTTTGTGCCCACCTCGGTTTGCGTGCTCGCTCCGATTTGCGTGCCGCATTGGTCTTTGTGTCGTCTCGATTCGCGTGCACGTCTCGATTTGCGTGACGCATGATTCGTGGACCATTCTGATATCCGTAATTTTCCCGATCTACGTGTACGTCTCGATTTACGTGCACGTTCTCCCCTGTTCGTCTTGATATTCGTGTTCTCCCGATTCTCGTACGCGTCTCGATATACGTGCACGTCTCGATTTGCGTGCCCGTATCGATCCGCGTACCTCGGTTTCCGTGCCAGATCCCTGCACTGCTTGCGGGACCCACACGGTATAGCCTCCTGCCATCACCTGTGATTTCTCCTATTATTTTATTGTTTGGTGCTAATGATTGTTTATTGTATGTTCTGAGGATCTCGATTGACGTGCTAGCTTGGATCGCGACTGTCGAAGATTTGCTTACCTAGCCGAGCCCTCTAGGCAAGTATCCCTTGCTCATTGGCGGCTCTTGCCATTTCTCCTGTATTTTATTGTATTTAATTTATTGTAATTGTATAATCATGAGTAGTGTAGCTTAGCAGTAGAACTGCCATGATAACCTAGACTAGCTTGGTCCGATACCGGGATAGACCGTATCGGCCAACTCGGATGGGTCATCCACACCTCCGAGGACACGAGCACGACTCACTTGTACGGATTGTCCCCATGTGCCCCGTGTCCGACTCGCGGTCGGGTAGCGGCTTTGGCTGACCTTACTTGAGGCTGTGACTGATTGTGCGTGGGTTAGATTTATGGACATGTGTTGTAGTGCGCCCTGCAAGGCGGTTGTTTTATACTATGCATGTTGGCTTGGCGCCCAGTACGCATTGTAGCGCTGCTGGAAGCCGGGACTTAGTGGTCTCGGGTTCGATTGGTTTCCAGTACGCATCGTAGTGCTGCTGGAGGCCGAGACTTAGTGTTCTCGGCTATCGACTTGTTTCCAGTACGCATCGTAGTGCTATTGGTAGCTGAGACTTAGTGTTCTCAGCCTGCGAGCCTGCGACTGTGATTCTGCGGCGGGTTGCGCCGAGTGGTTTTAGCCCCAATTTGCTGGGAGCTCCTGTCCAGAATACAGAGGAGACTCTGCCGGATTTTTCCAGAATTCCCGATCGGGAATTTGGTTCGAAGGATTGGGCAGAACCCTTCCTTTGGTTGCTGGACTGGGCTCGTACATGTCTTGGTATAGTATACCTGATCCTGTTACCTGCTAGGTCTAGATTAGTCGTCTAGCTCCTGACATGTCTTGTCCGTCGGATAGCGTAAGGAGAACGGTTCCACTCGGGAGACGGTCTGCAACCCTGGTCCTTGTTTGGTTTAAGGGTTGTGGATTTTCTCCAGAGCGGTCCATGTAATCCTTGCCACTTCCGGCGGCATTTATTACCGGACTCTTGTCCCCTGACCCTTCATCCTAGGGGTTGTCCTCGTCTGTCAGATAGAGCTGACAGTTGTCCTATGTATTGGGAGATGTGACTTGTGGATATGACTGAGGATTGAGTATTATGGAGAGTACGATCTTGGGATATTGACTTGGTGGATCTATGTAGATTCTTGGATTTTGGTGATTTCGATTATTTCGTGGAACGAGGAGAATATCGAGGGTATTATTATATGATTTTTACTCGACTTCCCAAACGCCCAAAACCTGGTACCTTTGTGTATTCCGGTAGTTGGGGAAACTGGTTGATTGCTGTGTCTTGGTAGTTGAGGGGCTTGTTTTCTAGTGGCTTGTGATCATTGACTTGGAGGATTCTTGTGAGTCAGAGGGCCTAGCATTGTTAGGGGAATGAGCTTGGTACTTGGTGGTTGTCTTTATTGACGTGATATTCACTCCATCATGGATGGGAGACTCTTGCTAGATTGATCTGGTGGATGGACCGACTTGATGATTTGAGGTGTAGGTTCCTATGTGTACTTGACAGGCTATTATAGTAGAGATCGTGATCTTGTACCCGACTCGATATCCATGTCACGATTTGGGCATGTGACTTCTTGTGACTGATAGGTTTGACCTTGTTCCTGGTGTTACACGATGACCTGGACCTGACTTGATTCCTGGTAGTGGCCCGTGGTGGTGCACTCCTGACTAGCACTCTGGACATGACGAGTAAACCTGACATGTATATCTTGATTCCTGATAGTGGCCCGTGGTGGCGCACTCCTGACTAGTACTCTTGACATGACATGTTTACTCTTGATCGCTGTTGCGACAGCCAGTCCTGACTTGCTAGGTATGACCTTGTCTTGACACCGTAGTTGATTTCTCTTGATTGTGCTTGTATAAATCACCAGTCCAGTCTTGTCTTGCATCATGTCTAGGACATGGATCCCCGAGTACCACGGTCAGGGATCCATAATGAAACTGACTAGGCTAATAACTAGATTAATCATGTAGTTCATGGGGACTTCCCAGTGACCTGTTGCTTGTCTGGCCCTGGCCCTATGTATCTATATATATACTAGGGATTTGTTGCTATCCGTCGAGATGAACGCATTCCCAGCCCTCCGTCGAGTGTGGCACTTCTTTAGGGCACATGTATCTTACTGCAGTGTGCCTGCTATATCTATCTTTTTCTTTTGCTGGGGCCATTCGGGTAGTAGCAAGCAGGAGCTGGACTTTGAAGTCTCATTGCATCTTGTTAGTACTTAGGCCTGTGATAACCCTAGTTAGTTAATAATAGCAAGCCGTAGGCATTGTGTGGTCGCTTGTCCTTCTGTGTTGTTTGGCTTGTTGCCTGCTAGCCGGCTGTTATTGATTCCAGTTGGCAATGCAGGGATTAGTGGATGCTAGGGAGGTTGTGATTGTGTTAGCTGTACTATACTTGTGGATTGTTATCGTGCGTTGGTACCGCACGATCCCTTACCTTTATTTACTGTTTTTATATGTTATTCTTGTCATATTTATCCTGCTGGTTTTCTTCGCCCGTCCTTGAGCCTTCCTTTCTGGTACTTGCTACGGTTGGCCTGACCAACCCTGGATTGTTTCCAGATTGTCTGAGACCGACCCGGTGGATCTTCCAGACTTGACTTGGAGGGTGTGCTTCAGTTCCAGACCATGCTAGGAACTGTGGGGAGGTATACTTGTCTACATTATTATCCTGTAGTGTAGATTCCAGATTTTCATATGAGTATTTCTTGTTTTTCATATGACTATCTCTCTTGATATTGTTTCATTGTGATTTACCTGTGGATATGAGATCGGATTTAGGCCATAGACTGATTGCATGCTAGGATACCCAACCAGACTGGACAGCCGTCATCACCGTATAGCGTATTCGTACCTTATACGGTGTAGCTGGCCGTGTACGTCCCCGTATTCCGGAACTGGGGCGTGACATGGTTTTAGTGGTGGCCCATGCAGGTCTCGTTTTGAGATTTTGTTGGGTATCACATGATTATTGATCTCAGTCCACTATTTCTTGGTATTCTCACTTGTTACACTTGTCCTTCGCTCCCTTGAACCTGTGAACTGGTCCTCATCTCTACTTGGACCTATCTTGCATTGTCCTGTCTTATTCGTTGTCATCTACCATTATTCCTTGTTTTGAGAGGCATGGTCCTGTAGTTGGTCATGTCGATCACTTTATCAGGTAAGACGATGTCTGGTCTTATCTTTGGGTTACTATATTATTTATCTTGGGTTCTGGACTCTCTACCGGTGTTTCGCCTTGTTTGATTTTCTGTTATCCCTTTCGTGCGTTGACTTTGTGTTGACTTAGTATCCTTATCACCCTCTTCGAGCGTTGGCTTGATCGCTGCAGCATGAAGATTTCACCAGGACTCAGAGATGGGATGTTTCAGCATTTGTGGAGTATCCAGTGGATTTTCTTGTATCATTTCAGCTCCCTTGATTCCGGACAATTCCACAATCATGATTGTTTCTTTCAGATATTATTTTGGATTATATACATATATTCTCTATAGAATATGTTTTGGCATAGATTTCTGGATTTGGAGTTTCCTAGAAAACTATCTTGTGATTATTAGTGAAGCTGTTTTTGGATGCATATTACGATTTGACATGGATTATGAGTTATTATTTTGTAGAATTATTATGTTATATTGGTTAGATATTTTCTGATTTTAGTGACTTGGACATTTGAGTTGTAGATTTGATTTATTTTGGGTATTTGTCAAGAGTGACTGGATGACCCTAGTTTACATTGACGGCGAGGTAACAAAAGTTGCAGCCGCTCGATTATAGTGCCCTGGTGCATCTTTTGCAGCCATTCCGGATGGCGTGGCAGGGATGATCATGACACACTTTTTCGGATATTCGGAAACTACGGTCGTCGGTTTGAGACAAGTATCCTTTATTTTATGATTTTGTTGATTTTGTTGATTTCCGTGTAGTGGGGATTTTAGATTTTGGTATTGTTTTCGGTGCTTTGTACTTGTTTTGATTTATGGAGTTATTTCGTGCATGTGAGATTTTGACCTTCGAGATTCCTTGGTATTTTGGATTTACCCTGAGAATTGACTTGTGTAGCTAGACATTGTTTTCTTGATGTTTTCACCGTAGGATTTTGTTCATTTCTTGTTATCTTACTTGATTTCTGTAAGGTGGGTAGAGTTTTTCATGGCATATATATGTACTAGTTTTGAAAACCCTATTTTGATAATTCTGAAATTTCGAGGACGAAATTTTTGTAAGGTGGGTAGGATGTAATATTCCTATTTTGGAGTACGTATTTGACCGTATTATTTTATTTGGAGGATTTTAATTTTTGGGGTATTTTTGAAATTTTTATTATTTTCTTGGAGGCAAATTTATCCTCATTATTATTATTATTTATTTTCTTGTTCCTAAACTACCCTCCCAAAATATCTAACCTCAACTCTCTCTCTCCTCCCTCACATTTCCCACTCTCACACTCTTCCTCTCTCCTCCCTCTCTGTCGGCAGGAGAACACCCCCCCAATTCCTCTCTCTCTCTAGCTCACTCCCTTCCCTCTCCCTCTCGATCTCCCCCTCCTCTCCCACTCTTCCCCGGCCAGCTCCGGCCACCTCCACCACCATCATCGTCGTCTCCGCCATCCACCGCCACCACCATCACTTCCAGCGCCGCCACCACCATCACTTCAGTCGCCGCCACCACTTCAGCCACCACCGCCATGGCGACCACCCCCATCGTCGTCGTCGCCTCCCTCGCCACCACCGCCTCCATCTCTGGCCTCCACCGCCGCTGCCGGCTCCACCATCTCCCCCTCGTCCTTCTCCCCGGCCCGATCTCCGGCGACCAGCCCCCGTGGCCTCCATCCACAGCCATCGGCGCCACCGCCGTCTCCTTCTCCTTCTCCCTCTCCTCCGCCGCAGCCACTGCTGCCGCTGCTGTCGTCTTTCGTCTCCGCCGGCGGCGACCAGCCCCGACCTGGCCGAGCACCCCCTCGGTGAGTTCCTCCGCCTCCTCCTCTCTCTGTCCTCCCTCCGCCGGATCCCCGACCTCGTTTGGCCGGGCTTCTCCGGCGGCCACCGCCTCTCCTCCGCCCCTCTCCTTTCCATTCTCCGGTGGTTAGCTCCTCCGTCACGAGCGCTGTGCCGGCCTCGAGCGGCGGGACGCCCTTGGGCCCCGCGCTACTCGAGCAGCGTGCAGCCTCGGGTTTCACGCTGTCCTTGGGTCGTGTGCCTTGGGTTGCGTGCAGCCTTGAATGGTGCGCTGCCCCGTGCACTGTGCTGCCTCGAGCAGCGCAGCCTTGATTCGTGTGTTTCCTCGTTCCTCGTGTTTTCGGGTTGTGTGCACCTCGGTGTACGTGTCGCCTCGTTTTGCGTGTACCTCGGTCTACGTGTTGCCTTGGGCAGCGGGACGCCTCGAGCCCCGCGCTGCCTCGGGCACCGTGCCATCTTGATTTGAGCGTTATCTCGATTTTCGTGCCCGGCCTTTGTGCCCACCTCGGTTTGCGTGCTCGCTCCGATTTGCGTGCCGCATTGGTCTTTGTGTCGTCTCGATTCGCGTGCACGTCTCGATTTGCGTGACGCGTGATTCGTGGACCATTCTGATATCCGTAATTTTCCCGATCTACGTGTACGTCTCGATTTACGTGCACGTTCTCCCCTATTCGTCTTGATATTCGTGTTCTCCCGATTCTCGTACGCGTCTCGATATACGTGCACGTCTCGATTTGCGTGCCCGTATCGATCCGCGTACCTCGGTTTCCGTGCCAGATCCCTGTACTGCTTGCGGGACCCACACGGTATAGCCTCCTGCCATCACCTGTGATTTCTCCTATTATTTTATTGTTTGGTGCTAATGATTGTTTATTGTATGTTCTGAGGATCTCGATTGACGTGCTAGCTTGGATCGCGACTGTCGAAGATTTGCTTACCTAGCCGAGCCCTCTAGGCAAGTATCCCTTGCTCATTGGCGGCTCTTGCCATTTCTCCTGTATTTTATTGCATTTAATTTATTGTAATTATATAATCATGAGTAGTGTAGCTTAGCAGTAGAACTGCCATGATAACCTAGACTAGCTTGGTCCGATACCGGGATAGACCGTATCGGCCAACTCGGATGGGTCATCCATACCTCCGAGGACACGAGCACGACTCACTTGTACGGATTGTCCCCATGTGTCCCGTGTCCGACTCGCGGTCGGGTAGCGGCTTTGGCTGACCTTACTTGAGGCTGTGACTGATTGTGCGTGGGTTAGATTTATGGACATGTGTTGTAGTGCGCCCTGCGAGGCGGTTGTTTTATACTATGCATGTTGGCTTGGCGCCCAGTACGCATTGTAGCGCTGCTGGAAGCCGGGACTTAGTGGTCTCGGGTTCGATTGGTTTCCAGTACGCATCGTAGTGCTGCTGGAGGCCGAGACTTAGTGTTCTCGGCTATCGACTTGTTTCCAGTACGCATCGTAGTGCTATTGGTAGCTGAGACTTAGTGTTCTCAGCCTGCGAGCCTGCGACTGTGATTCTGCGGCGGGTTGCGCCGAGTGGTTTTAGCCCCAATTTGCTGGGAGCTCCTGTCCAGAATACAGAGGAGACTCTGCCGGATTTTTCCAGAATTCCCGATCGGGAATTTGGTTCGAAGGATTGGGCAGAACCCTTCCTTTGGTTGCTGGACTGGGCTCGTACATGTCTTGGTATAGTATACCTGATCCTGTTACCTGCTAGGTCTAGATTAGTCGTCTAGCTCCTGACATGTCTTGTCCGTAGGATAGCGTAAGGAGAACGGTTCCACTCGGGAGACGGTCTGCAACCCTGGTCCTTGTTTGGTTTAAGGGTTGTGGATTTTCTCCAGAGCGGTCCATGTAATCCTTGCCACTTCCGGCGGCATTTATTACCGGACTCTTGTCCCCTGACCCTTCATCCTAGGGGTTGTCCTCGTCTGTCAGATAGAGCTGACAGTTGTCCTATGTATTGGGAGATGTGACTTGTGGATATGACTGAGGATTGAGTATTATGGAGAGTACGATCTTGGGATATTGACTTGGTGGATCTATGTGGATTCTTGGATTTTGGTGATTTCGATTATTTCGTGGAACGAGGAGAATATCGAGGGTATTATTATATGATTTTTACTCGACTTCCCAAACGCCCAAAACCTGGTACCTTTGTGTATTCCGGTAGTTGGGGAAACTGGTTGATTGCTGTGTCTTGGTAGTTGAGGGGCTTGTTTTCTAGTGGCTTGTGATCATTGACTTGGAGGATTCTTGTGAGTCAGAGGGCCTAGCATTGTTAGGGGAATGAGCTTGGTACTTGGTGGTTGTCTTTATTGACGTGATATTCACTCCATCATGGATGGGAGACTCTTGCTAGATTGATCTGGTGGATGGACCGACTTGATGATTTGAGGTGTAGGTTCCCATGTGTACTTGACAGGCTATTATAGTAGAGATCGTGATCTTGTACCCGACTCGATATCCATGTCACGATTTGGGCATGTGACTTCTTGTGACTGATAGGTTTGACCTTGTTCCTGGTGTTACACGATGACCTGGACCTGACTTGATTCCTGGTAGTGGCCCGTGGTGGTGCACTCCTGACTAGCACTCTGGACATGACGAGTAAACCTGACATGTATATCTTGATTCCTGATAGTGGCCCGTGGTGGCGCACTCCTGACTAGTACTCTTGACATGACATGTTTACTCTTGATCGCTGTTGCGACAGCCAGTCCTGACTTGCTAGGTATGACCTTGTCTTGACACCGTGGTTGATTTCTCTTGATTGTGCTTGTATAAATCACCAGTCCAGTCTTGTCTTGCATCATGTCTAGGACATGGATCCCCGAGTACCACGGTCAGGGATCCATAATGAAACTGACTAGGCTAATAACTAGATTAATCATGTAGTTCATGGGGACTTCCCAGTGACCTGTTGCTTGTCTGGCCCTGGCCCTATGTATCTATATATATACTAGGGATTTGTTGCTATCCGTCGAGATGAGCGCATTCCCAGCCCTCCGTCGAGTGTGGCACTTCTTTAGGGCACATGTATCTTACTGCAGTGTGCCTGCTATATCTATCTTTTTCTTTTGCTGGGGCCATTCGGGTAGTAGCAAGCAGGAGCTGGACTTTGAAGTCTCATTGCATCTTGTTAGTACTTAGGCCTGTGATAACCCTAGTTAGTTAATAATAGCAAGCCGTAGGCATTGTGTGGTCGCTTGTCCTTCTGTGTTGTTTGGCTTGTTGCCTGCTAGCCGGCTGTTATTGATTCCAGTTGGCAATGCAGGGATTAGTGGATGCTAGGGAGGTTGTGATTGTGTTAGCTGTACTATACTTGTGGATTGTTATCGTGCGTTGGTACCGCACGATCCCTTACCTTTATTTACTGTTTTTATATGTTATTCTTGTCATATTTATCCTGCTGGTTTTCTTCGCCCGTCCTTGAGCCTTCCTTTCTGGTACTTGCTACGGTTGGCCTGACCAACCCTGGATTGTTCCCAGATTGTCTGAGACCGACCCGGTGGATCTTCCAGACTTGACTTGGAGGGTGTGCTTCAGTTCCAGACCATGCTAGGAACTGTGGGGAGGTATACTTGTCTACATTATTATCCTGTAGTGTAGATTCCAGATTTTCATATGAGTATTTCCTGTTTTTCATATGACTATCTCTCTTGATATTGTTTCATTGTGATTTACCTGTGGATATGAGATCGGATTTAGGCCATAGACTGATTGCATGCTAGGATACCCAACCAGACTGGACAGCCGTCATCACCGTATAGCGTATTCGTACCTTATACGGTGTAGCTGGCCGTGTACGTCCCCGTATTCCGGAACTGGGGCGTGACATTCTTGGCAATCTATTGATAAGAAAATTTTATGAGATGATAAATAAGGTGTGGAAAGTTACTAGATTTCGAGAAGGGTAAAATTTCTCAAACCCTTAATGATTTAAGGATTTAACTATGTGATGACTATAAATAGGAAGGTCCCATCAAGGGAGGTTAGAGATTCACCTAGTATTTACTTTTGAGGCGATTATGAACGACAAAGGCTATTTGGGAAAAAAAATGTATATGGAATATAAACTAAGGATAGAATTTTGAAAATCTTTTTTTTTTGATAATTTAAGATTTGATCTTTCTATGATGGTTATGATTATAACTTTCGTGATGAAGATAGAAGTAATTTTAATTGATTGAAGGATTAATATGAAGGACAAAATTTGATTTGAGGAAAATACTAGAAGTAGATTAGAATTTGAACATTCTAAAAATCTATTGTTGAAGATCGCATTAGAACATGAATGTAGATAGAGATTAAAAATCTATATGAGTAAAAAGGTTAATGATTGAAAAGAAAATAGGTTTCAAGGATTAAAGATTTATGAAATATAGATCATGATAAAATAGATGAAAAGTTGAACATAGAAAGGCATTGATGTTTATGTTACAACACGAAGTCGGAAGTTTTTGACGATATCAAAAACAAAATAAATTTGGAATGTTGAGATAGTAATCATAATTTGGAGACGAAGAAAGTCCTTGCCTATCGTAATTTACAAAATCTTCATTTTTGTCGTTGGATCAAATTCGATACTGATAAGTTGTCATGAGATTTTTTTTTTCTAAAACTATATCTTTAAATTCATACTTCCTAGTTACCCAATTTGCAATTTGCAGTTATTCCATAATTATTTCCTTTCATTGGAAGCGTCTCTCCTTGTCAAATAAATTGATCGATTTCTTATCGACTAAATTCTTTCAACACCCTTCAACCCTACCTATCCTATCTATTCCTAAATTTCGATGACGAAATTCCTTTAAGTTGGGTAGGATGTAAACCCCCTAAATTTCTATTATAAATTTTTATAAATTTGGTATTAATTTCTTACTTTGCATTTTGTATGTCACATAATCGTATTGTACGTCACGTACGAAATTGTAGTATTGAACGTCGCGTATGAGTTCGCATTTTCGTATGTCTCGTCGAGTGCGAATATGTGCAAAGTACATATTTTGTAAAAACATTTTTATTTTAGAATCGTAGTTTTTTTAAACTAATAAAATAATAAATATTTTAATTACTTAGAGTTGTAAAATGTGTCATATTGGAATTTCTAAAACTTTATTTTATATCATAAAAGGTTATATAAATAATAATTTTGAAAACTATATTTTATGCAAATATTTATTGCATACGAGGTACATAAATTTAGATTTTATGTATATAATCCTATTTTCAAAATTTATTTAATATTAATATTTTATTATTCGAAAAAAAGTATTTTTAAAATAGTGTTTTGGTTTAATTTAATTGATTGTGATAATTTAAATTTGAGAAAATTTTATTGACTTTATTTTAAATAGCTTTTATTTGAGAATGGAATTTATCTATATAAATTTAGATTATATTTATCTAAAATTTGAATTGGATTTAAATTTAATTGGAGTAAATTTAAATTGATTTGAATTGGTAGATGAATTATTTTATTAGGAGTTTAAACAGTCCTAATCCCTATCTACAAAGTACTCCTCAACCCTATATCAAGGGGAGTGTTGACATTGAATCTCCATGATCCCATACCAGCAACATCCACCATAAAACCCATGGCCACCAACCAGATGTGCATCGTGTCTGTGTCATCCACTATACTTTTTTACTTGTACAAGTACATTATTACCCGTGTCCGACAACCCCGGACACACCAGCCGGTGTCTCGCAGGACACGACACCATCCCGTCTATTCCCGTCCGCCTCTCGAACATCCCTGCCACCATCTCCTTGCCACTCCTTCCCGGCGCCACTACCACTCCTGCACACGCCGGCAAAACTACCACGTTCACCACCACTTCCATCAACCACCAAAATCCCGTTATTACCGCGGCTATCCCTGATAGCAGCCGCCATCATTACCACCACCAAAGGCCACATCCAACACCACTATCTTCGTCATCATCACCACCGCCTCAGTAACCCGACCTCTACGCCATCAACCAACCCGGCCACCTCGACCACCCGTTCTCCCCCGCAGATCCTCGTCTCGACCAACACCATCACCAACCACCACCATTATCAGAATCCACCACCGAGCCACTTGCCTCTGGCCACCCAAGCCCAAACACCTCCGACCATCGGCCACCGGCCAACACCTCGAGGCCAACCACACCAAGAGAAAAAAAAAAGAAAAAAAAAGAAAAATAAATAACTCAAAAACCTAAACCCCGAACCTGACCTAGTTGTCGGTCGTGCCGCCCTCTCCGTGCCGCCACGGCGACCGCGACACCGCTGCCGCACCCCCTCGCTTTCCGAATCCCCTCTGACCAGTGCCTGGCCGATTCTCCGCCGTAGTGCCGTACTCCTCCGCGGCCAGTCGACTCTGTTCGACATCGGAGTCCCAAAGCCGCAACGCATCAGCCGCCGCGTCCCGGCACCTCCCGACCGCGTGGACCAGCCGGATCCCCCTTCGTATGCCGACGAGCACCGCACCGTACATCCGCGTCGCCCGACGCGGCCAGCCGCCTGAGCGTCTCCGGCGCAGCGCCATCGCCGACGCCGACCTCGTGCTCCGTCCGCAAGTAAAAACCCTTCCCGATCCCCTCACTCTCTCTCTCTCTCTCGACTACTTCCTCTCGCTCTCACCTCTCTCTCTCTCTCTCTCTCTCTGTGTGTGTTGGAAATTAGGATAGGAACAGTAGCTTTTTGATGTTATATTATTATTAATATTATTATAATCTTTATTATTATTATCAATGAATGCTGATGTAGATATTTTAGGATTTATTATATTATTATTATTATTATTATTACCATTATTATTATTATTATTATTATTATTATTACCATTATTATTATTATTATTATTATTATTATTATTATTATTATTGGAATGGATAGCTATGAGTTAATACTATTAATTATTTTTCTTAAAAAAAATTACATACAATTTTATGATAAATTGTTTCTCATTCTTGTATTATTTACTATTTTCAAAGCTTCTATTCTAACAAAATATGGTATTGGGACTTTCATTCATTTCAAATTTAGTTTATAACCCTAGTTAAATTATTATATTATTATGTTTGACAAAATTTGGGACTCTTACTGTTAAAATGACTTTTAGAATTTTAACATATTTAGTTACATATATTTGACTAACAAAATATAATTTTCAAATATTTTCAAGTATTTTTGCAAAACTATTTTTAGACTAATCAAATATGTTATAAATATTTTCTAAATTAGTATAAATAATTTTTCCATAAATTCTCAGTGTCTGTTAATCTTCAATTGGACTAATTTCCATAATTCTATTTTCTCGCAAATTTCGGACCCTTATGCAACAACCATGGCTTTGGACTATCTGGACATTATCATGATCGTCGCACCATACCAGGCATCACACCAGGCAAGACACCTTGCCTTTACTGTTTAAATTTCTTGCTCAATATCATGCATGTTTTTTCTTAATTTTAGCAAAAAAATATTGTTCTTTCAAATCTATATATAGATGCAAATTATTATACTTTATGCAATTGGCTTAGAGTTAAGCGACTACCATATGTTTAGAGCTTCTCAAAAACTGTCACGATGTGCAACAGATTGTGTGTGAGTTGTGAGTCGCATATAGCTTCAGACTTTCGTATCGATCGTACATCGGTGCGTACAGGCCGTGCGTTCGGATTTAACTTCTAATAGATTTGTGTAGAAGACTTGGCAGTTATTAAGGATTAAACAGTGTCGTGGAGACGACGCATGTATAGTATCATGGGGAGGAAGGAGACAGTTATTAGTGTAGGGGCTACATGTTCAGTACACACATAGATTTGGGCCGATAGTGTCTCGTATGAGCGCTACTTACTGTCCCGGGGCCGATAGTGACTCGGATGAGCGCTACTTTCCGTCCATGGCCGATAGTGTCTCTTATGAGCGCTACCTTCTGCCACTCTCTCTCTCTCTCTCTCTCTCTCTCTCTCTCTCTCCATCTATGCTGAACACCTAAGCTCCTACGTAGAACATTGTCTTCTAAAGTGCATTATTCCACCTAGAATGGTTAGGAACCTTTACGCATGTATATTTTTTATTGAGCTCTTACTATTTAGTTTATGGCATGATATTATGTGTCTTGTTACGTCCCTCTGAGGACCTGGTGATTTCTTCAGGTGTGTGTTTCGTATTTTTCTTACAGGTGCTCTAGCTAAGGCCATGTCTTCCTTCCTCCGTGATGATTGCTCTTGGACTCGTCACTTGCTCTCGCTCGTCCAATTCTTTCTTTGTATATTTTTCTATATTTAATTTAGTTGGTAGTGGATTTGTCTCCGCCCAACTATTGTATACATGACAAACTCAAAGTTGCTTTTATATCATTATTTATCTTTGTGGATGAGATTTAGTGTCTTGGCTTTCTATTTTTACGGCTTATGTATACATACGAGCCTTATATTTACTCGTATGAATACAGCTGGCATGATACATTTCTAGTCCTCCTATTTTGGTATTGGGACATGACAATGTTTGATGGGGAGTGGGGGCAAAGGTGGGTAGACGTCCTCAAGGCAAAGGTGGGGAGCCTTATATTTACTTTGTTGAGATTTTTATAAGATATATTCTTTTGTTTATGAAAGATTACTAGATTTTAAGGTAGGTAGAAGTAGTTTTGTCAGAGTCAAAGTAGAAAGAAAAGTTTTGTGAAGCACTTAAATACTGGTTGAGAAGACAATCAAGTAAAATAAGATTGTGGGAGTTAGCACTTTAACTTCGAGAATTTTCAGAAGACCAAATTATTACTATTGAGTTAATGTGAAAAAAAAGAATTAGAGGATGGAGCTTTGACTCAAAGGGAAAAATGTATTGAAGATTGAATTTAAAATATTATATATATAATACACACACACACACACACACACACACACACACACACACACACACACACACACACACACACACACACACACACACACATATATATATATATATATATATATATATATAAATTGATTTATGATATTTATAATTAGTGGATAGGTTAAAATTAGAGCTTGGGGACGAATCATCGATTTAAATTTTGAGAAAAAAGAATTTAAATTTAAATTTGAAGGCTATGGAATTTGAAAATTCGAAATTTGGAAGATTCTTGATTACAAAAATATTGAAGAGATAGGGTAAGAATGGACTCCCATTTAAAAAAATTTGAATTTTAAAGAATACCGACGAACTCAATTTTCGATGATTGGAATGGTTAAAGATTATTATTAATATTTGATTTTAGATTCAATGCTTGAATAAAAATGTAGAACAAGACCTATAAGGAAATTAGTCTGTAGAATCATAAGTTAAAAGAGATTGAGGATATAGTGTTAAGGTACTAGGAATTAAGTTCTTCGTTTGATGGTCATTTTGTGGATTAATTTGTATCCGTCAATCGTGCACCCCGTTGGAACTTAACCCCATTCATTTCTTTTCTATTTTTTATGATCCAATCATTATTTCGATGATAAAATACTTTTAAGGTGGGCCCTCTGATTTTTGGGATTT
This sequence comes from Iris pallida, assembly GCA_029216955.1. Taxonomy (NCBI): domain Eukaryota; kingdom Viridiplantae; phylum Streptophyta; class Magnoliopsida; order Asparagales; family Iridaceae; genus Iris; species Iris pallida. Next base: position 1,446,788 of record JANAVB010032819.1, on the reverse strand, counting down.
AATTTTTATTACTTTCATTTATTTAGTATTAAACTATATTTTATTTATAATTATGACTATAAATACACTTTATCGTATCTTTGACTTTTGAAGCACAACATTGATCAATTCCGCGAAACCAATTTCATAATTGTGTTCTAGACGAGTCCACCTTCACGTAGGCATATTATGTCCTACTCAAACGTGTTCCCTTGCACTATATTTTTTTTCACAACTTTCGAGTCAAAAAAGTCTTTTTTTCCCCTTCGTCGTATATACGATGTATTTTCCAATTCCAATTTGAGATCCAAATCCGATCCAAACTTTTCGACCCAATAAATAATTTTGACCTATTTTGAGCCTACAACGCACATGACAATAGTGTCACACTCAATTGAGTTTCCATGTACTATTTATTTTTAAATGTCATACAAGTCTCAATTAAAAGACTTTCAGAGCCTATGTCAGGTTGCCATGACCTATCAGAATTATATTAAATTTATTTTTGAGGATTTTTGCACAGCAATAATTGTTTAAACCCAATCAAGTATTTTTTTTATTTTTGGAAACTAATTTAAATCCTTCTAGGTGTATCTTGGTGTATCTTATGAAATATTTATCAAATCTCAACCAAATCCTACCAAACCAATTCCTATCAAATCTGAACACTTAAAACAATAAATCTTTATATTTTTAAATCACTTGGATGGACCGCATATCTTTGGAATCTCCAAAAAAGAGCGCATGTTCCATCTTGTTTTTCTGTGCTCACTTTCACATACCCGGCCAAAAATCCATCCTCCCGACCACCTACGACCCATCTACCACCTTCATCTTGACCCTAGGACACCCCCTAACACCATAGCACCTTCCCGAGGAGCGATGAAGTTCTGTTTAATCGGTACAAGGCGCGGAAGGCACCCGAAGTCGTTTGCACTTATGCTGAAACGATATAGTAGGTACGGTATTTTCTATGTCATGTTTTTTTGACTTTTGTTTGTCCATTTTCTGAAGTCCTATGTGTCTATTTTCATCTCCAATTAGTCACCCATGTCCTTGACGTCCATTTTATGAACATGTGTCTAGGTTGAACCTTTTGGCCAATTGGTCATAGTCACACCTGATTTTGATAATCAACGTAATTTTGGTCGATACGCAAATAATACATAGCTACAGGTACAAAAATAGAATGTCTACTTCCACACTGCTACCACTTATCATCTTCATCAAACAAAGACTAAAGATGATGATGAAGACATATTTTTATATTTTATTATGTATTTTTTATTTTATTGTGTCTAGGAAAAATGTGAGGTCGACCGGATTGACAACTAGCTATTCTACTAAACTCCACTTTAAAAATAACCTACCTATCTACTCCACATTATATACTAGCCAATACCCAATATTCAATACCCAAAAAACTCAATACCAACTATACCCAAAAAGTAATCTTTATCAATGTACTACAAACTGGTTAGGAAACTCAACCTAAGAGTTCGGCCAGAGTTTGGCTTGAACTCTGTCCGAGTTTCGTCAGGGTTTTTCCTGAATGTTAGTGGTCTTCTTGAAGATCGGCAGCTAATTTTTGAATTACAAAAAATATGGACCCGTCTCACACCGTGTTTTGTCTATAAAAATGATATAAATAGATGAGAAGTTAATATTCCAAATCACTCATTCATTCTTCTCTTCTCTATCCATTCAGAAGCATTTGAGAGCTTTACACTTTCATATCTAGCCTTCAACAACTCCTAGCCAATCCAAGTGTTATTTTGTTTTGATCTAGAGTTTGGTTCGAGTTTTTAAAGAAGGCTTTCCGAAAATATTCCAGTTTTTAAAGTTTGTCTTATTTGAAGTTGCGAGTCCTTCTGATAAAAACTCGTGGTTGTAAAGAGCTGTAAGCGCTTCGGATTCAAAGCTTTAGTGGTTTAACATCGAGCAAGAGTACTCAAGATTAGACTTGTCCTCTCAGAAGGATACCAGTATACATCGTTATGTCATGAGTTTGCTTTTCTGATCCTCTTTACTTTACGCATTTAATTAGTTATATAGTTTGTTATCATCTACATAGCGCGTATCATCTATGCACTGCATATAATTTGGTGATTATCTTTCCATTGCACACACGCAGTCTATTCACCCCGTCTAGAGGTGCTCAAAATTCCTTCAATTGGTATTAGAGCAGGTTATATTTATACATAACACTCTAGAGAGTATATATGGCAGCTATGAAAATCAATGTTAATAGGTGAAGGGCAATGCACAAATAGATTTCCTATATTTGATGGAACGAACTATACTTATTAGAGGACACATATGAGCTTCTATCTGAAGTCTCTAGACTTTGACTTATGGTCATGTGTTGTCAATGGCTACAAAAAGCCTACTATCACCTCTGTTATCACTTCCTTTACTATTAATAAGCCTTATTATAGTTACATGGTGGAAGAAAAGAAGTTAGCTATCCTTGATGCAAAAGCAATAAATGCTCTTTATTGTGCTGTAGACTTAAGTGAATTCAATCGTTTTACTACTTGCACAATATCTCATTAAATTTGAAAATTTCTTGAAGCTACTCATGAGAACATACGTGAAAGTGAAGCAAGCAACTTTAAAGAAGAAGAAAATCCTTACATGATGGCATTATGATTTAAAGTTCAACACAACCCATTATATGAATAATATCTTGTATGTTACACCCGCAATAAAACAAGACACATCAAAGAGGATTGTTGTACTGTTAAGAAAGGAAGTCACTATGATCAATCAAATAGAAAGTCATTATCCCGAAAGTACGGATAAACAAGCCTCTAGTACGAGAGTGAAGCTAGTGATTCAGAGGAAGAAGAAAGACCAGGTAACACTACAAATGCATGTTTAATGGCATTTGATCAGGTATCTACTAATCCTCTATATGATTACTTTCGATGAACTCTATGATGCTTTTAGCGACCTACTTGACGAACACAAAAATGTGTTAGATAACTACAAGCAATCTCGAAAAGATATAAAAGCATACACAGCCGAAGTGGCTAGATTGTCTAAGTTATTGCAAAAAAATAAAGGAGATATCTACCATATATAACATGAAAGAAATATCTAACATTAAGCTAAGTCTTCAAGAGGCTCAATGCATGATTAAACAGAGAGATCTACCATATGTAACATGAAAGAAGGACTAAAGTGTTTGTTCCATATGACTCTGAAAAGATTACAAATAGACACTAAAAAAAGGTTGAAAGATATGACTGAGAAATATGTAGCAGCTTGTTCAATCTCTAAAAAGTTAGAGATAAAGTTAGACAAACATGTTTTTTCTATTACATTGCCTAAGATCTATCCTATTACACAGCATATACCAAATAAGATATGATCAAAGAAAGCAGGCTAGCAACATGTTCCACATAATCATGCTTTCACTTACAAGTATCCACGTAAGAGACAAAGGGCTCATGTCTGCACTGAAACAAAGGACACCCACTCTAGAATTATATGTACATATTATGGTCAACACAGGCACATATCACAGTATTGTAGATTTATAAAGTTAGAAGACATGAATAAATACCCATGGATACCCAAAACTAACAATACTGGACCCACAAAGAAATAGGTATCAAAGGTCACATCTACTCGTCTTGTAGGTGGGCCAACCCTCTTATGCTATAAGTAAATGGATCATCGATAGCGGATGTTCGTGGCACATGACAGTGACATATCTCTATTCACGACTCTATCGATAAAAATAGAAGGATGTCCCCTTCGGTAGTAATCTGAGAGGTAATATTATAGGTAATGGTATTGTTGGTATTTCTCCTTATCCAGAAATAAAAGATGTTTATCTTGTAACTGAATTAAAATATAACCTTCTAAGCATTAGCCATCTTGCTGACATTGGCTATCGCATTAATTTTGATAAAGATAAATGTTCTATATATGATATGTCTACTGGTAATCTTGTCTATGAAGAAATCATGAACGATAATATTTATGTTTTCTTTTTAGAAAGTACTAACAGTATAGGTAAGTGCCAAGTAGTCAACCTGGATAAAATTTGGCTATGACATATGATACTAGGACACGCAAACATGGATACCATTTCAAGGCTATCAACGAAGTAATTAGTAAAAGGACAATCAGAGATATCATTCAAGAGGGGCATGGTATGTGATGATTGCGAGAAAAACAAAGCAACTAGATCCTCTTTTAAATCCATCAACGTTGTAAGTACTTCTAGACCTTTGCAGTTAATACACATGGATTTGGTTGGACCTAGTAGAGTCGCCAGTCTTGGTGGTAAGCTCTACGCCTTTGTTATTCGTCCATACCTTCCTAACCTTATCAATCATTTCCAGAACGCCTTTGTTCATAGTAGACATATTTGCGATAATGTTATTATTGCTAATGAATTATTCTATTCCTTATCCAAACGGAGGCCTTGGCAGAGCTAATTTGCTCTTAAGATTGATATGTCTAAGGCTTATGATAGTTTGAGTTAGGATTTCAACAACAATATCTTACATGGATTTGACCTTCATAGGAAGGTTCATGAGCTGATTATGAAATATGATACCACAATATCCTTTGATATACCTATCAATGGGTCTCCTTCCACCTTTTTCACCCTCGATATGGCGTTAGACAAGGATGCCCATTGTCACCATATCTCTTGATTCTTTATATAGAGGTATTATCAAAATATATCCAAATTCTGGAATGAAATGCTCTGTATTTAGGACTCAAATCAGTAACAGTTCTATGTCATATACACATTTTTTTGCTTATAACATTTTTTTGGAGACTATTCTATTGCCAATTTCCTTCAAATGAACTCTATTCTTGAGCTATTTGAATCCATGTCTGGTCAGCAAGTGAAGTACTTCAAAAAATCCTTTATCTATTTCTTAAGGAAATTAGATATTTACAAACGTCAAATCCTTGTAAACATCCTCCAGGTCTAACCCATGGACAGATTTGATAAGTACATTGGTCATAATATACTACTATCCAAGAAGCGAGCTCGCACATATTCTAAATTGCTTGAATCTAGTGCCTCCAAGATTAAAGGTTGGAAAGGGAGATATTAATTTGTCACACGCTGGCAGAATTGTTCTTCGCAAATCCACACTCTAGTCCCTCCTTATCTATTACTTATGTTCATATATACTACCAAAAAAGATAAATGGTAAATTATCACAACACCAACGATAGTTTTGGCAGGGTTATACAGAGGGGACTAAGAAACTATACTTTACTACCTAGTCAACATTTATATCACCCAAAGCTCAAGGGGGTCTGGGTATTAGGAACCTAGAGATTATGAACATGGCTTTAGTTGCAAAATTGTCTTGGAGATTTCTCACAAATCCTCAATCAAAGTGGGTCAAGCTGTTGAAGGCTAAATATTTGAAGAACAAACTCTTTTGGACAGTGAATATCAATTCTTCATTCTCATGTGTGGGCTAGCATTCTTCGAATAGATCTCTGTAGAAGCTTAAAAATATCAACACATTGCATTGCACCATTTATAAATAGCGTCAGGACATATCCATTAGATAGCGTCCAGCATCAAATAGCGCATGAAATTACATGGCGCTGGACATTAAATGGCGCCTGACTGCCACGTGTAAGCTTCCTCGAGAAGCTAAGTCGTCAATCATGATGGATGACGATACGATAGTCGAGGAACATCCCTTCGAATTTCGAGCGCACAGTGCTCAAGGAAGATCATGTTAGACCGATCATAATAACTTGTGTTAGTTACTGTGCGCCATTTATCAATAGCACGAAGTAGTCAATTCTTCATAGGATCAATACTCAGCATGTTTCACAACTAGCGCTCTTCAACACCATGCGCCATTTATTAGCTGGCGCCAATCAATCAATCATTATCCAGAAGTAGTTAGATGACGTGGCGTGAATGCCACTAATCTCGAAGAACATACACGCGAAACTACCTATGACCAAGCGTGCACCATGAATACCAAGCATAATTCCCTCCTAGGCTGAACGGTCCTGGTGCTCCGGCCATAACTTGTTCGAGGAAAGAAACACCCGTGCAAGGACCATCCCAGCATTTTGCCTATGCAATACGTGCAAAATCAAGCAAGTTATCATTCCAACCAAATCTCAAGTTCCCTGCATTTTACCCCAACACATCTGTATTGATGCACGATGCTCTAACGCAACATCTACTAAACTTATCATCCTTAAGTTATTCGCATCATAGCAGTTTCGTGACAATTGTACCACAACTGCATACTTCGATGTATGAAGTATACCCTTCCATGTTTCAACAGCTCTATGGCATTGTACCACAACTTTTCCAAATTCGCTTGTTAAACGAGATGCATAGTCTCTATGCATAGATGCATGCTCAATGCCATACTTTCATTGTTCTAGGCCTAGTGTTCAATTTTATTTGAGTCGTGCACTTGATGCACATCTCGATATTGTCTTTCAATGTTCTACCATCAATATCCTACCGCGACCCGTGCACCTGATGCACATCGCCTTAATTGTTCAATGTTCAATATTCTATCCTAATGTTCTACAAATACTAAGACTTTTAATCGTTTGAGCCATGCTCGCTAACTCAATATCAATACTTGTATGTATGGGTATATTTTATCAGGCATAAAAGAGTAGGAGAGAATGGTCTTAAACCCGTCCACCTTAAGCCAATACGCCTTGTTGTTTTGCCGAGCCGATGCGGCTCAATTTTATAACTTTGTTGCATAGTTAACTCTTCTGACTTAGCCATTCGAGCACTTCGTACTCTATTGAAATACTCGACTGTTTGGCCTACCGTGCCCATGCTTCAGTCCGTTGCAAGGTGAAGATTTGGTTTTGCGGACGCCGTTGCAACTAAGGCAAAATGCCGACCCCTTACAATCCAACATAAAAGCATAGCCTGTACACGAAATCAACTAAAATCAATACTTCTTTTAATCAGACTTATTCCTTGCATCGCTTCGATTTATAGATTTGAACCGACTCAAAGGTTTCTTTCAGCCAAGTAACTCTTATATCGATTTGTCCTAATACTTTATCGGGTCAACACAATCTTTTAGATCAAAGACTCATCGTAATACGCCATACGGTGCGGGACATTACATAATATACCACTCAGAACAAGATTCGTCCTCGAACCAAAGCCAACACTCAATCCACACGTTTCTCTTAACTGCTCAAAATTCTAATCTATATGATTTACTCATCACTGATTCGATTCACTATCGTGGTTCTATCTCTACCATTCGTACGATTTCCTTAATACTTCTTGATCCCACCATGCAGTTTTAAATGAATTCGGTATACCATCGAGTTTGGATCGTACACATATTTTAGGTGTTCCACTAATATATGCATTTCAACCAAGTATAATGTTAGAGTATTCGAGCAAAGCTAACAGGTTCCACTTAAATTCTCAAACACAAGCCACTCCATACACGACATGGTCAAATCTTAGCTTCTATTCCCAAAATCTTCTTGTATGCATAATTCCATAACACGTGATCATTTCCCAAATACCTTTGCATACGACATAATTCAAAATTACAACTTTGATTACATAAGTTTCTCATCGACAATCTAACGCATGCGTTGCATCAAGTCGTTGTGCAACTGATCGCAACAATTTTCTGCAGCGCCTACTCGTTCGACCGCTTTCTACCTCTCGCACAACTCAAGTCTTTCGTCCATCTATTCTCGAAGTTTTGCCTCAGTGACATGGACTAAGTCCAAAATATCCCAAATTTCTTTGCCTACCACTCGTACTATGCCTCGCACACAACTATCCCATTATGATTCATGTTTTCAAAACCACCTACTCAATGTGCTCATCAGACACCGTGCTATCACGACTCAAAAGGTCAACTTGCATCGCCCATGCTCAAAGGCAACAATCACTTCGACATAATGTCTCTTGCGATACGTCCAATGTTACGTTCTCTATCGAGCGCCAAAGTTCCAAATCAATTTTCCAATCCAGTTCTGACTTGTTTGCCTCGCAATTATTCGACCCTGTGCTAACACACAACTTAATCGTTATGTGAATCTGATCTACGACACAATCCTAGGGTTGTTCCTATATTTCCTCGCTCACGCATGTACTATGATTTCTTACAATTGTTCATCCGCGTCACTATGCTAAGTCCGTTCATCAACATCTATCCGATCATCGGCTAGCAAACCGTTTGAATACTTATTTGATCAATCGTCAAAGTCTATCCATATCATTCCAGCCCAAGGCTATTCCATCAAATCTCGTGAAACATATCCGACTGCCTAGACTTATCCTTAAGATTTACTACATCCTCATTTACCCTCGATGCCAACATTTTAATTTGATTTGACGGTCAAGTCTTCTAGGATCAGCTGTCCCGAAGCTACGCTCAATAATTGAAGATCATCAATGAGGGACAGTTACTACGAACCATGCTATATCCTATCTTGGAGCCAAATCAATTTTCGACGATTCCTATGGAACTTTACCCAATCCGATGTAATCCTTCCAATCCAAACGACTCATCCTACCAGCGCAACTGATGTGCCACTATCTTCTGAATCACTCATATACTGCCGTTAACAATATTGCCAACAGAGCAATATTTATTTGCCTCGGGTACGAGTCAATCTACCTACAGTCAATATCTGATACACTCTATACTCATTGCAATAATCTTCGAATTTACCTTCGCATCAAACCATAAGTCAAAAATCTAATTGCCATGCCCTGATCTCCCATAAATTCTGTCTAGAATAAGGGTATTTTGGTAATTTGTAAATTTTTTAATTATTTTAAATATTATTAATTAATTATATTGTGTTAGTATCATAATCGGTAAAACCTTAGAACCACATTGACTATATGTTAGTCATGGCCATAGAGGACTTGTTAGTGAGATTACATAAACTTAAATTTTATTCTAATTAGTTAGTTAGACTCTAATCTAGCTAGAAGCCACTTAGAATCTATTTATTGACTTAAGACAATAAGTTAGTTTGGGCCTTTTCTTAAAGGGGCTTTACATGACATGTTAGGAAGGCCTTTTAGGCATTTACACCTAAACCAACCTAGCTAAACACCATGGCCAGCCATACTAGGTCCCTCCCCTTTCTATTAATAGCCTATATTTTCTTCTTCCCCTTTCATTACAAACCCTAACCCTAATTTGTGTTCTTCTCCAAATTGCCTCCATCTTCCAATTGAGTCCAAATTCCCTCAAACCAATTACAGACACTTCTTCTTGAAGAGAGGGAGCCTCTATTGGCTAGCTTAGGAACAATTGGAGAAATTTGGAGCCTTAAAGCTTGGTGGAGATCTAAATCTAGAAACTTTTTATTGGGATTCCAACTCCCAATTGGTAATTGCCCTCTAAACCTTCTAATTTCATTTCCTCTAGTATAGATGCATTCATTTAGGATCCTAATTGCCTTAGGTGTGATTTGGGTCATGTTAGGATCCATTTGGAGTGCGTATCACGAGGGTATCAGATACGCACATCAAGTGTTCGATGAAATGACCATTAGGGCTTTGAATACTCTATTTCAATTTTAAATTCATTTTTCCTATTTGTTATATGTTGTGCTATCCATATTAGATGTTGTCTTGTGTTATTAGTTTGATTTGGATGAGTTAAATGAACGTGGGAGAGGGTTTAGTATTATGTTCCCTATCATTCCCTGTTTGTATACTGTTTATCTGAGTATCAGAAATTTAATAGTATCAGTCCTCAATTGAGGTATATAACAGTCTTGGATATCAGTGTTATTGATGTCCTACATCATTTAAGATATTTACCTAACTCGTTCTGTCCTTGAACTTGAGGACAGACCCTCCTTTATATCAGTCCTACATTGCTTAATCCTTCAAAGTTCAGTCACCAAGATTATGTCTTGCATCTATGATAGTCTTGTCCACTTGAGACTAAACCCCTTTTTGTATCATGGTCCACCCATTGTTAGGATTAGATGTAACATGGTCATGCCTCATTATATCCTTGATGTTCAGTCAAATCCTTAATTCCTTGATGTATCTAGGATGAGGATTTGTATGTTAAGTCCCTACATAATGTTCAATCGAGCCCCTAATGCATTGTCAAGCCCATGAATTTTTTCTATCTTTCCTTTGATTCAGTCCAATATATATAATTGATTGGCTTATATATGTATATATAAATCCTTATTTGATTTAAAACTCTAATGTTCAGTCCCCTTAACTTGGTTCAGACATGCCACAAAGGTTCATTTCAGAAATGTCTTTCATATTCCCATTTTGGTCCAACCCCTTCTGTAATGCCCCAGTCCCAAAATACGTAGGACTAGGAACGTAGACATGCCAGCTGTATTCATATGACTCCAATATATGGAATACTCGTATGAATACATAAGCTGTAAAATGCAGTAGAACCATAACTAATCTCATCCACACAAAATAAAAGATATCATATAATATGAATGAATTGTCTTGATACAATATGTTGGGCGGAGACAAATCCACTACCAACAAAACAAGGAAAAATACATGAGAAAATAAATGATTTTGGCGAGCGAAGCGAAGACGATCCAAGTGCAATCATCCTCGAAGAAGTAGCGATGGTCACGGCTAAAGCTAGAGCACCTGTGAAAGACAATAGCACACACCTGGCAAGATAAACAGGTCCTCAGAGGGACGTAACATGACACATAATATCATGCCATATAAACTGAATAAATATTGCTTAAATAAATAAGGAATGCCTACAATATGGTACCTAACCATACTATAGTGAAAATGCAATAAAGAACCAACCTTTAACGCATGGGCCGGATCAGGAATATCAGGGATAAGGACCGTACCTCCCACTGGAGATAACCGGCAATCAGGACCGTACCTCCCACTGGAGATAACCGGCTATCAGGACTGTACCTCCCACTGGAGATAACCGGCAATCAGGACAGTGCATATATGACCCATACATTAAGGAGCTGTTCTTTCCACCCAATGCCTACCATGTTGTATCCACAACAGTAAACCTCTATAACCGCTAAGTCAAACTAGCATGCAATTTCTATTAGCGGTTATTCCTATCGCACGGCTTATACGCACTGGTGGCCAGCCAGTCACGCATGTCCGTGTTCTACATGCGACACACAACTTCGTGATACAACGTGTCAAGGCCATGAATGCAACACACAAGGTGGTCCCTTAAATCTAGATTTAATGTGTAAAAAAAAAATACATAGCAGGAACTATAATGAACAGTATGTTCTAACAAGTTATGCCATGTATCACAGTTTATTTTGCATAAAGAAAATAAATAATGCGTGAAATATGAGCTAAATAAGTAAACAACAAATGGCAAGGTGTCTTGCCTGGTAGAGCGCTTGGTGTACTGCAATAATCAAGGTGGCATGGACTGTAAGTTCGGTGCAACAATTATGCATGGTGACCTCGGGTGGTGGCACGGTCAGTTCCATTGGGTCCAGAAGGGTCAAATTATTTATGTTCGACATAAGGTAGGTATTGAATTTGGCAATGGAATAGGAATAGTGGGATGAGTCACAGACAGAATGATAATTGAAGAAATTTTTGAGGAAATAGTACATATAATATTTTAAAAAATATTTATAAAATTTGAAATATATATTTAGTTAAAATAGTTTAAGATAATCTTTGAAAATATAAGAATCATTGTAAGGCAAAAACTTAACTTGTGTCAAAACATAATTTGTAGGTCCAAATCTATAGATTAGAAATAATATTAATATATATTTCTATTTCGAAATAATTTTAGGAAAATATTTTTAAAAATAAAAATAAAAATAAAACTAAAACTATTTTTAGCCTAAAAATTCTTTGCTTGTAAAATATGATTCTAGGTAACAATATATTTCCTTAGTCCAAAATATTTATAGAAAATATTTAATAATCTAGATAGTTATTTTTTTAGGGCTAAAATCTAATCTTAGTCAAGTACAGTTTTTTTTGTAAAACTATCATTTAAAACTAATTAGAAATTTTTATAAATCAAATAAACGATTCTACAACTAATAATAATAATAATAATAAAATAATTACTAATCATATGTTAATACAAATTAGTTGTGCAAACATGTCTACATATTTACACTGGAAATATAATAGTATAGATAACAAAATATCTCTTAATAAATAACATAATATAAGAACTCAGAACTGTAAAAAAAAATAATAAACATTAATTTTACATTAACTTTGGTCCTCTCTTTCCTTCAGGGGAAGAGCAAGACTTCAGTAGCAAACAAAAAAAAAGAAACGGAACCCAAGGACATACTTAATAGAGTAAAGCAGAGAGAGAGAGAGAGAGAGAAAGAAAAAAGAAAAAAATGAGAAGAAAAGAATGAGGGAGAGAGAAGGAGAGAAGCTGTGCGGAGGCTCGGCGACGCTAGGGAGCGGGAAGCGGCGGAGCTGTGGAGGGAAGAGAGAGGGAGACGGGGAGCGGGGTTCTCACGGTGGCTCGGCGAGCGGCCGGGCGGATGTTGGTGGAGGCGGCGCGCTCGCGGAGGAGGCGGACGCGCGGTTTCGGTGGCGGCAGGGCACAGATCTGGGGTGGTCGGGAAACCTTGCCGTGATGGTTGCGACGCCGAGGGAAAGCGGCGGCTCGGGCTCCAGTCGTCGGGAGAGAGGCGGATGTTAAGGGGTTTCGTCGGCGGCGCTGGGAAGGGCGAGGCAGGGCGCGGCGCTGGGAACGAGGGGAAGAGGGCGACGGACGCTGCGCATGCTCGAGGCGGCGCCGGCTGATTTGGTGGTGCGGGAACCACGGCGAACGGCGGATGGAGAGGTAAGGGGGTGGTGGTTTTTGTTATTTAATTAGGTTTTATTCTTCTTTTCCTTTTTTTTTGGGCGGCGGCCGGCGATAGCCGGGGTGGCAGTGGTGTTTCGGGTGGCTTTTGGTCGGAGGGGCTCGGCCGGTTGATGGGGTGGTATCTGGGTGTGACGGTGGCGATGTGGTGATGGCTGGTGGTTACTGCGGTCTGAAATGGAGGTGGCCGAGTGTTAGGCTTAGGTTGGTGGTAGTTCGTAGACTGTACCGGTGGCGGGGTCGATGTTGAGGCTGGGATAGTCGTGGGGGCCGAGGTGGCAGTTGATGATGGGGTCGGCCAAGGATGAGGTTGATGAAGGTCGGGTGATCGAAAAAACTGGGTCGACACGGGTGGTTTAGGAAGGACGCTTCGGTGGTGTCAGGTGGATGTTGCCTGCGGAAGGGGGAGGAACGGCCAGAGGGTTAGAGGCTGATGGCATGGTGGTTTTGCAGGGAGATGGCTGGGATTTGGTATGTGGTTAGGAATAGGATTATGGTTAGGAATTCGTTGATGTCGGGGTGTGTTCGACACGGGGAATGAGATAAATAATGTACTTGTAAAGATGGAATAAGAATCTGGACGGAGAACACGGACACGATGCACAGCACAATTGGTTGTGGAATTTTGGAAGAAAATTTTGGCTTGTAGAGAAATAATGGAGGAGTACCTGCCTATTTATAGGATGTGAAAATTCCTATTTGGATAGGATTAGGATTTATTTAAAACCCAATTTAGATATTTCCTAATTTAGTTTAAAAGCAATCAAATCAAAATCCAAATCCAAATCCAAATCTAATTTAAATCAAATTAAATTCTCTTAGTTTAAAATCAAATCAATTTCAAATATAGATATTAGTTTACTATTTAAATGTATCCATGGAATCAAATCAAAATTTAAATCTTCACAATAATTTCGAAATATATTTTCCAAAATTAATAATAATAATAATTTCAAAAATTACATTAATATTTTTAAATATCTTTGAATAATAAATTATTAATAATAATAAATCTCGAAAATTACATTTTTATTTAAAATAAACTAGCAAAATATTTATGAAATATGTGCATGCACTAAGAGTATTAATTATTCTAAATAAAAGGCTCTACATAAATAAAATCCTAAATTTAGAAAATTTTGATAGCTAATTTAAATATTACATATATTATTTTGAAACTATAAAAATAAGAAAATATTTTTCTAAAAATATGTACGCTCGCACATATTCGCACTCGTCGAGCAATTACGAAAAATAAAATGTCGTGCGCGACGTACAATACTACTACGCGACATACAATACAAAATTTTAAATCGGTACCAAATTTAATAAAAAAATAGTAGGAATTTAGGGGTTTTACACCTTCTAATACCAATTGCTAAATTCCTTGGTTAGATAGATGGTCATCTTATTACCTATGTTAATATGTTCTCTTGGTTCAGCCTTGAATAGTTAGGTTAAGATATTATGATTTTGGGTTGGTCCTCAAGAGGACCCTAAGTATCAATTGATATTGCTCAGTATTGGGATTTTACTTCAGACCTCACAAATGCTATGTCCATGCCACTGCGGTCCTAATTGTCCTTTGCATTATTAAAGTCCTTGGGCACATGTTTTAAACCCTCTAGTAATTGCCCTGTAATTCCCAGATGATCCTGTCCTGCATCAAGCCTTGTTCTGTCCCTTGAATTAACCATGTTCTGACCTACCTCCCTTGTTCGACCAATTCCCCTTAGTTCAGGCTTTAGAATGTAGTGTTAGTCTTTTTACCCCATAACCCATCATGTATCCATGTATGATGTTCAATTTTTTCAGATATATTGTAATACCCTGCATATCCTTGTTCTGATCCCTGGTATAGGTATGTTGAGAATAAGAACAAGTGTCCACCTTACTTTGTGAAGCCTAGTCCATCCCCTTAATAAAAAAAACATTCCCCCTTCATTAATTCTACCATTACCCTTTGTTCAGACCAGATATCTGGTTGGAGTGTCCAATATACTCTATAGTAAGAGAAGTCCACTTAAACCTTGTCCACTCAATCAAATTTGACCTCATGCCCAAATTCCTTTTGATCCAGTTCAGTCTATGTGATGTTCAAACACAACACTCCATAATTCATTTTCTATTAACTGTTCACACCTCACTTTTGGTATCGGACTTAGGAGGAGGAGAGAACATATGCCATGCCTTTGCAATAGCAGACTAGTAAGAAGGTTCATTATATATATATATATATATATATATATATATATATATATATATATATATATATATATATATATATATATATATATATATATTTTTTAATATATATATATATATATATATATATATATTTTTTTTTTAATATATATTTTTTAATATATATATATATATATATATATATATATATATATATATATAAACAAAATATATATATATATATATATATATATATATATATATATATATATATATATATATATATATATATATATATATATTTTGTTTATATATATATATATATATATATATATAAACAAAAATATATATATATATATATATTATATATATATATATTATATGTGTGTGTGTGTGTGTGTGTGTGTGTGTGTGTGTGTGAATGTGTGACTAGGAGTCCATGTGACAGTTGGTGTTAGGGTTAGTGAGTAGCATGAGAATGTTGGGATACTCATGAGGGATTTGATATCTAAATGTGTATCCAAAGTGGAGGGAAAGGAGTTCAGTAACAGGTGTGACAACATGATATGGTGGTATCAGGCATGTATGTGTCAATTGTATGTAATACCATATGATGCATCAGTGTCATGATCCGCTCTCGAATAATCGAATACGAGTCGGACACGTCCAGCCTTCGTCGATGGACACGACGAAGTAAGCTGTACAATACTAAGAAAAACTCCAAGTCACAATATAATGTAAACAAACACAGCTTTTATAACGTTCCCAAAATGATCACCAATATTCATCAAGTCATTTTAGTACAAAAATCAGTCGGAGATAAATCCGGTCAAATAAAATAAAGATACAATAATGAATATCCAAAATACAATCTCCAAAAAATAAATAAAATAAAAGCTGCAATATCCAGTGTAATCACATGCTCAATATGGCCTCAAGCTCACCTGCAACATATCATGTCAGGAAAAGAGCAAAGTACAATCCCGACAAGATAATATACAATATAATCTATAGTACAGAATACAAGGTGAAACCAGAATACCAGAAATGGAAGTGAAACTACGGTACCAGAAATAAAATGTAAAACTGCAGGCAATGAACGACAATCAATATGTTAGACAATGAACACGGCTATCAATGTACAAGGTGTTGGCATATCGATTTTGATACATTGTTCACAATAACCCTTGTACGTCTTTAGTTTATACTTTTTACAGGGACTTCCAAAAAGATAAGAATAGAAAAATGTCATCTCCATAAAAATTCCATGAAGCTTATCAAAGACCATGAAGCACATGCAATTCTCCATTATCAAGATGATGATATACTACAACAAAGAGAAAATGCAAGAGACACTTCTTAAAAGACTATGAAGTAGACGATGCAAAAAGACCCAGCTTGAAGTCTATATAGAAGACGGTGCAAAAGCCTAAGCGTTGCTATTCTTATCCATGTTCTTTTCTTGAGTCTGTAAATGTCTAGGAATCTATGTACGCACTTTGCTAAGATGACAAACATAAAGAAATAAATGGTGAAGTAAAAAGTCATTCAGAGGAGACGAAAAATTTGACGTATTTCTGGATAAATCTGTCGGATAATCCGATCGCTCACAGCAAGTTAGTGAGCAGAAGTTCGGATAATCTGACGGACATCCGCGAAAATCCTGCAGATAATCCGAACCTCACAGCAAGTTAGTGAGCAGAAGTTCGGATAATCCGACGGACATCCGCGGAAATCCTGCGGATAATCCGAACCTCTCACAGCAAGTTAGTGAACAGAAGATCGGATAATCCGACGGACATCCGCGGAAATCCTGCGGATACTCCGAACCTCTCACAGCAAGTTAGTGAGCAGAAGTTCGAATCATCCGTCGGACTTTCGCTGAAATCTGACGGATAATCCGCTTGACTTATTTGTAACTTTTGAATTCAAATCCAACGGCAGTTGGCAGCTGCATTTAATGCATCTAACGGCTCTTTTTATGACCGTTACTGTTGACCGGATAATCCGATGGATTTTTGTTGAAATCCGACGGATAATCCGGTTGACGGCTGAATGCCCTTTATGACTTTGGATTTGTATAAAAGGGGCTTTAGTCTCTCCTCATAAAGATTATCTCTTCCAAGCTTTAAATTTTCTCAACCATAAAGAGCTTCACCATTAGTACTATACTCAATCTTTAATTGTCATTCTCTTCCAAAGTGCTAGAGTATTTAAAGAGTTGTAAATTTTGATCTTCAAGTGTTAGAAAATCAACAAGTTTCCTTCTCATTTCTTTGAAGTTGGCGAGGCTTCGTAAGAAAACTCATGTGTTGAAGTTGGCGAGTTCTCGGATCCAAACTCGTGTGTACTATTTTATTAAATAGTGGATTTAAGCCGGAGAGAGTTCCGGGACTGGATTGCCTCTAGCGAGGATACCAGGATACATCTTGTGTTTGATCTTCTTACTCTCTCTTTTTATTTGACGTATATTTCTTCTTGTGCTTAAGTTATTTTTTATTTCCCTATTCACCCCCCTCTAGGGTTCACAATTGGTATCAGAGCTTTATTCTCTTGATTTAGATTTACACCCTTAGAGTGATCCATGGCCACTAACCCTAGCATCAACACCTTCCACAATGAGGGACACTCCACAAATAGGCCTTCTCTATTTGATGAAACCAACTATAACTACTGGAAGATTAGGATGAGCATTTATCTTAAGTCCATAGATTTTGATTTATGGGATTATGTGATAAATGGTCACCCTACTCCTTCCAGAGTTATTGAGGATGTTGCATCTGACACCCTTAGGGACTTACTCACTGAAAATACCAAGAAGCTTGCTAGTCGAGATGCTAAGGCTATGAACGCTCCTTACTGTGCTCTCGATAGTAGTAAATTCAATAGAATCTCTACTTACAAGACTTCCAATAAGATTTGGAAGTTTCTTGAAGTCACACACGAGAGAACATCGCAAGTAAAGGAATCCAAGATTTTTAGACTCACGCAAGAATATGAGTCCTTTAAGATGAAACATAATGAGTCTATTACTTGCATGTTTACTCGTTTTGGTAATATTATTAATCATCTTTTTTCTCTTGGTAAGGACTATCCTGCTCATGAAAAGATCAAAAAATCCTTAGAGGATTGACAAAAGAATGGAGTCCTAAAGCTACCGCAATCATTGAGGGAAACGACCTGACAGTCATGAACCTTGAGACCCTCATGGGGAAGCTTATGACTCATGAACTCGATATAAAAGATCAAGAGGAATCTTCCATACAAGAGAAGGAGAATGAGAAGGCCAAAGATAAGGAGAAGTCTCTTGCTCTCAAAGTTACAAAGTCCTACTCCAAGGATAGCTCCGACGACAACGAGTCGGACGATGATGAAGAAATAGCTCTCATAGCTAAGTACTTCCGAAAGTTCCTCAAATTCAACAAAGCCAACCGCTTCAGACGGGACAATAAGGAAGATCCGGCGTGCTATCAATGCAGAAGAACCGGACACATCAAGTGGGACTATCCCATGATAAGGAAAGACTCAAGCAAATACGAGAAGCCTAGCAAAGGAAGCTCGTCCTCCAGGAAATTCGCCAACACAAGCATTTGGTGTGAGAGTGATGCAAGCGACTCCGACAATGACAAAGAGTGCAAACACAATGCAAACGTTTGTCTCATGGCAACCGATGAGGTACTTGATGATCTCTCCTTAAATAATCTTACTTATGATGACTTGGAGAAAGCTATCTTTGAACTACATGAAGAGCACAAAGGTGGTAGGAATAAATACAAGAAATCTATAAAAGAGATTGATGCTCTTCAACTTGAAGTAGAGAGACTCTCTAGCATCATTATTGATGTAAAAAGGAAATCTTCCGCTTCTGACACGGATGAGATAGAGTCTTTGTGACTCAAGTTTCAAGAATCCCTTATCACCATCAAGAAAAAGGATGATGAGATTCAATCCCTCAGAAGGGCTTATGAATTTTCTATGCATAAAGTTCAAGATGCTAATAGAAGAGAATATGATACTTCTATTAAGTATAATGATCTTCTTGTACATAGTAAGAAACTAGGTAATAAGAACACTACTCACATACATACTCCAAGACACCTCCACACTCATCACAATGCTAGGCATACTTCTTACATGAACACTACACAAGTCCTATTCTAACACAAGGAAAGGACCATTTGTTAAGAAAAATACTTCGCATCATGCTTTTTATTATCAACATCATAATACTAATGATAGAACTCCTCGCACTAGAGATTCACATATGCATGATACTCACATGTCTTCTTCTAAATCCTCTATGATTTGCAACTACTGTGGCTTGCTTGAACATACGACCAATTATTGTCATACAAAGAAACTAGTTGATAAGAAAGTTTATAAATGGGTTCGTAAGACTAACACTCAAGGACCCATACGATCATAGGTACCAAAATGTTCATCTTCAACTTATGTTGTAGGTGAAGAGTCCTCATGCTACAAGCAAGTGGATTCTCGATAGCGGTTGTTCACGGCACATGACCGGGGATGCTTCATTATTTACAATGCTATCGATGAAGAAGGAAGGACACGTCTCCTTTGGTAACAATCTTAAAGGTCATATTATAGGAAATGGTAATATCGGTTCTCCTCCTTATCCTTGTATTAAGAATGTGTGTCTTGTTACTAATCTTAAACATAATCTTCTTAGTATTAGTCATCTTACCGATAATGGTTATGATATCAAGTTTGTTAAGCTTAAATGTTTCATTACCGATAGTTCAAGTAGATCTATTGTTTATGAAGGCATTAGAGAAAACAATATCTATGTTTTATATCATGTCGAAGTCACTAACAATGACAGGTGCTTAGTTGCTAAGAACGATGAAAGTTGGCTTTGGCACATAAGGCTCGGACACGCCAACATGGATACCATTTCTCGTCTCGCCACCAAGAAGCTTGTAAGAGGACTCCCAAGTATCCCTTTCAAAAAAGATATGGTGTGTGAAGAATACGAAAAAAGTAAGTTGACCAAGTCATCCTTCAAATCCATCAACTTTGTGAGTACCACTAGACCTCTTCAACTTATTCATATAGATCTTTTTGGTCCTAGTAGAGTTGCTAGTCTTGGAGGCAAGCTTTATGCTTTTGTTTTGGTTGATGATTTTTCAAGATTTACTTAGGTTATTTTTCTTGCTTACAAAAGTGATACTTTTCGTGAATTTGTTGCTTTTTGTAAACGTGTTCAAAATGAGAAAGGTTTTTCTATTAACAAGATTAGAAGTGATCATGGAGGAGAATTTGACAACGCCAATTTCAAAAGATTTTGTAAAAAAGAATGGTTTTGGACATGATTTTGCTTCTCCACGAACTCCTCAACAAAATAGTGTTGTGGAGAGAAAGAATAGAACCCTTGGCGATATGGCCCGGGTTATGTTAAACCAATATAAGCTCCCCCAATATTTTTGGGCAGAAGCCGTTAACACGACATGTCATGTTATAAATAGGGTCTTGATTAGACCTATCTCTAAAAAGACTCCTTATGAGCTTTGGTTTGACAAAATTTCCCCTATTGAATATTTTAAATTTTTTGGATGTAACTGTTTCATTTTGAATACCAAGGACAACCTAGGCAAGTTTGAAGAAAAAGCCTATGAAGGAATATTCCTTGGATACTCTACTCATAGTAAAGGTTTTCATATTTTTAATAAAAGAAGTCTTGTTGTCGAAGAGTCAATCAATGTCTCTTTTAATGAACTTAACTCTTCTACATTCTCCTCATCCGATGATATTGATGACATCTCGTTTGGATTGGAGAATTCCTCTATTGGAGATCGTCCCTCTTCATCTAACAATGAAGTTGTGACTCCTTCAACAAAAGAGTTCCCACCACTCGAGCCTCCTCAAAACGATCTCCCAAAAGAATGGAGATTTGTCACCAATCATCCTAAGGAGCTTATCATTGGGGACCCATCTTCCAGTGTAAGCACTAGATCCTCCACTCGTGATCTTTGTACAAATATGACTTTTATCTCTCAAATAGAACCTAAAAATATTAATGATGCTTTTTATAATAAATTTTGGATGATAGCGATGCAAGAAGAGCTAAATCAATTTGAGCGAAACAAGGTTTGGGAACTTGTCCCAAAACCTAGCAACCACCCCATTATTGGAACTAAATGGGTGTTTCGAAATAAACTTATTGAAGATGGGTTAGTGACTCGTAACAAAGTCCGATTGGTTGCTCAAGGCTATAACCAAGAGGAAGGCATTGACTACGACGAAACCTATGCTCTGGTTGCTCGTCTTGAATCCATTCGTATGCTATGTGCTTTTGCTGGCTTTAATGATTTTAAACTCTTTCAAATGGATGTTAAGAGTGCTTTTCTAAATAGTATTATTAAAGAGGAAGTTTATGTAAAACAACCTCCTGGCTTTGAAGATTTTTAATTTTCTAATCACGTGTTCAAACTCCACAAAGCCCTTTATGGCCTCAAACAAGCTTCTTATGCTTGGTATGAGCGCCTTAGCTCCTTTCTTGTTTTACACAATTTTTCTAAGGGCAAAGTCGACACGACACTTTTTATCAAATCCCATAATGGCACTCTTTTATTGGTTCAAATTTATGTCGATGGCATTATTTTTGGTTCTACTAACAATACACTTTGTGTAGAATTTGCTAAAGTTATGCAGGAAGAATTTGATACGAGCATGATGGGTGAACTATCATTCTTTTTGGGCTTACAAATCAAACAAGGACCCAAAGGGACCTTCATCAATCAAGCCAAATATACAAAGGATCTCCTCAAATGTTTTGAACTTGACTCATCCAAATCAATGAGGACTCCTATGGCCACAACGACAAAGCTTGACAACGATGAGGACGGAATTTTGGTAGACATCCGTAAGTATCGAGGTATGATCGGGAGTCTACTCTATTTAACTGTTAGTCGACCCGACATTATGTTTAGTGTATATCTTTGTGCTCGATATCAAGCAAATCCCAAAGAATCTCACCTATGTGCCGTAAAACACATTTTTCGGTATCTCAAGGGCACCATTAACATGGGGCTATGGTACCCAAATTTCTCATCCTTTGAGCTTCACGGCTTCTCGGATGCGAATTTTATCGGATGCAAACTTGACCGAAAAAGCACTAGCGGCACATGTCACTTCTTCGGAAAATCTTTGGTATTATGGTTTAGCAAGAAACAAAACTCCGTCGCTCTTTCTACCACCGAAGCTGAATACATAGCGGCAGGGTGTTATTGTGCACAAATTCTTTAGATGACACAGACACTAGTAGATTATGGTATTTCTTCTCATTGCATCCCTATCAAATGTGATAATACTAGATCCATTAATCTCACAAAAAACTAGATTTCTCACTCTCGCACCAAACTCATAGAAATAAGACATCACTTTCTACGGGATCATCAACTTAAAGGTGATATATGTCTTGAATTTATTGACACCACTCATCAACTTGCTGATATTTTTACCAAACCTCTTTCTGAAGATCGATTCACTTTTATTTGTCATGAAATCAGTCTCCTCGATCTCTCAAATTGAACTTTTTCTCTCTTTTACGAATTTTTCGATGGATTTTCGCATAAATCTGCCAGATTATCCGTTCGTTTCCAGCAGCTTTCTGAGGAACAAGTTCGAATAATCTGTCGGATTACCGCAGTAATCCGACGGATCATCCGCGATTAATGCTCTCCGCAAAATTCAGCTGCGAACGGCTACCTCATTTATAGGATGTGACCCACCACCTACCCGCATTAAATTCGATCTCATCTTTATCCGGATTTTTCGTCGGATTTTCGGTATAAAACGACGGATTTTCCGTTTTCGTAGCACAAGCGCAGAAACCGAAGCTTCAGGTGCCTCTCTATCCGTTCCCCTTCCTCTCTATCCGTTCCCAACCATCATAACCCCTCATTACACCTCTCTACCCCCTATAAACTCTTTTCCCTCTCCTTTCTTCTTTCACTCTCTCTTCCTCCATGGCTTCTTACTCCAAGCGTCAGCGACATGACGGAAGCTCCTCCTCCGCTCAGCCTCCTTCCCTTGCACTCTTCGTTCCTTCTCCTACTCACGGCTACAATCCGCTCATTTTTAAGTTGGCTTCCCATTCACGGGAATGGTTCTCCTTCTACCACAAGGCTCCCGTATGCTCCGAGAAACCCATCTCTTGGATCAACTTCAAAGACCATAGTAATTTCTTTCGTTTCTCCCACATCGATGCACTCCTCGAGCGTCAAGTTGACTACTATCCGCATGCCATCTGTATGTTCTACTGCAACCTTGTTCCCGCCAAGGAAGGTCCCGAGTTCGAGACTAAGGTTGGTGGCGTCAAGATTACCGTCACTGCCGTATTCTTGGCTAGCATCCTTGGTCTTGATGAGCGCAAGGTATATCGTTCCCTTCCGAGCACCATAGACCACATCTCTTTCTCTCCTGACATGTCTTATGAGGAGTTCCTCTTCAACATCTGCGGTGGCTCTCTTGTTCAACATTCGGATGACAAGGATCTTAGTCCATTCTTCCATGACATGCATCGCATCCTCTGCCACACTCTGACCCTAAAATCTGGAAACATGGACAGCATGACTGCTGAAGAACTTATCTGCATATACTATCTGGTCGCCAGGCAACCTTTCTCACTGGCAAAATCCATCATCTACACCATGATGCTCATCAGGGACTCTCCTCATGGTTCTCTCCTTTTTGGCATGTACATCACTATGATCCTCGAAGCCAATGGTGTTAACCTCACTCACTGCCCGATTGGTGAGCCTCGTCCTACTCCTCTTGCCAAATCTAAGGGTCGTGCCTGTACGGTTCCTGCTACTGCTCCTACTGCTGCTCCTGCGGCTGTTGCCGGAGGACCTGCCTCTCCTCCGACGTCCTTCCTCACTCATGATGTTCGCCGATACATTGATCGCAAGTTTGCCGATCTCTCTCTCTCAGCCCATGAGCGTCTTCAGGCCAACACTCGGGGGCTCGGCACCCTTATCCACTACGGCTTTATAGATCAGGCCTACTATATTCAGCGCATATTTGAGGAGCGCAATCCCTTTCTTAATCCTAACACTCCTCATCCTGATTTTCCTGGCCCTCGCTTCACTGATCCCAACGTCTATGGATTCATATAACCGGATGGCGTCGACCCTTATGGCACCTTTACCACAGCTTTCGGGGATGATGAAGATCAGGAGGCAGGTCCATCTGATGCTCCTGACAATTGATGAGTGGTGTTTTATGTTTAGTCTTGTTTTGTATGGTCCTTCGGGGACTTTTTAGTATGTGTTTTCTGCTGTCCTATGGGACTTTTTAAATCTGTTTTCCAGTTATGTGTTGTGGTTTGGCCTTCAAAACCCAGTTATTGTACCCCTGTTTTTATTTTCAATGAATGTTTCCTTCTTATGCAATTCTGTTTTCTACTATGTCCCTTACCCACATGTGCTTGATTGTTCTATTTTTTTTCTCACCATCTTTGATTAAATGACAAAGGGGGAGAAATCGTATTGAAGGGGAGATCCTTGATTATGAGGGAGCTACTTTCTATATTCTTATTTTTTGTCAATTATCAAAATGGGGGAGTTTGTTGGCACATCGATTTTGATACATTGTTCACAATAACCCTTGTACGTCTTTAGTTTATACTTTTCACAGGCACTTCCAAAAAGACAAGAATATAAGAAAGGCATCTCCATACAAATTCTATAAAGCTTATCAAAGACCATGAAGCACATGCAATTCTCCATTATCAAGATGATGATATACTACAACAAAGAAAAAATGCAAGTGACACTTCTTAAAAGACTATGAAGTAGACGATGCAAAAAGACCCAGCTTGAAGTCTACATAGAAGACGGTGCAAAAGCCTAAGCGTTGTTATTCTTATCCCTGTTCTCTTCTTGAGTCTGTAAATGTCTAGGAATCTATGTACGCACTTTGCTAAGATGACAAACATAAAGAAAGAAATGGTGAAGTAAAAAGTCATTCAGAGGAGACGAAAAATCTGACGGATTTCTGGATAAATCCGCCGGATAATCCTATCGCTCACAGCAAGTTAGTGAGAAGAAGTTCGGATAATCCGACGGACATTCACGGAAATCCTGCGGATAATCCGAACCTCTCACAGCAAGTTAGTGAGCAGATGTTCGGATAATCCGACGGACATCCGCAGAAATCCAGCGGATAATCCGAACCTCTCACAGCAAGTTATTGAGCAGAAGTTCGGATAATCCGACGGACATCTGCGGAAATCCTGCGGATAATCCGAACCTCTCACAGCAAGTTAGTGAGCAGAAGTTCGAATCATCCGTCGGACTTCCGCTGAAATCCGACGGATAATCCGCTTGACTTATTTGCAACTTTTGAATTCAAATCCAACGGTAGCTGGCAGCTGCATTTAATGCATCTAACTGCTCTTTTTATGATCATTACTGTTGACCGGATAATCCGACGAATTTCTGTTGAAATCCGACGGATAATCCGGTTGACGGCTGAATGCCCTTTATGACTTTGGATTTGTATAAAAGGGGCTTTAGTCTCTCCTCATAAAGATTATCTCTTCCAAGCTTTAAATTTTCTCAACCACAAAAGAGCTTTACCATTACTACTCTACTCAATCTTTAATTGTCATCCTCTCCCAAAGTGCTAGAGTATTTAAAGAGTTGTAAATTTTGATCTTCAACTGTTAGAAGATCAACAAGTTCTCTTCTCATTTCTTTGAAGTTGGCGAGCCTTCGTAAGAAAACTCGTGTGTTGAAGTTGGCGAGTTCTTCGGATCCAAACTCGTATTGAAGTTGGCGAGTTTTTTGGATCCAAACTCGTGTGTACTATTTTATTAAATAGTGGATTTAAGCCGGAGAGAGTTCCGGGACTGGATTGCCTCTAGCGAGGATACCAGGATACATCTTGTGTTTGATCTTCATACTTTCTCTTTTTATTTGACGTATATTGCTTCTTGTGCTTAAGTTATTTTTATTTTCCTATTCACCCCCTCTAGGGTTTCACACAAGGCAATGAACATGACAATCAATATGCAAGTGTGACAATTTAAAATATTAAACTAATGTGTGACTGGCTTAGGAGCACAATCAATCAATGAGTCAATGAGTCAATTAATTCTACAATGTCCGGCTTCATCGTACGTGAAGTGTACGATTAGGCTATCCACAATACCTATGTTGGGTGTGGTAACACAAAAGCTAATATTTTCCCCAATCCCCGCAATAAACAGTGACTCGATGCAATGAACGATGTATAAGACAATCGTGCGTATCTCTCTCGTGTCCGATATAAGAACATGGCACATGGATGTAAGACAAAAATACAAAGTACAAGTCGAATCAGTGTACTTGCTTTGCCTTGGAAGCACGTGAGTAATACTGCATGGATCTGAATAATCACCTGGTATTTATACAAGTTGTTAGGGTTTGAATTTAGTGACATTATTTAACTATATTACTAGTTAAAAGCTATATAATATTTATTACAAAATTAGATAATCAATATTATTATTTCTTGGAAACACATATACTAACTTAAAATATTTTAGAAATTATATACGTTTATAATTTTAGGCCAAATAAATACTAGTGAAAAATACTTTTAACTATTTTAGAAATATTAACCAATTTTTTTAGCAAAATTATAACTATATAAACCTTTTTAGCATCATTTTTGATTTACTATAATTATTTAGCAAGAAAATACATGCTAAAACATAAAATATTTTTAATAATTCATATATTATCAGGGTTTTAATTTATCTATTAACATAAAT
Organism: Iris pallida; assembly: GCA_029216955.1. Classification (NCBI taxonomy): domain Eukaryota; kingdom Viridiplantae; phylum Streptophyta; class Magnoliopsida; order Asparagales; family Iridaceae; genus Iris; species Iris pallida. Next base: position 1,420,013 of record JANAVB010032819.1, on the reverse strand, counting down.
GGAAACAATTAATGATATTAATAATACCATATTCAAGTATTATCTAAAAATATTACATATTAGCAATATTACTACAAATTCAATAAAATAAAATGTTAATGATAACTATAATAATTAAAAGGGAAGCTATTAAACAAAACCCAGCCCACAAAATGCTACTGCTGCCAACATATTAAACTCCAATCCCATACTCCTCTCGGCCACAACCTAGCTCACAAGTCCAGGACCAACCTGTTCGGCTACCACTAGTTACTTAATAAATTATTCAAAAGGCCAAGCCCAATCACAATTAAGTAACCCAACCATAGCTCCTACAGACCCCCAACCTAGGAAATATGATGTTCAAAATAGAACTAACATAAGTACAAAATAGCCAACTCTGGCCCGGCCTAAAGGCTTTCAAAATATGAAGAGTTAGACAACCCTTCGGTTTCCGAAGGGGCACTAGGCACAATTTCCTTCACTACTTCCGAACTGTCCACGCATCAATGAGAGTAGCTTACTAGCCCCTTTCTCCCATGTAAAAAAAATTATGCAGACTGACAAATCTTGAAAAACGGACCGAAGACTTTCTCCTCAATCACCGCTAACAAACCATACTCCACTACTTCTGAACTCCCTTTCTCCATTATTCCAAACACAGGAGCAACTAAATATTCCCTTTCTTTCTTCTTCACTGGATGTTACCGCTCCATCCGAGCAAAACCTGTCCACACTCTATCTTTCCATATTTTTCTTCCATCTTCTATTCAACCTAAAATAACTCCTGAACACCTCTTCCTACCGCAGTATCCAAACCCTAGAAACAAGAAGAGAGGGGTCGAGAGATCGATGAGAGGATTACCTACTGCTGGCGGGGTGTCAAACCACTGCGGCGAGGCATCGACGACGAATGGCTTCAATCTCCGGCAGTGGCGTCTTCAGCAACACGGCGACGACTCGGTGGAAGTTCGATCCAGCACGATCTGACCAGACTTCGGCGTGGCTCCTTGAAATAACGTCCGCGGTGGAGACGAAGTCCCGATCTGGACTCGTCGGGGCGGAACTGAGCTCGGACTTCGATGGCGGAGGTCCGATCCGGCAATCGGAGAGTTGGCGGCTCTCGTCGGTGGTGGTTCCTCGATCTCCGAAGGCTGGCTCGTTGCTCGAGGGATGGCGCGGTCTCCCACACGGCGGTGGATGGTTCAACGAGGCGGTGGCACAACTTTATGGAGGCGAGGCAGTACTGAGTGTTGCAGTCGAACTCCGGCGACGTGGTGGTTAAGGCGCAGCCAAACGTTGATTGCAACGGCTCGACGGGACTTCCGGCGAGGGTCACGGCGGCGCACTGCTATGCTCAGCCGAGACCAGAGAGGAGAGAGAGAAAAAGTAGAGAGAGTAGAGAGAGAAAGTAGAGAGGGAAAGACTGTAGAGAGAGAGTCAGTTGTCAGAATTATATTAGAATGTGTGCCCTTAAATAATAAAATAATAATATGTGTGCATGTGTGTGCAGGGAGTGGCAATTGTGGTAAATAACTATAGATCTGGGGTCTTTGTGTACAGTGGCAGTTTTTGAAATTAAACACAGATCTAGGGGTAGGAAATAACATTGGTAACAGAATTTCAAATTCAAATTTTTAACAGTTTTTCAAAAATCAAAATATCCAACAGATTTTCAAAAAAATAGATTTAGCTAATTCTAATTAATCAATTCATTTAATAATAACTATTGTGCCTAAACCTTGCATAAAAACTGTTTAATAAAAACTGTTATCCAACTGTTTAATAAAAACTGATGTGCCTAAACCTTGCATATTTAGAATTCTCTAATTATCAGTTGACAATAATAGTATTAAACAAAATATGAATTAATTAAATAATTGCCTACAAAATGAGTATATTATAATAATACTAAAAATTATTAACTAATTAACAGACAATTAACAACCAACTTACGAAAAATCACTTTAGCTCCTAATTACTGAAGACAAGATATTAATATTTATAATCAATTTTGAAATAAAGCAATATTAATTGAGATTTAAATTAAAAAAAATATAGTTTTACTGAATATTTTATCCAAATCAATATTTTTCTCATAAAGCTCTAATATTTTCAAAAACAGAAAATTCAGGTAATGATCGAAAATACACAAAATGGATTTAGGGAGTTACAATCAGTTAAAAGGCTTGTGTTTGATTCAGATTTAAGTATCAGTGAGGGGCCATTTTGCTATTAACTAACTGTAGTAGAGGGCGAGACTGAATGAGTAGTAGGATAGGTAGAGCCAATAATGGAGTGCATAAGCCATGTGAGGCAATGCCTCTTGGCATTGCAGCCCCACACGCCAATTTGGCCACTGTTTGGTATGACATGTAAATGATAGGGGAAATTGTGTCTTGAGTGATATGGTATCCTAGAGAATGAGTGTCATATTGTCAATGACAATTGCATTATTATTAGGGTGTGTCATTTGTGAGTTTGTTTTGGTTCATTTCTCTAATGTCTAAGTACCTTATGTGTCATTGTTCAGTCTTTATATTAGTCCCTATATCATTACGTTTCAGTTTAGAATGAACCTTACCTTGTGTTCAGTCTTGGTCCCATGTAATGACTCCCACCTTAAATTAAGACCAGATATTGCCTTGACTGGACATTACTTCCTGTCGTGTCTTCATTTATATTATCTCTTAGTATAAGTATCTATCCCATTTTGCCTATATATATACTTGGTATATATATATATATATATATATATATATATATATATATATATATATATATATATATATATATATATATATATATAGACAGTTGATAAGGGTTCGGGAAATTCATATATCCAATAGATATAATATAGGGTATGTAGTAGAGGTATATATTTGAATCTAGGTTTAAGGTTTGGTTGATACCCCTTGCCACTAGCACTCAATAGTCTAAACTAGCAAAACCCTAGATTAGGCAAAATGACCAATGTTGACTAATTAGGACCTAGTTTGACCAAATGTTGACCAATTAGCTATAATTAACCTAGTTTGACCAATGGTTGACTTTCTAACCCAGAATTGGCCTAGAAGCATATAATTAGTACATCTAAAATACACTGCTTACTGTAGAACAATAAATAACCATGTATATCTCATTTATAGATTTGTGTGACACCACTTTAGGCATCGATCGTCATTCATTGCTCTGGACGACAGGCGAGTACATTCTCTGATAGTTTTTATTTACTTGATGATTATTATGGTTCAGCTTCTAGTATAGTTCTATTCGATTCTCTGTCACAACACAGATTGGTATTCTGGATTAATTCATTTGTGATACATGTATTTAACTCATCTAGCCCTTACTACCAGAACCACTCATTGAAACCACCTGCTCGAAACACCTACAAGCACCATTTACTTCTGACTAGACTCATACTCTATTTATGTGCCGGGATATGGATTCACTTGTACTTATCAGGGTGAGGAAGTACTCGAGTAAACATGTAAATATTCCCAATCATACAAGCACCACCCCGACAAGCAAGATAGTCGCCGCTGCTAGACCAAGCGTACGACGAGCCGTATTCAACAAGAACCACACCTACAAGAAAGATAGTCGTCGCCGCTAGGCCAAGCATGTGACGTGTTGTATTCAATACAAGTCTAATCATTACAGATAGCCGTTGCACGCTTGCCAAGCGTGCGATGTCCCGTATTTACCCACCAGCAGTTTACATGTCCAACTCGATATATTCAAAATACACTGGATTAGTGTCTTGTACTAGATTCACATTGTCTCATGTTATACTGATTGGACTCACATCACATTATTCAAGTTTAGCTCTTTCTATTTATAGTCTTCATTAACATGCTCTCCTGTTTTACTGTATTTACTTTCCTTGTTCCAACTGTCGTTCTATCCCATTGTATGTCTCAAACTTTCCATGTTCATCAAGTATTACTTGCTATAGCTGCTTTATAGTCTTTGTCATTTATTTGAAACTGTTAGAGGAGATGTGCTCGTTCTATCCTGACTGGATATATTTTTATGATGGTTGCTCAGAGGGTACGTATCCTACCTACTACGGATCCGAGGAGGGGATAGCTACCTTGGGTCAAAATTCTCAGGAGTGACCGAGAGACCTAGTTTTAATTGGCTTGTTTTAGAGTCTCTCTTTGAACTCGACTTGTAATAATTAGAGATTTTGACATTGTATTTGAAATTTGATTTGGATATTATTTAGTTGTTGTTTGTTGAGTCTTTATAGTTATTTAGACTTCTTGGATATCTTGTCGTGCTTTAGACTGTGCTTGAGTATTACCATACCATTATAGTTGTCCTCTATTCGAAGTTGAGATCTATGACAGGTAAATTATATCATTGTGTGAGTTTGATAGTTAGCGACCTAGAATAACATTTTATCGCCGATTCTGCAGCGTATCTTGGGCGCTGTTACGCACTCGTGCCCCTATACCGGGTGCGGGTCATGACACATTTTTAGTGGTAGCCCACACAGATCGAGATTCACATTTGTGAGATGTCATGGTAGTACGACGATGTAGTCGTACTGCTGCGAGCCTGCGATAGGAGATAAGGAATAGGCTTTAGATGAGAGGATACTCGATCACAACTAGAAATCTTTATAGATTTGAATATACTGACACTTGTTCAAATTTGAATAATATATTTCATACCTGTCCTTCCTTGATAATATCATCCTTGCGATGTTATTGACCTCTTGTTTGACCGGTCTTCAGGATGTTGTCGAAGACTCGATCATACCATTCCATTCTTAAGACTGCTGCTGAGAGGTCTTCCACCTCTCGTCCGGTTCAGCATGAAGTCGGGACTACTCCGCTCCTTACGTCTGCTCACGTGGGAGTATTTGCTGCTTTCAGGGGTCCTCCTCCACCAGTTCTTAGGATTTCCCTAGTTATTCTCGACATTCTTCAGCCTCTACCACCACCTCCTGCTCCGGTGGATGTCGTACAACTGTTTCCGCTCTTCAGGGAGATGATGGACGCTTAGTGCCTCCATTCAGCTGATATGAAGAAGGTATTGAGAATGTCAACCAGGTGGCTATGGCAGCAGTTAAAAGAGTGGCTGCTCAGCCACATGGAGGACAGGAAGAACCTGTTCAGCATCAGAGGTCGAGGAACATCATCGATTGTCAGAAGATACGGCCGAAGGACTTCAAGAGCACGACGGGTATCTTGTATGTGGACGATTGGATTGAGAACATTGATGGGATCTGCCATCTGGCACAGATTCCAGATAGTCTGCAGGTTGAGGCGGCGGACAGTCAGATGTTAGACCTAGCCTTGATATGGTACCGTACAGATCCAAGGTTCGGGATTAAAGGACAAACTTGGGAGGCGTTCAAGAAGCTTTTCAAGGAAAAGTTCTTTCCGGATGTGGCTCTTATTGTCTTGGAGATTCAGTTCGAGAGCCTCGTCCAAGGGAACATGTCTGTAGAGGAGTTTGCTAGGGAGTTCTGCCGTCTGGACAGATTCGTGGAAGGGCTGAGTGATGTGGCGAAGGCTGGAAAGTTTCGTAAGGGCTTGATCAAGGAGGTCAAGTCACAGACCGAGAGCAACCGCGATGCCACTTTTGAGCAGATTCTAGCAGGCGCTCTTGCAGTTGAGGATGACTTGGAGCTCAAGTCCAAGAGAGGCAAGGTTGATTCAGGGAGTGCGAGCAGTAGTGTGAAGCATCCCTTTATACAGAATGCAGTGCACCAGCGCCAGCAGTTGGTGGCATCGGCTAGAATTCAGCAGGTACAACATCAGTCTTGGAGACAGGACCAGAGGGTGCCCACTTGTGCCTACTACAGGAAGAGGTTGAAGGTGTATTTGTTCTGTGGATCCACTGCTTACCAGATAAAGGATTTCCCCACCGCACCTGCATTTGGCGGAGCGCAAGGTCAGAAAGAGGGAGCTAGGCTACCTGTGGTACAACATCATGCCCCACACCATCAAAGGGATATACCCCAGAGGGGCAGGGTTTTGCACTGATGGTTGAGGATGCCGACGCTACGGGTGACGGATTAGCAGGTATGTCTTTTCTTGTCCGTCTTTTCCATATCTTGTTGTGTGATTCTATTAGTATCAGTCAGGATATTTATGCTATGCTAGATAGTGTAGTAACCATGTTCGGGACTATGAAATCACACCCAATAGGACCATGATCTTGCATGTTATTAAATAGAATAATCTTGACTCTGATTGTTGGGGGTTTGACCTAGAAGGAGTACGACCGACTTTAAATTTCAAGGACAAAATTTTTCTAAGGGGGTAGATTTGTCACGACCACTTTCTAGAATCAGGGTATTTTGGTAATTTGTAATTTTTTTGATTATTTTAAATATCAACTCTAATCCCATTTGGAAGGATATCATCCTCATAATTGTCCATGACTATTTTTGTCTAGAACCACATTGACTATATGTTAGTCATGGCCATAGAGGACTAGTTAGTGAGATTAGATAAACTTAAATTTTATTCTAAATAGTTAGTTAGACTCTAATCTAGCTAGAAGCCACTTAGAATCTATTTATTGACTTAAGACAATAAGTTTGTTTGGGCCTTTTCTTAAAGGGGCTTTACATGACATATTAGGAAGGCCTTGTAGGCATTTATACCTAAACCAACCCTAGCTAAACACCATGGTCGGCCATACTAGGTCCCTTCCCTTTCTATTAATAGCCTACATTTCCTCCTTCTTTTCCTTTTATTACAACCAATGTGGGATGAGCACGGATACTTTGACAAAGGAGACCACCAAGCTGTCAGGAACCTCTCACTCGAGCTCTACACCAAGGATGTCCACTTGACCTTCGGGGCAAAGTTTTGGCTCGGAGCAAGAATCTGTTGAGGGAGCACATCCACCATGCCGTCAGAAAAAAAATAATAACGTTGAGAGACCCATCTAAGTAGGACGTATACTCTGATAATATCTCCTCCAGCCCTCAATCCTACTACTGATATCATTCTTGTAAAGGTGATCTCTCAGAGTATACGTCATACTCAGATGGATCTCTCAGAGTATTCTCTCTTGTTGGTTGTCGTATCATTATTGCCGAGGGATGAGGGTCGGAGGACAGTCAACTTTATCTACGGATACATAGTTTTAGCCTCGCCAGTCGAATGGCTGCAGGGACTATGTCCTGATCACCATATCGTAGTCCAATACAATCCAGAGATTGACACAGTTCTAGTTCATATATGTAGTCCAATACAAATAGTCTAATACAAAAACAACTCAATACAAATAGTCCAATACAAATAAGTATTAATAGCTAATGAGAACCACGCTGCTCACGTAAACGTTCAGTGATACGATCACGCAACCACCTCGAAAAAGCGAGATTTTTGGCGTGAGGAGAGATGTCGTCCCTTGCAAGGACTGCTTGAAGAGAACTCCCGGTCTCACTAGCTACCGGTGTTGGATGAATAGAACTCCCGGTCTCACTAGCAACCGGTGCCACTTCCTCCTTAACTGTAGGAGGAGCCACCTCAGCATTCACTGTTTTCCTCAAACGACGTGCCGCTCCTCGGGTCATGGGTGCCATCTGGTAAGATCGATATTCACAAATAATATAATTGTAACATAAGTAAGCTAACTAAAGGAACCATCATGTAATTTGAGTACATTTTCGAAAGTCGATAAAGTAAAAAAAAAATCGATTTTTTGCCAAGTGTGAGAACGGATGGCTCAGAACACAACCCAAGATTCATTCAAGAATACATTAGTGTGAATTATCTATGTTCTGTACATATGGTGTAGTATATGTTCTTATCGTATCTAGTATCTGAAGAATGTAACAGAATCAAGATGAACTCACATAATGTAATACTAAGACATCATCTACTACTATATAAGATATAGTGATAGGTTGTCGTATCATCATTGCCGAGGGATGAGGGTCGGAAGACAGTCAACTTTATCTACGGCTACATAGTTTCTGCCTCGCCAGTCGAATGGCTGCAGGGACTATGTCCTGATCACCATGTCGTACCGTAGATTAATGCAAATGGAGCTGGAACTGGAGCCAAAATACAGTACTACTTCACCATGTCGTACCATTTTACTCTCTCTCTCTTTCTTCTCCCCCCCCTCCGGCGCTCTCACTCTCTCCAGCGCTCTCACACTACTAATTCCTATGTGTTTTAAGTGTGAGAACGGATGGCTCAGAACACAACCCAAAATTCATTCTAGCATACATTAGTGTGAATCATCTATATTCTGTATACATATCGTGTAGTATATGTTCTTATCGTATCTAGTATCTGAAGGATACAACAGAATCAAGATGAACTCACTTAATGTAATACTAAGACATCATCTACTACTATATAAGATATAGTGATAGGTTGTCATATCATCATTGCCGAGGGATGAGGGTCGGAAGACAGTCAACTTTATCTACGGCTACATAGTTTCTGCCTCGCCAGTCGAATGGCTGCAGGGACTATGTCCTGATCACCATGTCGTACCGTAGATTAATGCAAACGAAGCTGGAAATATCCGTCGCTAACCGGTAACTAGCCGTCGCTAACTGAGATTGTCACATACACATATGTATATCACAGCTAGATGTATAGATATATACATCTATACAGAAGCACACAACTGATAGAACTCGCACTATCACAGTGAATATATACACCATGAATCCAAACCCCATATTCACATTTACTAATCCAAACACCACCAAACTAATGGAACACCCAATATGGATAACACATTATTTAGCCAATACATAAACTCAGATGAATTTGAGAAGCAAAGCCACCCGCCGCCCCCGACCAAAGCCCGCCGCCCCAAGCCCGCCTCCCAGTAGTTCGATTGCATATATATATGAAGAGTGCTTATGGTTGTGCGTCGGTTGCAAATAGCCCCGATACCTCCGCCCCAAGCCAGCCGCCCAGCCCCCGACGCACCCGCCCCAAGCCAGCCGCCCAGCCCCCGCCGCCGCCGCCCCAAGCCCACCGTCCAGCCCCCGACCCAAGCCAGCCGCCCAGCCCCCCACGCCCCAGCCCCAAGCCCGCCTCCCAGACCCCGACGCCCCCGCCCCAAGCCCGCCGCCCAGCCCCCGACGCACCCGCCCCAAGCCAGCCGCCCAGCCCCCGACGCCGCCGCCCCAAGCCCACCGTCCAGCCCCCGACCCAAGCCAGCCGCCCAGCCCCCGACGCCCCAGCCCCAAGCCCGTCTCCCAGATCCCGACGCCCCCGCCCCAAGCCCACCGCCCAGCCCCCGATGCCCCCGCCCCAAGTCAGCCGCCCAGTCCCCGACGCCGTCGCCCCAAGCCCACCGCCCAGCCCCCGACCCAAGCCAGCCGCCCAGCCCCCGATGCCCCAACCCCAAGCCTGCCTTCCAGACCCCGACGCCCCCGCCCCAAGCCCACCGCCCAGACCCCGACCCAAGCCAACCGCCCAGCCCCCGACACCCCAGCCCCAAGCCCGTCGCCCAGTCTCCGACGCCCCCGCCCCAAGCCCACCGCCCAGCCCCCGACCCAAGCCAGCCGCCCAGCCCCAAGCGCGCCGTCCAGCCCCTATACGACACCGCGAGAGAGAGAGAGAGAGATCGAGAGAGAGAGGGGGTTACCTTCGGGAGAGAGAGAGGAGAGGACGCCGACGCCGACGACGACACCGACGCCGATCACCGAAGCCGACACCGGCGAGAGAGAGAGAGAGAGAGAAAGAAGAGAGAGTGAATTTTGGGGGAATGCGAAAATTCCTCCCGCCGTTT
>JANAVB010032819.1:1380293-1405293 GCA_029216955.1 Iris pallida | reverse complement strand
CAAACTGACATCAACTTAGCTTGTATCTTATTCATCCAACAATAATGCTCAACATAATTTTTATTTATTCGATCAGAGTACCTCCGAGTTATTGCATATCGTCTTTGATAACCTCAATACCGAGTCGATATTCATAACCTGAACATCTTTTTTCTCATAAAATCCAATTTGTCGCAATCACTATTGTCATCCGAACTTGAATATGAATCAAGTCTCACACGCGTCAAGATCTATCTCGTTGTAGCTAACTATTCTCAGCGTATCGTTCGGCTTACACCCAACGAATTCTTGTTTGACTCATAATCAATTGATGTGAGTCCGTGTTTGATCATACTAACACAATTCATCGAAGCATTCTTGCATCAACTCCTATCGAATCTTTTCCACTCGAGTCCCGACACTATTCCGTCCATTGCGGACAATCTTATTGTGATCGACACAAATGTCTTGACGCAGTTTATCGCAAGTCACCAAACAGTTTTACATAGCTATCGCTGAGTGGTATTGCATATACCATTCAGAATTCGAGCCTATCACCATCGACACAATAGTCTGATGCATTGATCTCATATGTGGTATGGCATATACCACTCAGAAATCAAGTCATTTCTCTCACAACGTACTAACTGCTCCTTCCAACATTTATTTTGATCTAACCGTGCCTCGATGATCATACTGATCATAATGCAACATTAGCTTACTCAAAACACAACTCAACATTCGGCCAACATACACGTTCGCCTACTTCGAAGCTCGATACAACTCAGTCAATTTATACATTCATCTACTCAATTTTGACTTAGAGATCAACTCAATTCGCAACTATCGCATCCGTGATTTCTTAATCTCATTCGTTGTAACTCGTGCAACATTTTATTCTCGATACTCAAAGCTATTACTCGAATCATTCAACATATTTTCTATCCATTCGCATAGCCATACAACACATATCATCCCATATCAACTTGTTGCACATATGCAACGAACATCTTGCAACATTATTCGATAGCATCTCATAAATTTCTAAACATAGCATCCAAGACAAACGCAAGTATTTAGATTTATTGTATGGAACATCCAGTGTCGCATCGAGCAGATCCATGAGCCGTGTGGTTGTAGAAACAACTTGGGCCAATTGGATTCAATAGCGAAAGCAACTAAGGGTCAAAGAGATTTGTTCGTACGGTCCAAAGGATGGAACCACTCTGATACCAACTTGTCATGTCCCGACCCAAAAATCACCCGAGTCAATCGTCCTCGCTGGGGTGTGATGCCGCACGAGCTTGGAGTTGCGCTCGTGCAAGGCAAGGTGACAGATTCGCATAAGTTTATCTCAAATTGATAGCATTTGCAGCGGAAGAAAACAAAGCATATAATAAGAATCTCTTTTACTGATAAGTGAACTGAGGTTACAAACGTACTGAATAGCCCAATTGAATATGTCAATTGGCTTACAACGCTCATGATCTCTCTAGCTCACAAAGGATCTCGTTCCATACATCATGTCTTCTATAGCACATTCAAGACTCCCGGTCGAACGTCTTCGTGTTGCAAGCCGATCTAGTGTGACCGCACGCCTCGAAATGCTAAGGTACTCTATGCCTCAACACGTCCAAGTGAAGCTCTGCCACGAGCAGACCATATCCAGAACCTGTAAGCAATCTGGTGAAGGATCAGTACTTCATCCTCGCATGTACCGATAAGGCCTACTCGCCTGAACCAACACTAAGTAAATTTAGTAAAGCATGTATCTTTATTTGGTGATCTTTCTATTATTGCTTTATGATCATTTTCATGGCAAGGATTAAGAAGTAAAGCATGCATCCAATTCTCAAAAACATTAAAGCATAATGGTGTCACGTATCGTGTCCCTGCGACAAATATTGCTAGCCACATAATATTTTGATAACCATTTTAATCGTGCACATCTTGTCTCGAATCGCCTAGCCTGCAAACGGACAATAAATTACCAGCCAACCAATCGTCTTAAACATAATCATAAGGGTGGTAGGCTCTGCACCTGCACCCAATTCTAATCTCAGCCCACCGGTACTATCTATATGAAGGTCATGATGTTCTGCGTCGTAATTGACTGGAATCTCAACGTGTAAGCCGGCAATCGCTCCATGTACGATTGCTAGTCGTTCCTGAAGGATCCCAAACTTACTAGTATTATGGCTTATCACATTAGTGACAGGTCGCAAGTCGTCCTAATGAAGTGCAACATGAATACCAAGCATAATTCCTATTTAGGCCGAACGGTCTTCGTGTCCTGGCCATAACTCATTCGAGGGAAGCAACTCCCGTGCACGGGCCATCCGAGTCCATTAACCATGCAATATGCATAAAAGCAAGCAAGTTATCATTCCAACCAAATCTCAATTTCCATCGACATTATGCTCCAACACATCCGTATTGATGCACGATGCTCCAACGCAACATCTACTAAACCTACCGTCCTTAAGTTATTCGCATCATAGCAGTTCCATGAAAATTGTGCCACAACTGCATACTTTGATGTACGAATTATACCCTTCAATGTTTCGACAGTTCTGTGGTGTTGCACCACAACTTGTTCAAATTCGTTTGTTAAACAAGACGCATAGTCTCCGTCCGCAAATACACGCTCAATGCCATATTTTTAATGTTCTAGGACTAGTGTTCAATGTTATTTGAGTTGTGCACTTGATGCACATCTCGGTATTGCCCAATGTTCTACCATTAATGTTCTACCGCGACCCGTGTACTTGATGTACGTCGCCTGAATTGTTCAATATTCAATATTCTATCTTAATGTTTGACACACACTAAGACTTTTTATTGTTCGAGCCACGCTCGCTAACTCAATAGCAATACTCGTATATATCGGTATATTTTATCAGCCATGAAGGAGTAGGGAAGAAGGGTCTTGAACTCGTCCACCTTAAGCCGATACGCATTGCCGTTTCGTCGAGTCGATGCGGCTCAATTTCATAACTTCGTTACATGGCCAACTCTTTTGACTTATCGATTCGAGCACTTCGCCATTAAAATACTCGACTGTTTTGGCCTAACGTGCCAATGCTTCAGTCCGTTGCAAGGCGACGATTTGGTTTTGCGGACTCTGTTGCAACTAAGGCAAAATGCCAACCGCTTAAAATCCAGCATAAAAGCATAGCCTGCACACAAAATCAACTAAAATTAATACTTCTTTGAATCGGACATATGCGTTATATCACTTCGATTATAGATTCGAATCGACTCAAAGCTTTCTTTCGGCCAACGTAACTCTTACATTGATTCGCCCCGATACTTCATCGGGTCAACGCAATCTTTTCGAGTCAACGACTTATCATAATGCATCGTACGGTACGGGACGTTACAAATACTATTATATACCTATGGCATATGACATCCTCAACCCCCTCATATCTATCAAGCAACCAATTTTTTTTAATAAGCAACCAATTACCTAAGAAATAATGATAAATTCTATAAAGCACGATCATTCGTCACTCCGAAATAGGAAGGAACGAGAGGCAATAACACGATAAGCAAAGGAAAATAGTTGAGTGCAATTTCGAGGTTCAAGAAGGTAGAGAAATTCTAAGAGAATTATCAAGGCAGTTGTGGATTAGGAAAAACATAAGAGTCTAATCTTATTACCTAGTCCGCTAGGTACAGTAACGTAACCGAAACATTATAAGTCGCCTACATGGGTCACAAAAAAATATGTAACGCCCCAGTCCCAAAATATGTAGGATTAGGAATGCGTATACATATGCCAGCTATGGATCAAGTGGACTCCAGCCCAGCTCGAATACGTATATTATCATGATTTTCTAGATCTATCTATCAAATTAACTAACATCTATCTCAATCCACATGATAAACAAATATCAAGGATAATATAATATGTTTCATTGTCTGCAGCCCAATAACATATATGTTTGAGTATACGCAAGAATAGTATAGGTGTATAAACCTAGGCTAAAGAGCAGAATGCAAGCAAAGAATAAAATATGAAATCATAATAAGAACCTGAATCAAAAATAGCAACACCTCCATGCTCAGTGAAATCTCCGCATACCAACAACCTAGAGAGATCACTAGGTCCTCAGGGGACATAGCAAGGTACAAAAAAATATGCCAATATAACATTAAAGGAAATGCATAAACTGAAGGGTAACAACTATGACCATTCTAAGTGATATGCACGTGAGAACACATTTCGGATATCAGGCTCAGCCACTAAGGCTCACCAGATCCTCAGTTGACAAACAACCAAGGTACCTTAACGTGGGACCAGAGGCAAACTAGAATAATGAACACCAGAGCTCTGCTTCAGAGACAACAACGAACTTGAATAAAACAACCAAGTTCTAAGTATGGAAACGACGACAAACTAGAAATAGCATGATACGACAGTCATGTTCTCCCCACTGCATGTTTAGATCTAACAAGTCGAGTCGAGTCCAGTATAGAAAGTCACAAGTGCAAGCAACAGTCTAGTATCCTATCTCGAAATCTGTAATCATGAATAATAATGTAGACTCTGTATCATGAATCGTGTCTGTGTCCTATGGTCTATCGTGTCAAAAAAATATGAGTAGAATATACGCAATGCCTGCTGTCGATCCTCAATGACGAAAAGAAGTCATCGGAACTCGAATACAGTACGGATGCAAAGTACCGAATGTCCTACGTCCTCAATGATATTGAATCAAGAAACAAAAAAAAAGAAAGGACTGTAAACTATAACATTGGCAATGTATACTTGTCTGCGATCTCCAAGCGTACGTACTACAGTCCGACTCCGGAATCTTCGGTCATACCGTCACGCACTCTTAATGAATAATAAAACGACTAATTAAAGACACGTCGATGTTACATACACACTATATACAACCATACTATATATAGGCTCGACTAACCATATTCTAACTAGACTAGTACCAAACCATATATAGCCATATCTAATATACATAGTATCAAGTCACAATAAATATATACTTTTATAAAATAAAAATATAATATTTAATTCTGATAATTTATTTTAAATATGTCAAAAATAATTTTTGACCAAGAAAACAAATATCTAGTACTATATCAAAATAGCATCAACGTGACAATACTATTTTCGAAAAATAAATAATATATTTTAATTCTGCAATATTTTTTGAAAATATTAGTAGTCATTATTTAACTTAATATATGCCAGAAAACTAGTCTCTAACTATTATACCAAACTAGTATCAACACTAGTACTATTCGATCCGATTGAACCAAAAAAAATTATGAATAAAAAAAATGATCTTTACAGCAAATACACAAAATAATTATTTTATAAAATATTACAAAGTTTCAGGTTCCAACACAATATTAGTTTCAACAAAAATCAAATTTTGACAACTTGTACAATGGAAACAAAATTTTAAAATATGATAAACTCAATGAGATGGCTAACGAGCATATTGGAATGGTGGAACAAGATGCTAAGAGTGTTATGAATATTTTCTGAGAAGTCGAATTGCTCTGCAATTTATCGAAAACTCACATGCAACAAAAGGTTCAACCTAGACACATGTTCGTAAAACGGACGTCACGGACAAACCATGCGAAACCAAGTGGGGTGGACAATTGAAGATGAATATAGACACGTAGGGCTTCATGTTAATTTTGGTTTCACGGCAAATGGACAAACAAAAGTCAAGAAAACATGGCATAGAAAATAATTCACCTGATGTGTCATTTTAGCACAAGTGCAAACGACTTCGGGTGCCTTCCGCGCCTTGTACAGACCAAAGTGGCTCCTCAGGAAGGTGTTAGAGGGTGTCCTATGGTCTAGATGAAGGTGGTAGAAGGGTTGGAGGCGGTCGTAAGGATGGGTTTCTCGTCGGGTATATGGAAAGTGCGCACGAATAAACAAGATGGAACATGAGCTCGATTTTTTGGAGATTCCAAAGATATGGGGGCCGATCAAATGATTTAAAAATATAAAGATTTAATGTTTTAAGGCTTGGAATTTGATAAGAATTGGTTTCGTAGGATTTGGTTGATATTTGATAAATATTTCACAAGATATACCAGGATATACCTAGAAGGATTTAAATTAGTCTCCAAAAATAAAAATAAAATATTTAATTGGGTTTAAAACGTTATTGATGCACAAAAATCCCAAAAAATAAATTTAAAATAATTCTAGTAGGTCATGACAACCAAACATAGGCTCTAGCAAGGCTTGTTGAACTACTTTCGAGTTGGTATGATTTATTGAACCGAAATAGGCTCCGAAAGTCTATTAATAGAGTCTTGTATGCTATTTAAAAATATATAGGACATGGGAACTCAATAGATTGAGACACTATTGGCATGTGCGTAGTAGGCTCAAAATAGATCAAAATCATATAGTGGGTCAAAATGTTTGGATCGGGTTTGCGTCTCAAATTGGAATTGGAAAATATATCGTATTTACGGTGAAGGGAAAAAAATGACCTTCTGACCCGAAAGTTGTGCATGAATAATATAGTGCAAGGGAACATGTTTGAGTGGGACATAATACTCCTATGTGAAGGTAGACTCGTCTAACATGAATATCAAATTGGTTTCGAGGAATTGGCCAATGTCGTAGTTCAAAAGTCAAAGCTACGTTAATGTATATTTATAATCATAATAAAAAATAAAAAATAGTTTAATACTAAATAATCATGTTAAATAAATAAAGTAATAAAAAATAAATCTAAAAAATCAGAGGGCTTACTATCTATCCACCTTAAAAGAGTTTCATACTCGAAATTAATAATGGGATGATAAAAACACTAAAGAAAAGAACGAGTTTAAGTTCCAACCGGGTGGCATGATTGGCGGATACAAATTAATCCACAAAATGACCATCAAGCGAAGAACTTAATTCATAGTACCTTAACCGCTATATCCTTGATCTTTTTTTAACTTTTGATTCTACCGACTAATTCTCTTAAAGATCTTGTCCTACATTTTTATTCAAGTCTTGAATCTAAAATCAAATAGTAATAATAATATTTAACCATTCTAATCCTCGAAAATTGAGTTCACAGTATTCCTTAAAATTCTAAAAAAATTAAATACGAGTCCATTCTTACCCCAATCTCTTCAAAAATTTAGTATTCAACAATCATCCAAATTTCGAATTTTCAAATTCCATAGCCTTCAAATTTTAAATCTAAATTTTTTTCTCTCAAAATTTAAATCGATGATTCGTTCCTCAAGCTCAAATTTCAACCAATCCACTAAGTGTAAATCTCTTAAATCAATTATATATATACGATATTTTAAATTTTAACTTCAAGACACATTTTTTTGAGTCAAAGCTCTATCTCCAATTCTTCTTCATCTTTTCACATTAACTTAATAACCATAATTTGTTCTTCTAAAAATTCTTGAAGTCAAAGCGCTAAATTTCTCAATCTTATTTTACTTGATTACCTTCTCAACCACTATCTAAGTGCTTAAAAAAACTCTTTTCCTACTTTGACTCTAACAAGACCACTTCTACCTACCTTAAAATCTATCAATCTTTCATACACATCTCATGAAAACCTCCTCTATGTTTAAATTAAATCCAATCTCCCCTCTCTCAACTTTGTAAATGTTAGTGCCGAGGCACAATTTTCGATGAAAAATTCTGAAACTGAAACAATTGTAAAGACAACGTTTCAAATGCAACACCTTAAAGAAGATGTGCAACAGAGATCCTGGAGGATTCTGAATTACGAGGATCTAAAAAGATTCTACGTAATACACAAAAAATCTAAAGAGACTTTTGTGCAAGCGACTATCGGCAGTAGAGCTTCTAAAAAGAAGTTACTGTAAAAGGCAACAGCAGCGATGACAGGCGAGAATGAAATGCTGGGGTGAATGAACCACCGTTGCTCAAAGCTTTATTCGCCCCACACGAGCACGAACAGCTTCCAGGAACCAGCAAGTTCACGAAGAACTTCTGGAACGCTTGTCAGTCAATATTTGAGACTTGAACGGGCTTCCTGGACTTTACAGACTCCTTCACTCTCTTCTTGGTGCATCTTTCAAAGGAGGCACTACAAAAAAAGTGACCTTTTGGGACAACAAAAAAACGTCATAATAAATAGGTTTACCGTCCCAACTACTATTTGGGACGGTCTTTAGGACGGCAATGGGTGGTCTTATTAGGGTGGCGTGGCAAAAAGTTAAATGACGGATATTTGCCGTCCCAAATACTTATAAAGGACTGTTAAACTCCCGTCCCAAAAGGTTTCAAAATTACAAATTCTGCAGGACAGTTTATAAATCTGTCCCAAAAAATACGTCCCAAAAACTTAATCCTCCTCCTATTTGTATATGAAATATACAATTAAATTTTATATAGAACAAAAATCACACAGAACTATTTAATCGCAAATGCATTATGGTAGCTGCAACATTAAGACAAGAAATTTTTATAAAACATTTAAAAGTCATATCCAACTGTTTACAAAATAAAACAAAAGTTTCCATCACGTCGAATCTTTCCCCTATAACATAAAATTCATATCCCATTGTTTACAAAATAAAAGTTTACATCACGTCGATAGCCGCATGTGCATGTCAAACGCACCATCTGCAGCCTTCTTTGGAGCAGCCTTCTGTGAAGGAGTTACACGACAGCAGATGGCTGTCCTCGAGAGAATCGCCAATTCAGTGAAAGCCTCCTTATATCTCTTCAGAACAATTTCTAAAGCAACACCATCCACAACAAATGCCAAGTCCTGTGGAAACAAAGAAATAAGGACAAAGTTCTTCATGGGAGTAAAAGATTCAGCTGAAGTATGACTTGATAGTTTTGAGAGAAACTACAGATGCAAAAGGGCATGCCAAATTGAGAAAAGCGAACCAGCATACATGACCATGGGTAATGTGAACACAATGAAATTTTGAACACCTAAACATTTAATAGATACACTGATAAAAAAACAAAAGGCTGTCACACATTTAAAAAAAAAAGAACTGCTAAATATAGTTCAGAGCGCTAAGTGTAATTGGATACAACATGAAGCCCAATATAGTAAGTTCTTGTACACAAAAATCAACGCCAGGCAGGGCAGTAATCAACTAGCCTCCTAGATGAGCAAAGCGAAGAACCCATGATACTGTACTCATGAAGATCTTGCTTAATATGGAAAGTCCAAACATAAATATGATCCTTAGAGAAACAACTTGCATAGGACCATAGGCAACATAAATATGATCCTTAGAAAAGCTCTAGAGACATCTGTGCAATTTTAACGAACCTCGGCACCTAAATGTCAATTTAGTCAGATACTAGGGAGAGGGGGAGGGGGAGGGGGAGGCTAAACAAAATGATTCATTGTTAATTTTTTTTAATCTTTGAAACAATTTAAGGAGCTTCAGATCGCATAAAACAACAGTTGGTTTGCTCAACACATGAAAGATGGCAACAATATTCTTGTACTCCACAAATCAATTTGGTACATACGCCCATTCCAGAATACCAATTTTTTTTAGAAGCAAGCAAAAAGCAAAAGTGGAACCATATACAAACCTTGTGACCAGTAGAAGTTGGCAATCAAAAATGGAAGGAAAAATGGAGCACCCCACCCCAATGTTTCTGAATGACAATAAATTGCTCTCATAAACAAAAAAAAAACAAAAATTATTTAAACAATGCCGAAAAACATCGAAAACCTCCAATGGATGGAAAAAGGGAGCACCCCACCCCCAATGTTTGTGAATGACAATAAATTGCTTCTTAAACAAAAAAAGAAAAAAACAAAAATTATTTAAACAATGCCGAAAAACCTTGAAAACCTCCAATGGAAGTAAATCATAATAACATTCCTTGCCAGACAAATATCATCTATGTTTTCATTCCTTGCCAGACAAATATCATCTCTGATATGGCAACATGTGCTTATGGGAAGCTAACTTGAGTAATTGATGAGTCTTGATTGTATCTGTGTGTTTCGTTAGCAAGGACTTATCCAGGATATGGTTTCAATCTCCTAAATATCATCTCTGTTTTCATTTATTGTTGGTTCTTTCTATTAGCTTTATATGGATGTCAGAATTTAAAAGCAAAATAGATAGTTTTAACTTATGATCTTAGTACTTAAAGAATGTCATCATCCTCAAAGCATAGGGAACACATCCTGACATATAAAGTAACTTCTATTGTTTCATACTACCTGAAGGTTGCATGTGTCTTTGTTCCTTCCAAGCAAGCACATGCATGAGCTTGTGGCACTACCATATATTTTAGTTCCCAGTTATTATTCTTAAGATGAGTACATGAAAAAAAAAATCTAGATGATCTAATTAAACAAATTTGAAGAATTTTATATCGTAAGAAAAATGAATTAATTAAACAAATGCCGACAGGCTAACCAAGAGGGACTGCATAAATTTATGTTTACTGCAAGCCCACGTAAGTAGAATAAGCACAAGGAGCCCAACCAAAGAACAAGTTACTCATATTCCAGTTATCATTCAAAAAGAAGTTACTCATATTCCAATTCAATAGCTTTTGTTAAGAAACAAGAACAAGTGTAATTATATTATAGGTTTCTCACATATAAAACATGAAATGTTCACAACCTATTTGAAAACTATCCACATAAATAACTGGGTCACACAACACCATCCAAAAAGTACTTGCTCAACATTCTAGTTTCAATAGTTTTTGTCAAGAAACAAGAACAAGTTTCAATAGCTTGGGCTGCTGGGTAAGAGGATGAACTTGCAAATAATCCATTAAGAAGGTTAAGAAAAGAAGAATGATTGTTCACTTTAACATAAGACGAGTGTTTTTAAGCTTAAAGGACATACCAGAAGATTCTGCGACTTCACTTCTACAACAGACTTCATGAACAACATAAATGTAAGCTAGGCCTCAAAATATCTGCATAAAGCTTTCAGTTAATTAAAAGTACTACACAGTACATACATGAATACAAGCCCAAACAAAGAAAAATAGATCAAACAAGATACATATAAAGCTTCACATAGATAAGTGGCATCCTCTGGTTACATTGTTGTTATGCTTCAGGTACATATTTCATGACCAGTTTCAAAGAAGCAGTGATTCAATGTGGGAAATAAGCAGTGATTCAAGGAAATAACATTAAGATGAGATTTCAGTGGCTCATGGGCTCTTATTTTTGTACTGCTTTTCTCTCACTCCGACTGCTTTGCTTTCCAATGTGGGACTAATAATTTTTCCAGAAACATTGTACATAACGACTTTGCTTAACTCCTTTACAGTAGGAATGGAGAGATATATTCAAGAAGATGACTGAGAAAAATGGGTTATTTTTTCTTCCGCTTTGTTTGCTACAGTCACCAAGGATTAAACTCTTAAGGATAGATGGATAGATTACATACAAATTTAATAATAACTCTCTTAAATCTCAGAGAAGCAGCGTGGAAAAGAAATACATGATACGCGAGCAGAATCCATGGGATAAAAATCTTACTTCATGTTCTGCAACATAAGAAGACTCTGATCTAATTAGCACTATGCCAAATAGAACGATCACTTCTTCAAATGCCAGGTTTGAAGCATCAATGAGGAGGATTGTATAGTTCATTTCCAGCTCCAAAATTCCAAGCATTTGGCCTGACAAACCCACATTATGATATATCCCAACAAACAAAGGAGCTTTCAATGATTCTACATGAATTAATAGACCATGTACTCCAAAATTACCTGGTAAAACCCTTTTGTGGACCACATCACAAAATCAATAATGTAACAATAATATTGATAACACATGCATAAATAAAAATAAATATATAAAAAGATGAATAATATAATTGTAAAAAATGTCAGCAAAGCCAGTTTATCATATTAGGAGCTTGGTTTGTAGCCTACCTCCAAGCACGACAGGGTCATCCAGCTAGGGCTAGACTTCCCTTAGTATAATTCTTAATTCATTTGGCCTAGTGTGTTAGTTAACTTTGTTAAATAATTTACGTTTACTAAATGATAATTTTGAAAGAAAAAAATACCTTACCTGTACATGAATTGATTACAGTAGCATATGCTAAAGGGGCAACAACTAATGCATAGGGCAATGCTGCAACCATAAGCCCCAAACTAAAGGGGCAACAACTAATGCTAAAGGGGCAACAACTAATGCACAGTAGCAATGCTGCAACCATCAGCACATTTTTTTCCACTGCGTCTTATTCCAACTTCCCCACTAAAAACACCAAAAACTGCTAACCCTGCTTTCCAAGTTGCAATCTGCCTTTCCAATTTAAATTGTCACTTTCAAAGCAATTAATGACAACTTAGCTCGAACACCGCTGAAGAACCCTGACGGGCACGCCCCTCAAACGGGCCCTGAAATAGAAATAAGGGACTATGGGAGTAGTGCCTCTGTCGATCATCTCGTCCCAATAAAAATTAGGACAAGTAACTAAATAATTAAGCTAAGAACAAGATGTGTACGACAAATACATACAAAACAATATTATATCTAAATTTGGTGACCTTACCCATTATATGCTTTGATGAAGGTGTAGAAGCAGATGATGGCAATGTTAACTACTCAATTCCACACGGTTCCTATGTCCTCAAGAATAATATATTGATCTACTTCGATGGGCCTGTATAATAAATATAAAACTTACATTACCATATAGCGTCATTCAACATGTAAGAAATCTTGTTTATATCTAACTATTAAATAATATAAAATTAGTTATCTACTGCAAATCGAATTCAAGAAAATTGAACAGAAAGATATTTCGCAGTGGTTAATTACCAATGTATCAAAAGTGAGTCATAGAGTTTGATGCAACCATGAAATGATTGAAATTACCAGATTGTACAATTCTAGTAACCAAAGTTATGGAGCAGATAAATGGTTTCAAGCCACAGATATAGTGACTTTAGTTCAAAGGTGTGACTGAGTAAGCATTAAGCATGTATTACATACACTAAGAGGAATTGTAAATTATATAAATGTGTTCATAGAATTGTTTTTGAAAAAAGAGGACAACTGTAGTGTTCTATACAATCATTCATTTCTCTACTCTACTCTCACAAGTAATCTAACAGAGCATGGAGACACATTAAGCTCACATATATGTGGCATAACATAAACTTTGAAAAATTGCTGCCTACATATAATACATTTCTTGTGTAGGGGCCGTAGGGCTCCATTTCCTGATCAAGACATGAGTAGAAGAGTATTCTCTCTTGCTTTACATCCTTTGATTTCTGCCATAGGGCCACCTCTCGTACCAAGTGATGATATATAGTTCCACTAGCAAATATTCACACACAACAAGAATTTCTATACTAGTAGAGGTATCCTATCTATAGTTCCAGAGGCGCCACAAAACTTTAGACGCGCCATGTACACTAAATTAAAATAAATGTTGTATAACAACATAAGATGAACGCAATACCAGGTAGTGATGCAAGCACGATGGACTATCATCGCAGCGACAATAAATGCCATAGATTCTATTACGACAACTGCAAGAAAATTAGAATCATGTTAAAGAAATCAAAATAAGAACATTGATAGCAAAGAATGACAATGCCAATGAACTTACTAGCACCCCATCCTATTTTCACTCCACATGTTTTCGAGAGGGACGATGAAGAGTCGGTCCAAGATACCCCTAAATATGTAGTTACCAGCACCCCATCCTATTTTACTGCATTCACTCATTCATTCTTCATCAACTGGGACACTAATGGAAGAGCAGGTCTTCTTGGGAAGGAGAAGATTGTAGATGTTTGACTCTTCCAATGGCAATGGTGAGAGTGCCCAAAAGCTTCGGCAGCTCCTCGTCATTCCGAACCGACAACTCTACGTCGTCACTCAATTCTGAATAATTTACCCAAATCAAATTGCATCTCATAATGTCTCTAAATTCACATATTAACAAGGAATCTAAAGAAGCAATATTAATCTAGGCTCGATTGACCGATTTTTTTTTAAAAATTGAACCTATAATACAAAAATAGTATAAAAAAAAATCCAAAATCCAAACTTTTTCTACAACAAACCCTAAATTATTATTCCTAAATTGGACGTATAAGAGGAGAATGGATCCATAAAATTCACCTAGGTGGTAAGCTCGAGGACGACGATGAGGTAGACCAGAGCTCCGACGTCGACCCTCTCGACATACTTGCCGGCCTTCAGGAACCGAGTGATTGTCCTGATGATGACTTCTTCGTTGCCACCGCCCTAAACGCCTTCCCTCCTTCCACCATGGAGAGCTCTGGCTAATCTCTAGGGTTAGGCTTTCGAGAAAGAGTCGGTTGATTGAAGAAGAAGAAGAAGAAGAGATATAAGAAGAAGAAGAAGAAGAAGACTGGGATCGATGGATTGACAGTGGAGAGAAGATTGGGGATGGGTGGCTGGGGAAGGGGGTGAACTAAGGAGAGAAAATAGTAAAGCAAAGCTTATAGGTATAATAGTATTTTGAGGTTATGTAGTTGGAACATATTTGGAACATCATAAAAGGGTACCTAAATGAATAAAAAAAAATTAAAACTAAAATAAAATAAATTAGGAACGAATTTTTTGTCTGGAACACTTGTCTTATGTTCTAGAATCTAGGTACGAAAAATAAGCGTTTCGGATGGAAAAATGCCTAGTGTTCCTAATTTGTTATTTTGGTGTAGTGAGAGAATAAGGAGCACGAGGGGGAAAGGGATTGAAAAGGTTTTAGTCGAGCGGGTTCTCGCGGGCTGCAGCCAAAAAATTGGCGCTATTCTTTTTTAGCTTTGACGAGATATATTGTGCGTCGTTTCTTTGGTATAAAAAATTATGACGTTTAGTACACGTCGTAAATAATATAAATATATGTAACATGATATATTTTTGATCTTTTTTACGACGTTCAGTATAATGCACGTCGTAAATCAATTATTTACGGCACACAATCTAAGTATGCCTTAATTTCGATGCCGTAAAAAGTCACTTTTCTTGTAGTGTACATACAAATGCACCATCCAATAAATACAACCAACCAATAATTAAATATTAAATTAACTATAATATTTGTATTATAATTTATGCCAAGTAAAATACTAAACTAAAATCCAAATATTGACTTATAATCCAATAGTTAATCCTAAATTCAAAATTTGACCAAAAAATTACTCGGGTGTTTTTTCATTTCCCGCCAAACTATTTGGGACAGGCTGAAATTCTATTTGGGACGGACAGAAAGTTCAGTCCAAAATAAGTAAATATTATCAGGGTCGAAAAACAATGCGTCCTAAATGATATTACTTTGTGTCCCAAATAATATTATTTAGGACTCATAAAAATTGTGTATCAAATAATGTCGTCCCAAAAGGTCACTTTTTTGTAGTGAGGCCAAGGGGCTCTATTTATAGAGTGGAGTTGAGACTTCACCTCTTCTCCTATCCGATGTGGGACTAAAATACCAATACTCAAAAATAGAGTTTGATATTTTAGATCATCCCACAATCAGCATAGAAGTGTGCCAGTCCACGCCTACCCCCCGAACACTCCCGTGCATGCACGAGACATCCTGGAGTCCGTGTCCGAGTCCGAGTCCGCACAACAAAAATTAACTTGCATCCTTGTTGGATTTAATCCTTTTTCCTTCTAGGAAAATACTTCCACATGGCACAAACTTGTGCCCCACTACACCTCATGTGCACACCTCAACACAAGCAATGCATTATATTGAGATACTCACCATTTGGTGTAGCCGATGTGGGACTATCTTTTCTAGTCCAAAGGCAAAAATACCAACAATCCCCCATATATCTCAATATATGGGTTGAGCGTTCCCCACAGTGACTGCCCATCATGCATTAGAAGAGATGTCGCTACGACTTGAATCTTCCCGCATAGGTTAAATAACAGCATGATACAAGAATGGACTAAACCTTGAATTCTGCACCATAACTGCAATTCTTCCTACTCACATAATGACATCAACTGTGCTTCTGGCTGCACATTGAAGGCCCTGTGCCAGCCTGGTTTCAGTGTATAATTTTGGACGTCTACAAGTTTACCCTAAAGAGACGGCCTGATATCTCTAATTTCCATACACTATAGGTGAGTTCTTTATTAAAGAGATATGGCATGAAGCCTTGCGCTTCCTTGCGGTGCTACGCCGCTATGACATGGCCTGAAGCCGAGGCATTATCCCTACCTGGGAACCTCATCGTAGTGTCATACTACTGTAGCATGAGGTCACAAGCCTCTTTGTAGTGCCAAACTACCCAGCATGAAGCCTAAGGCTTCCTTGCGGTGTTACGCCACAACGACATAGCTTGCAATGCCGAGGCTTTACCCCTACCTGGGTACCTCATCGTGGTGTCGTGCCACTGTAACATGGGGCCATCCTCCCCTTTGTAGTGCTGTCTACAACTCTTTAATTACGTCATACAGCATTAGGCTACCTGCCTATTTGCGGTGCTACGACGCTATGACTTGGCTTGCAAAGCCGAAGCATTATCCCTACTTGGGAACCTCATGGTGGAGTCACCCCACTGTAGCATGGAGTTTCACTCCTTGTAGTGCTGCTCTACCGTGCTTCCTGTAAAGCACACCAGGCATTCACTCTGCCTAAGAACTCATTAAGGCGTTTAAGCCAACCTTCCACAGGATCTGTTTTTTCTGCAGAAAATACATAGTAGACAACAATGGTTATGGGTCCATATCCCTTTCATGTTCCAGAGAACAAGTACCCACTGTTACCTGATAGTTTCCCAGTCAGTGATCCTCCTTTGAACCAAAAGTTAGATGCCTAGTAGATTTCTCTTTGAACTAATAGCATAAAATTTTATGGTAGGATTTCAAAGACACACTATCAGAATGCCTTCAAGCCCATTTTACAAGCTGTGTCATCGACCAGTTGGCGCTTGAGGTCCTTGGTGAACGGATCCGCCAGGTTCTCCTGACTCCGAACATCAATTACTGCAATAACACCTCTCATGATAAGATCGTGTACTGCTCTGTGCTTCAACCGCACCGTTCTCTTCTTTCCGTTGAAGAGTTCATTTGATGCCACTGCTGCTGCCGCCTGATTGTCACAGTATATCGGTATTGTCGGTATCTGAGCCCCAACCACCGGAAGATCATACATGAGCTTCCGAAGCCACTCTGCTTCATCTGCAGCAGCATCCAATACAAAAAATTTAGATTCCATGGAGGAGCGAGATAACATAGTCTGCTTCTTCGACTTCCACGATATAGCAGCTCCGCCCTTGGCGAATACGAATCCACCCGTGGAATACTCGCTCTCCATATCTGAACACCAGCTAGCATCACTGAAGCCTTCCACTACGGACGGATCTCCGCTGTAGAAAAGTGCATATGTCTGAGTTTTCTTGAGATATCTCATAACACGCTTCGCAGCTTTCCAGTGCTCAACGTCTAGATTGCTAGTGAACCGACTCAGCATTCCCACGGCAAAAGCTATGTCAGGCCTTGTGGTAGTAGTAGCGTTCATCAAGCTTCCGATGACGCTAGCGTACTCCAACTGCTTGACGCTTTTCCTTGAATTAGGCTCCAGCTTCTGATCACTCCGGTACGGTATATCAATTAGGGGAAGATCTTGATACCCGTAGCGAGTGAGCATCTTCTCAATATAATGAGATTGTGACAGCGCTATTCCAGTGCCTGTCCGGATGATCTTGAGCCCCAAGATTACGTCGGCATCCCCCAAGTCCTTCATACTGAACTTGGTCGAGAGAAATTTCTTTGTCTCTGTGACGCAGCTTAAATCCGTACCTAGGATTAGCATGTCGTCCACGTAAAGACAAACGATTACTCCTCTTCCGTCAGCAAACTTCGTATAGACACACTTGTCTGTTTCACTGACCCTGTAGCCATTTGACCTTATCACCTTGTCAAACTTCTCATGCCACATTTTGGGAGCTTGTTTCAAACCATACAGAGACTTCATCAACTTGAAGACTTTGTCTTCCAGACCTCTGACGACAAAACCTTCTGGTTGTTGCATGTAGATCTCTTTGGTCAGCTCGCCATTAAGGAATGCCGTTTTCACATCCATCTGATGTATCACCAGCTTGTGTATTGCTGCTAGAGCAATTAACAATCTGATGGTTGTCATCCGAGCTACTGGAGCATAAGTGTCAAAGTAGTCGATCCCCTGCTTCTGAGCAAACCCCTTGGCCACTAGCCTGGCCTTGAACTTGTCAATGGTTCCATCTGCTTTCATCTTCTTCTTGAAGATCCATTTGCATCCGATGGGTTTTGCTCCTTCTGACAGGTCAACCAATACCCATGTGTTGTTGGAGGTGATTGAGTCAATCTCGTTGTCTATCGCCTCCTTCCAGAATACAACATCTCTGGTCTTCATCGTTTCATCATAGGTAAGCGGATCTGCTTTCACATGATAGGTGACGAAGTCATCTCCGAAGTCTTTCGGCCTCCTCGTTCGCTTAGTTGACGGCTCAGCGAGTTCTGGTTCAGCTGGTGTCTCCTTGACGACAGCTTCATCTTGGACTACTGGTTCATTAAAGACTTCTGTATGCTTTGTACCCTCATCATTCTCTGGAAGATTCGCGAGAACAATAATCTTGTGTTTTGCAAACTTGTCTTCAAAGTATTCAGCATCGCGAGATTCGATGATATGGTTTGCTCGATATCAAGGAATCTCCGAGCATCACTCTTCTCGGCATACCCCAAGAAGATCGCCTTCGTAGTCCTTGTCCCCAGCTTCTGAATTTTCATATCCGGGAGCTTCACTTAAGCCAGACACCCCCACACTCGAATGACATTCAAGTTAGGTCTGACTTTAAACCAGAGTTCATGAGGAGTTATGTCGGAAGTAGCATATGGCACTCTGTTCAGAATGAACGTTGCCGTTAGTACAGCTTCTCCCCAGTAGCACTTTGGAAGACCCGCAGTCAACAGCATGGAGTTCATCATCTCTGTCAACGTTCTGCTACTCCGTTGGATTGAGGAGAGTACGGAGCCGTTGTCTCATTGATGATTCCACGTTCTTTGCAGAATGATAAGAATTTATGAGACTGATACTCCCCGCCTCGATCACTCCTTAACCTCTTGAGTTGTTGTCCAGTTTGCCGCTCAGCCTCGGCCCTGAACTCCTTGAACTTCTCGAATGCTTCGTCTTTAGACTTGAACAAGTAGACGAAAGCATACTTTGAGAAGTCATCGATGAAAGTAATGAAATACTTCATCTCGGCCTTTGTAGAGAATTGTTTGAAGTCACAGATATCTGAGTGAACCAACTCCAGAAGATCTGTGCTTCGATGGACCCTGTGAAAGGGTTTCCTTGTGATCTTCGTCTGAGCACATACTTCGCATTTCTCTACCTTACCCCCACACTTGGAGATAAGTCCTAAACTAGACATTCTGTTAATCCTTTTACAATGAACATGTCCTAGCCTATTATGCCACAACTCAAGAGAATAATCAGAAAAAGTGATTGCATTTATATTATCATGCTGGGTTACAACAAGCTGAATCTTGTACATTCCTTCAGTTTGGAAAGCTTTTTCGAAGAATGTACCCTTCTTGGACATCACCAACTGGCCAGCATAGATGTCCATCCTCAAGCCTGCGTTGCAGAGCAGACTTCCAGAGATCAGGTTCTTGGCAATTACTGGAACATGCTTCACACCTTGAAGCGTCAGAGTGTTCCCCGATGTGAGTTTCAGCTCCACCGTCCCGATCCCCAGTACTTCAGCTTGTGCCTGGTTTGCCATTATGACCTTCTCTGAAGTTGGCTCATAAGAGACGAACCAGTCTTTGTCTGAACAGACATGGCAGGTCGCACCAGTGTCTATCCACCAGTCCAAGTCAGCCCCCACAGTTGCAACCTGTGCTATCATGGCAACTAGATTAGTAATCATAGAAACCTTACTAGGCTCACCTTGTTCTTTGGGCTTGGACTTGCATTCGAATTTGTAGTGGCCCTTCTTGCCACAATTGAAGCAAGTCACATGGGACTTGGCCTTCTGCTGCTTGAAAGCAGGACCCTACACTTTCAGATTCGTGAAGTCCTTCTTTTTGCGATGAGAAGCAGCCTGCTTCCCTTGGTATTCTCTGGTTTGGACCAGATTTGCCTTCGCCAGTTGCTTGGACAGAGTATCCATCTTCTGTTGAGAGCGCATCTCGTCCTCAACATGGATCTCTTGCAAGAAATCTTCCAAGCTAATTTCCATCTTCTTTCGATGCATCCTTGCATAGAAGTTGCTCCATCCTGCAGGAAGTTTCGCGACGATCCCTCCAACGACAAACTTGTCTGCGAGGGGCATGTTCTCGTCTTCTAGTTTCTGACGCAACTTCAGAAACTCCTTCACTTGGGGCAGCATCGACTTCTCGTCTTCGAAGGTCCACTTATGGTATTTTTCTACCATGAAGATCTTGGACCGGTTCTCGTCATCTTTATAGAGCTTTCCCAAGAAGTCCCATATCACTTTGGCAGATGTCTTCTTGGAGTAGGACTCTGCCAGAGAGTCTTCCATGAAATTGATTATCAGTAGTTTACATATACTGTTTTCTCTCTTCCACTTCGCTTGCTTGGTTGTAGCAGCGGCCACAGCCGCAGCAGATCCAGTGGTTGGAACGATCGGTTCTTCTTCTGACAGCACGTGATCAACATTCACGAGTTGAAGATTTAAAGTGACCTTTCGTTTCCATATCTGGAAGTATTTGCCATCGAATTTCTCCAACTTATTAAAACTGGTATCGATGAGCGAAGCACGAGAGTTATTCATCTTCTCAATAAAGCTTTGAGATTGTTAGTGCCGAGGCACAATTTTCGATGAAAAATTCTGAAACTGAAACAATTGTAAAGACAACGTTTCAAATGCAACACCTTAAAGAAGATGTGCAACAGAGATCCTGGAGGATTCTGAATTACGAGGATCTAAAAAGATTCTACGTAATACACAAAAAATCTAAAGAGACTTTTGTGCAAGCGACTATCGGCAGTAGAGCTTCTAAAAAGAAGTTACTGTAAAAGGCAACAGCAGCGATGACAGGCGAGAATGAAATGCTGGGGTGAATGAACCACCGTTGCTCAAAGCTTTATTCGCCCCACACGAGCACGAACAGCTTCCAGGAACCAGCAAGTTCACGAAGAACTTCTGGAACGCTCGTAAGTCAATATTTGAGACTTGAACGGGCTTCCTGGACTTTACAGACTCCTTCACTCTCTTCTTGGTGCATCTTTCAAAGGAGGCCATGGGGCTCTATTTATAGAGTGGAGTTGAGACTTCACCTCTTCTCCTATCCGATGTGGGACTAAAATACCAATACTCAAAAATAGAGTTTGATATTTTAGATCATCCCACAATCAGCATAGAAGTGTGCCAGTCCACGCCTACCCCCCGAACACTCCCGTGCATGCACGAGACATCCTGGAGTCCGTGTCCGAGTCCGAGTCCGCACAACAAAAATTAACTTGCATCCTTGTTGGATTTAATCCTTTTTCCTTCTAGGAAAATACTTCCACATGGCACAAACTTGTGCCCCACTACACCTCATGTGCACACCTCAACACAAGCAATGCATTATATTGAGATACTCACCATTTGGTGTAGCCGATGTGGGACTATCTTTTCTAGTCCAAAGGCAAAAATACCAACAGTAAATTCATAAATACTTCTTCAATCATTTCAATCATTAATTCACCACAAATATGTCACATTGTGCCTTGAGGACGTCTATCCACCTTTGCTCATACTTTTCCATCAAACACATGCTGCCATAAAATTTTATAACCCTTACCACTAATTACAAAAAATCTATACCCCTATATACTTATGGCATATGACATCCTCAACACCCTCATATCTATCAAGCAACCAATTTTTTTAATAAGCAACCAATTACCCAAGAAATAATGATACATTCTGTAAAGTATGATCATTCGTCACTCCGAAATAGGAAGGGACGAGAGGCAATTGTTAGGAATTTATTGTACCCTGTCGATTCATGAGATGAAGAACATAAATTAAACTGATTGCGGAAGCGTACCTGAATCTATTGCTAGACTTGATGGATGTTGAAGCGATCGTCTCTTTATTGGGTTCGATCTTCCAACCCGCTACGGCCCTTAATAATAAAGATGAAATCTTTGTTCCTCTCTTTGTTGATGGGGATACAGAAGAGAATAGAGAAAACCCTCTCTTGGTGGCCGTATGAGTTGGGGACCATAACCCTAATGAATACACATATATATATATGTGTGTGTTGTGATATTTCTAATTTGGCCCCTCATTAAATTAGAATTATCTCCGGTATCTACACATTAATTCCATGACAATTATACCCTTAAGCCAATTTTCAAATAGACCACTTTAATTTGGCTTAATTATTTAGATAGCCCAAACACAATTAATTTTACATATGTGGCCCCTTAATTATTGAATAATTCCAGCAATCTTCTACTGGGCCACATATGTAACCTTATAATTGTGTTAACCTTAGTGAGCTCATAAATTGCTATCTTAATCCTTAGGGTATATCCGGACAATCTCGTCCATTAACCATATCAACATAGGATCAAAGCGGCATTCGTCACATATAGCATAACTAAACCATCACTGGTCATATATACCAATATAGCTAAACGACATAGATCAATCATGGATGTGTAGCATAGAAATTACACACAATGTGATCAATACATCTCTATTTCCAACTGGTCCTCCTTAACTTTAGTGAGATCAAATACTTTAACATAATGAAAACAAAATGAACTGAATTTCCATATATCTGATCAGATAAATATCCAAAATACTTTAATACATAAATATGTCCAAAACCAAATAGCACCCAAATACATAAAATATAAACTCCCACTATATTACCATATTCTTAATTAACACCCATATGAGCAGTATGCTCATGAAAGACCCTGGATGATAATGCTTTTGTGAGCGGATCCGCTAACATGGAGTTTGTCCTAAGGTGCTATATGGACACTATAACCATTCTGAATTCTTTTCTTTACAACTAGAAACTTTATGTAAATATCCTTTGACTTATACAAGTTTCTGTTGTTATTGGAATACAGTACTGCTGATTTATTGTCACACCATAATTTTATGTGGTCTTTCAATACCGTACTGTAGGCGCAGCCTTGTGACAATTTCGTAACCATATTTCCTGAATAGATACCCCACAACATGTTATAAATCTTGCTTTCATGGTGGAAGAAATTATGAGTACATGTTTGACACTCATTCAAAATATACCTCCATTAGTCAGCATAATCTGATGTGGATCTCCTGCTGTGTTGGCATCCAACAAAATTGGAGTCAAAATACATTATGATCTCCAGAATTATCCGATCTCCTACAAAGAGCATATAATTTCTTGTTCTCTATTAATTACTTAAGTAGTTTGGCTGCTATCCAATGATCCATCCATATTTGCTTAAATATCTGTCTAACATCCTAATATGTACGCAATATCCTGACGCGTACATACTTGAGCATACATTGGACTCCCTACAACTGATTATGAAGGAAAAATCTATTTTATTTTCTTAATTTTAAGGCTAACCTTAGGGCACTTGATTGAAACCGAATTTGCCTCCTTTAACGAGAGGTGTCACCTGGTTTGCATTGAATACTTTAATAAATATACAAAACCAGAAAATTATTCCTACTCCCACTGAACTTGTGATACACACAATCTTCAACAGTGTTTATCTCAAAACCAAACGAGATAATCACTTGGTAAAACTTTAAGTACCTTCGACGAGAATCCTGCTTGAGTCCATGAATAGATTTTGTCAATATGCAAACCATATTATTTGGGTCTTTCGACACAGTTTTTTGCATGCACCATAAATTGTTTCGTCGATGTTACCATTGAGAAACATTATTTTGACATCCATTTAATGTAACTCAAGATCAAAATGTGCAATAAGTGTTGTGATTGTTTTAAAAGAGTCTTTCAAAGATACCGAAGAGAAAGTCTTTTTAAAATCAATTGTTGACTTTTGAGTAAAGTCACTAGCTGCAAGACGTACTTTATACCTCTCCACATTATTCTTTCGAATCTTTATTGGTTTTAAATGTCCATTTTCAACCAATAAACTTCGTATCTTTTGGTAATGTGACAAGTTCCTAAACTTTATTGTCTTGCATAGACTTATACTCCTTATTTATTTCCTCAATCCACTTTTAAGAGTTGGAACTTTCTATGGCCCGACGGAAGATGATTGAATCACCTTCTAATATTCCATAGTTTTCCTTACATTCCTATAGAAATATGACAATATTGTCCGAAATTATATTTCCCTTTTCTCTGGTAGACATCTTAATATTACCGGTTCTTGAGGTTGTTGAGTTTGTTCCTTAGGAATAATTACCTTATCTTGAATTGGGTGTCGCTACATTGTCGTTGTTAAGGTATCTCAACAACGACTTATAGAGGTAATTCGACATTGTCTTATTGAGGCTCCGAATTCACTTCTTGATCATGACAGGTATAGAATCCTGCATATCGTCAAAAGTGATAGTAGAAATCGTAATTGATTCCTTCTCAAAGACAATGATCCTGACTTTATTTCTCCCCCAAACTCAACATCCTCAAAAAATATTATACTTCTCGTCTCAAAAAAAATAAAAAAATAAAAAATTCTTAGTGTGGGATCATATAATTATTAACCCCTTGATTTGTCAGCATAGCCAATAAAGTAGCTACATACAATTGAACTTTGGTCTGTATTTCCTTTACACATTAATATAGACAATAAAGCCTACAAAATCAATTAAATCCAAATCTCATCAGACACAAATCATTCAACTCTATTTCTAGAGATGTGACCTAATCGTTTATGTCATAATGAGACTAAAAACATTTATTGTTAATTTTGTATTTAGTACCACATGACTCCACTTGCAAGGTTTCATTGTAAGATGCAATAATTTTAAATGGATATAGGTTATCATAAACCTTAAGGGAACCGTTACCAATAATATTTGGATTTAAAGATAGACTAAACTTATTATTTCCAAATGAACAATGATAACCAGATTTGT